>OZ008368.1:289588263-290188263 GCA_963931995.1 Phaonia tiefii
GAAGTCGCTATGGTGGGATAGACAGCCTAAGCCGCTATGGTGGAATAGTTAGCCTAAGCCGCTATGGTCGAATAGTCAGTCTAAGCCGCTTTGTTGGAATAGTCAACCGAAGTCGCTATGGTGGAATAGGCAACCGAAGCCGCTGTGGTGTAATAATCAGCCTAAACCGCTATGGTGGAATAGTCGACCGAAGTCGCTATCGTGGAATAGTCAACCGAAGTCGCTAGTGTGTAATAGTCGGCCTAAACCGCTATGGTGGAATAGTCGACCGAAGTCGCTATGGAGGAATAGTCAACCGAATTCGCCATGGTGGAATAGTCAACCGAATTCGCCATTGTGGAATAGTCAACCGAAGTCGCTATGGTGGAATAGTCAACCGAAGTCGCTATGGTAGAATAGTCAGCCTAAGTCGCTATAGTGGAATAGTCAACCGAATTCGCTATGGTGGAATAGTCAACCGAAGTCGCTTTGGTGGAGGAGTAAGCCTAAGCCGCTATGATGGAATAATCAGCCTAAGTCGCTATGATGGGATAGACAACCGAAGTCACAATGGTGGAATAGTCAGCCTAAGCCGCTATGGTAAATTTATTTAAGGGAAAAGTTTACTCTTGATTCCTTTCGGAATTATAGTCGCGAGAAATATATGTGATCGTATCGGGTTGTGCGCTGGGTAGCGACTGACTGATGATGCTCTTCAACATTAAGTACTCCAGTCGCATTGATGTGAATGAGAATTATAGCGAACCACTTGTTCACACACACACTGACCATTCTTATCGGGGTGTGGGATCGTTCGAGACTGAAATTTACTTGAATGTATGTTTACCATACACTGTCGATAGAGCGTGTATGGGGTTGTTTGCGGGTGTGGTTTGCTGATTGATACGTTCGGTGTGAGTGCTGGTTGTTCACGGGTATTGTAGGCTGGTTCAGGTGTTCGGATTAAGCCATGGATGTTCGCGGGTGTTTGCTTAAATTATGTACGAGCGGATTATGACGTCACGTTACAACTTGTCACGGAGTTCGAAAATCGTCATGCCTGTGAGTGTACTTTTCTTCTTTTCTGAATTATTTATTATTCCAACGAAAAGCCAATCATTTTTGACTTATAAAAATGTATCAGACGTTGAAAGCTTGTTGTACGAACTTCTCGTATATTAAAATTAAAATTATTTTTTATTTTATTCACGAGAGAGCAATAAATTGATTTAGTTAATTATTATTTTTTGGTTTTAATCAAATGTTTAAAATATACAAATTTAATTCCGAACTATGTCAACACTTTTACAATTTTGCTCATCACTGTACATACATTTTTTTTGTGAACAATTGTTTTTCTTGAATTTCAGATATTTTTTACGAGTTTTCTCTGCAATCCGGTAGAATGCACTACATGCTAATAATGCATAAAATTGCCGATTTTATAATCAGTGTACAAATCTTTCCCAATCTGTCCCAATCTAAATATTTATGGCCGTCGGTGGTGCAATGGTTAGTGTGCACGGCTCTTGTACATAAGATCCTCGGTTCGAACCCGGCTCTGACCACCTTCAAATTTTCTTTCGGCGGCGGTCACCTCGCATAGTGACGGCGACACTATCGAGTATCTAGCCATGAAAAAGCTTCTCAAATTACCGTTCGGAATCGGTGTAAAACTGTAGGTCCCAATCAGTGAGTGAAAACTGGAAAGCGCACAGCTCAGTGATTGTGAGAAATTCTCCCCAGTCCTTTCATGGGATGTAATGGGAAACCATTTATTTATTTTAATATATTTATGATTCTGCTCCCTTAATGGTCTGTTTTTCCACCAAAACTAAACATTTTTCACTTAGAAACATGTTTCTGACCTTCTAGGTTTGTGGTATGAGTTTCTCATACATTAATATATAACATATTCAAGTTTATGTCTTGTCTTTTTAAACAAGGCACCTGTGAAGAAAGAACTAAATTACCTTAATTGTTTGTGTTCTTTTTTTGGAAACATTTATGTTTGGGAAGCGTAATTTCAAAAAAACAACTAAATTATATGGAATAGAGCAAAATAAATTGTTTGGAATCATTTATTACTTTATATGAGGTATTTAAATTTGATTTCCTTTGAGTGCAACTTTGAAGGGTACCTACCAGTCGTTTCATTCCCACTTAAATACTTGTAAACTGTGCTTGCCTGCTGCCACCAAATTTTGCATATTTGTTGTTACACATTTTGTTTGAATACGAAATTATAGGGGGTAAAATTGACAAGGCTGCCATAAAGCAACATTCAAAAAAATTGCTAACAAACCCTCCTTTTTACCCAACTATACAAATCCGTAACAGCAAAGTACTTACGAAACGATTTGTGTAAATGTTCCAAAGTGCGGAACCATTATACAGTGATTCCAAATGTTGCGTTCCCCTTTTGTGAAAATATACGTTTGCCTTATTTTGATAGTCATATATATATTTATAGAAATATAAAAGTACATGTATGAACTTTGGAAATGGCATTTGAATTCAATGTTATTTTTCTGTTTATGGAAAATTTAAAAGGCAAAAAGCTGCCTCCCCTTCAAATGTTACTTCAGTATTTGGTATCATTTGCACTGTTATTTTGTCCTTCAGTTATTTGGTTAAGAGGAAAACACTTGACAACAACTTAATTTTGGTTGTTGGTGAAATAATATTTGGTGATAAGTGGATTTAAGCTGTTCAATAATTGAAGTACAATCGGTTATTTATAATGAAAACACAAATCAAAATTAAATCTCTGAGGATGTGACAGAACACATTGGAATCATTTTAAATATGTTTGTTTTTGGAACGAATTTCCTTATCGCATGTTAAATGAAATTAAAAAATTTTGAACACCTTTTTTTAACTACTTTATTACAACCCATTATTATCAACCATATTGGGTACTTTTAGTTTGTTTTGGTTTAAAGGGAAGTTTTCTAGGTGGAGCCTGTTTATTACATATTGTAGTTTTGAACCCAATAAAAAGTAAATTTCGAAAAGCCAAAGTGCAAGACTTGCAAATCCATGGAATACAACCCTGAGCATGGAATTATATTTGGCAGCACACTTACCCTTAGAGCATCATTACACTATGGTTTTCACTCGCGTGTTCGACGCGTGCCTAACGCGTTTTGTCGGTGAGAAGAATGAATGTTAATGAATTAACGGTTAATGAATTAACTGAGAACACACCACTTTAAAACTATTACGACTGTAAGACAACGAATGCAATACAGAGAATTTCCTTTTTTGTTACATTTAATTAGAATAGACCACTTTTGCATATTTTTACGAATGTACGGATGATGGAGATCAACCGATTAAACATTAAAAACTGAAGGGGTAGTTGCAAGCCAAAACGCAGAATGTAATGTAATCGTGAGCGCTCTTTTTAAGAGCGAAGAGAATAGACTAACATATGGGGCGAAATTTATTGTTTAATGGGAAGTTCTCTAGGTGGAGCCTGTTTATTACATATTACATATTGAACCGAATAAAAAGTAAATTTACAAAAGCCAAAGTTAGAGAAGTTTAAAAATATAACATTTTCTTAAATAAGTGCGTTCGCATTATTAACAAATTTGTACTACGCGGTTTAATAATATCTACCCGGCTAGATACGGAAAAATTGTATGTCATTCGTATAGGTTCAATGACAATATTTTAAAATAATTGGCAATTTCTTGACGTTATACGTAACTGTGAGTTAAAAATACTTTAAATATAATGCTTTTCCTGATCAGGAAGGAAAGAATTCTAAATTTAGTGAGGACGAAAAACAATTGAACTTGTATCTGACTAAGATGACTAAGAAACGGCCTCCAATAAAACAATTTGTAAAGATGGTACGAAATGGTATAGAATAATAATACGTTCGTGCATGGCCATAATATCATACACGACTTCATGGATCTCATTTTTTGCATGATGCACTAGACCATTAGGGTCTAAACTTTTAGGTAAATAAATAAATTAATTGTTTCCCATTACTTCCCATCAAGGGACTGGGGAGTTCATGGCTAAGTAGGCGATAGTGTCGACGTCAGTAAACGAGCTGACCGTCATCGAAAGGAATGTAAGTTGGTCAGAGCAGGGATCAAATCCACCTTCTCATGTAACTGGAGTATGAAACACCGATTTGGTGGGATTTGTTAGAATTTTTCTTGTAATTCTTTCGCAGGAATCAAGAAAAGAACCACTAATAAATCGTTAGCATGACATTTTATGCACTATTTTCGAATAGGGACAACAGACCTTCGGCAGGATGAATAAAGGTTGCACCGATAAGATATATGTTTGAATTGGTAAACTCGAATACTGCGGATGACCAGTTATTTGACTTCAGAGGTCGCAAAAAATTAACGAATATATGGGCTATTTCAATAATTTTCAACATTTGTTGAAACTGAGTTCAGATGCTTATTATTTCTCCAGTTTTTCGAATTGACCAAAACGGTAAAAAGGGAATGAATGGTAGGGCACACTAGAAAACTCGGAAATTCAGACCATCAGTTCTTTAACTCTAAAAGTTATGGGCACTCAAATATGGAAAATCTCAAAAAAAGTCTTGAAATTTACTAGTGATTTTTTATATTTCATCACTTTTCTACTTTTAGTTTTAAACTTCCGATGCCCACTGATATAAAATATAGTCACTAGACTTAGTAGATATTTAAACTATAAAAGTTATGCCCATACTACTATTTGGAAAAAAATTTGTACAGCGGTTCATTTTTGAAACCAAAATTTTCCGATTTTTCAATTTTCGCAGTTTTTTCTATTGCGTTTTTGCGCCGTTCAAGAAAATTGCATTTCGTCAACAGTATTTAATAGATGGTGTAATTTGCTAAAATTTGCGTCAAAAAGTTACAGTTTTTCCCGCCTGACATTTGCAATATTATTTAAAACTGGTTTATGTATTACGTGATCTAAACTTCTTAGTAAATGGCACCTCAACGTCAAGAAGGCGTTAAAATATTTTGAAACGCAAAAATTTTATAAAGAAAATAAAAATTTAGCGAAATTTCATGATTTTGTTTCACGTTTTTTTTAATTAATCCGTGGTTTAAAATCAATGTAAAGTATTGAAAATGAAGTGCGACGGTAAACTAAAGATCATATATAAATATGGTTCAATGCGGTCCATATTTAGCGGGTACAGCGGCATTTTTCTTCAAGCACATTTTGCTTTGTGACATCTGCAGTTATGTATAGATTCCGCCGCGATTGACACCAAATGAAAGGTTTTTTTAAGCTTGATAATAAAACCGAATAGGCATTAAAAAATTTTCATGATTTTAAATTTTACAGATAAAAAAAAATCCTAACCTCAAAAATAATTCTTATATAATTAAAACCTCCATAACTTTCGCGCCGTTTGCAATAAATGATTAACGCGAACTGTTTTGGTATGCTAAAATATTACCCTTCACTTGACGAAAGCGTCATTCGTGTCATCCAAAAAAAAATTTCGAAAACAAAAATATCAAAATGTCGATAATTTTTGAAAAAGTCCATATACGAAGTAAACCAGGAATATATGGTATAAAAAGGAATATATGGTATATAAATGTAAAAATTTATATAGGATAGAGAGAGGGTTCTGAAGAACTTAGTTGCTCCCTAAACAAAGACAGGACACAATTTAACAATAACTATCGTAGTTAGAAGGTCTGGTCAGATGGTCATTGCCTGTAGTTTAAATCTCAAAAACAAACAATTCTAAGCATTAAAAAGGCGAAAAGTTTATTCAAGTAAATTTGTGTTTAGGCCTAACGCAACCTAGTGCTCCTACAAACGATATAAGCAAAGGGAAAATCCGTTTTACACTTGTCTTCCTTTCGTATATATTCGGCTGTGTCCAATATGAAACAAACATCAGAAATAACTTTATTTTATAATAAGGCTAGAAGTGGTGTGGATACAATGAACAAAATCGTTTCCCCTTCCTCAACAAAAATTGTAATAACTCGCTGGACATTGACTATATTTTACAATTTGTTGGAAATTGCAGCTCTTGCTGCTTATATGATTTACGTCAGTAATAATCCACAAGGTGGGGTAAGGAACCTCAGTATTCCCGAAATAAGATCTAAAGCTCAAAATGCCCATGGTTGTAAGCCGAACAACCAGGTAGGTTTCAATACCTTTGTCGAACTTTTTTTTAAATTTTTCATTTTCGAATAGTGATGGCAACATCGAATATAGTGTGACCGATGAAGTATCAGAGCGGGATTGTAGTGGAAGTACGAAACAAAAAGGTAGCTGTTACATATGCTACCATGAGCCCAGGAAGTAGAGATTTAGCAGAAATGCATGTGCCCCATACAACATGTCTGTATGCTCTCAACTTAGGTTTACACAGACAAAGCGCAAAAATTGCCACATGGGTATATTTACGTCAAATAGTAGTTTACGTCGGTAAATTCCATATATTTTCTTAAATCTTTTATTGAAAATAAAAAACACAACTATTACAGCTTCATTTATAACAAATATTTACTTACGGGTAGATACTATTAAACCGCGTATAGAAAGAGGTAAAATTAAGAAAAAATTAAAAAAAACGTTTTTAAATATAATTTTTATTTCATATACTGAAATAACTGGGAAAAATAAAAACTGAGTTTGAAGAAGTTCTAAATCGGAGGAAACCCCTCAGAGATATCAAAGAATGAAAATTGAAATATCTTCCCGGGTAGATACTATTAATGCGAATTTTCAAAAAAAAAAAAATACATATTCATATTCTTAAACAGAGTACCTTTTCTTAAAAAAATACCTTATCTTAAAAAAGTACATTTGCTTAAAAAAGTAAATGTTCTTACAAAACGTACCTTTTCTTAACAAATTCATTTTTTTAAATAAGTACCTTTTCTTAAAAAAGTACATTATCTGACAACAAATTTCCTTTTCTTAAAAACCTACCTTTCCTTTAAAGAGCACCTTTAATGTAAAACAAAATAACTATTCTTGAGATACGTACCTACTCTTAAAATTGTACCTGTTTCCGACAAAAGGACCAATTCTAAAATAATTCCCATTTCTTAAAAAAAAACTTTTCTTCAAAAAAATAAATACCTTCTCTTAAACAAAATACCATTTCTTACAAAAATTCCTTTTCATAAAAGTACATTTTCTTAAAAATAAAATAATAGCTTTTCTTGAGATAAGTAGCCTTTCGGAAAGTAAGTAAATTTTATTAAAAGAATAACCTTTTCTTAAAAAGAGTACCACTTCTTTAAAACGTACCTGTTCTTAAAAAAAGTACTTCCTTGTAAAAACAACTCATACTCTTGGACTTTTACTTACAGAAGTACTTCTTATTAAAAACTGTACCTTTTCTTAAAAAAAACATTAGCTTTTAATAAAAGAAGTACCTCTGATTAAAGAAAGGACATTTTCGGGAAAATATAATACATATTCTTACAAAGAGGACCTAAAAATATAATTTTTTAAAAAAAATACATTCAAAAAAAAAATATGTGTTAAAAAACGTTTATCATTTTACAAAAAGTATCTTTTCTTAAAGATCCATTTAAATTATAGTATTTTTCAAAAGGCGCCTTTGGCGTGGTGGAACTAACTAGTGCATAATATATAGCGAAATGAACTTCGTTACAACCGGATGTCCCCTGACACCTCATGTAATTTTTATAACATTAAATAAACAGTTGGCGACTTAGTGTTACGGTTAATAAAGATGACTCCCCAACGAACACACAAGGGACCCAATAATGAGATTGCATTTTTGTAATTTGTTTGTTAACAGAAAAGTACAAAATATATTTTTAATGAAACAATCCCCCAAAACACAACATTTATATCTCTGCGAGGACTCTTAATTTTAATTAAACTTCTAAATATTATTTTCAATTTCCCGATACTTTCAATTAACTACAAACTTCGTCCAAGTTAAGCATTAATTTAGTTAAGCATAAACCATCACATCTAACACATTCATAATATTTGTACAGGACCTAAGCAGTCTAACGGACTTGCATAACTCAATACACTCAAACATTTACACTTTTGTGGCATCACACTGGCTGATGTTTGGTTGTTGGCGGGGGAGATGGATGTGGTGAAGGGGTTAACTTGAACTGGGAAGCAATTAATTGTATTTCAAAGATACTAATTGAATTTTAGCTTTGAATAACAGACACAATTTAATGGACACAATATGGGTAACGTGATAGCAATTCTCAAACTCACTCATACCCATGGCCGATGGCTACGGACTTTGAAGATAATAGAATAACATTTTGAACTTGGTTGGTTAACACGCATACATAAGTGACTCAATACTAACATACTTAGGCAGCAACGAGTTGCATACGACCATTGCATGGTCACTACTAATAGACACACATGCATTTGAGTGGTATATACTTATACATATACATTAGAGTGCTTCGTCTTTTTAGTTTTAAAGTTTTAGATTTATGGTAAAGCCAGTCTGTCTTTTCTGTCTTTTCTGGGATTCTGTCTTTGGGTACGGTAAGGCTTTATCGAGTTCCTAACTCCATGATGCTATCCGAGTCAAAAATTTAGGTAAGATGGACGGAGTCGAACTTAGCCTTGTCTCGTGGTATGACAATAAAGTGGCCAATATTCTTTCAAGTTTCGTTGGAAGCCACCCAGTCTCGTCAAAACAATATTTTAGCAAAAAGGGGAAAAAAATCATATTCAAGTCGAGTCGCCAAAGCCCACTGATGTCTATAACTAATATATGGGTGGCGTAGAGCTGCTTGATTCATTACTCATTTCTACCCAGGGTTAACCCATCCCCATTTTTAATCTAACATATGAATAAATTAGAAAAAGTTTATATCTCTGAAACGGAGTGTCAAATCGAAAAATAACTAATGTTTGACAGTTTCTAAGGCGTTTTCATAAAGTGGTCCAATTCCTACGGAAGAATTTATTTTTTCATAAAATTACCAAAATAAAGAAATTGCTAAAATTAAAAAGTGGCTATATCTCGGAAACAGTGCGTGCAATCGCAAAAATAATAAACCTTTGGCCTCTGTAATGGATATCTTCAATATGACGTCACCTTTTTTTTAATCGTTAAAACTGAAGCTCTTCGAATAAAAATTCGCAAAAACGACCTCATATCTATATCTCGGAAACGGAGCATCCAATCGAAAAAATATAAAATTTTTGAGGGTTTCTAAAGGTTTTTCATAAATTGATCCAATTCGTATGGAAAAGATTTTTTTCCAAATTTTTGCAAAGATAAGAAAATCGCATCGCTGAAATAAAAAACGGTGCGGCTAATCGCAAAAATATTTAATTTGTTACCTCTACAAGAGGCTTTAACCAATGAATGTCTTCAATATGCCACCACTGTAAAAAAAAATCGCTAAAACTACAATTTTTAGAATAAAAACCGGTAAAACACTAATTTGTCTTAGCGATTTAAAAAAAACTTAAGGGCATTTTGAAAACATCTATTGGTTAAAGCCTCCCATAGAAGTAAACAATTTATTAATTTTGGGCACCGTTTCCGAGTTACAAAGGGGTTTTCAATAAGAGCGCTACAAAAGTTTCTTTTAAATAAAACAAAACCGGCTTTAGATACCAAAGAAATTCTTTATTCCTGTGAAAGTACGTTCGATGCCATTATGTATGGAACTTGATTTCTTTTGCATGGCCACCACGGGCACGCTTGCAGAAGTCCAGACGCTGAACCCAATTTTCGACGGTTTTCAAGCATAAATCGGCCGATAGCGCTGCAATTTCACGTTCGATATTCGTACGAAGATCAACAATCGTTGCTGGCTTGTTGGCATAGACCATAGACTTGACGTAGCCCCACAGGAAATAATCTAACGACTGGGCCATTTCATGAGATAACACGTTCACCAAACTTGGTTTCTAATAAATTGAATGTGGCATTGGCTGTGTGGCTTGTGGCGCCGTTCTGTTGGAACCACATGTCCTCCAAGTCCATATTATCCAATTGGGGCCAAAAATATTCGGTTATCATTGAACGGTAGCGATTCGCATTCACAGTAATGTGCCGGTCTTGATCATCACGGAAGAAGTACGGCCCAATGACGCCGCCGGCCCATAAACCGCACTAAACCGTAATTTTTTCGGGATGCAATGATGACTCATGGATTACGTGTGGATTGTTGTCTGACCAATAACGCATATTTTGCTTATTGACGATGCCATTCAGCCAGAAATGAGCCTCATCGCTGAAGATGATTTTCCGATGAAAATCCGAATCATTTTCAAGTTGTTGCTCAGCCCAATTCACGAACATACGACGCTTATGGTGGTCAATCGGCTTCAGTTCTTGCGTCTATTTGATCTTATAAGGATGTAGGCCAAGATCTTTTCGCAAAATTCGCCACAACGACGTCACAGAGATGCCCAACGCTTGAGAACGACGTGTGAGAGACACGTTTAGGCTTTCTTGAACTGAAGCCTCAGCGGCAGCAATATTCTCCACACTACGGGCACTTCTTTGTCTCACTGGCACGGGAAAATTTTGTACTGTGCCTGTGGATTCAAAGTTTTCCACTAGACACGATTATGACGACCATAAATTGGACGTAGCGCTCTTAAAGTTGAGGCCACTGACTCCAAATTTCGGTTGTAAATTTTAATAATTTCGACTCGTTGTTGGCTCGTATATCTTTCCATGATGAAATGGCAAACCTTACTGAAGAGATATGTCAAAAGAGCGGGAAAAAATATGGCGTCGTTTGCTGTCCCTATCGATTTACTTTTGTAGCGTCTCTGTTGAAAAACCCTTTAGATGATAGGTGT
This sequence comes from Phaonia tiefii, assembly GCA_963931995.1. NCBI lineage: Eukaryota > Metazoa > Arthropoda > Insecta > Diptera > Muscidae > Phaonia > Phaonia tiefii. Next base: position 289,599,046 of record OZ008368.1, read on the forward strand.
CGATTTAGTTTTCGTGGGTCGTCTCCAGAATTTGGCGTAGCATGACAATCTGGTCGATTTTCAGGCCTAAAAACACCCTGGTCTAATCAGGCAGGCCAACTGTAATTGGGTTTAGCTTTTCGCACATTATACTCGATAGGACCTTATACGCTAGGGATATATGGCTTCTTCCACGGTAGCTAGCACAGATATCTTTTTTCTAAATATGGGGCATAGTGGACTAAGACTCCAAGCGCCGGGCATGCATTCATTTTATGAAATGTTGCTAATGAGCTGATGCATGCGCATTATTGGCTCAGCGCCGCCAGTCTCAAATAGCTCCTCCGGTGATCCATCGGCTCCTACGGCTTTATTGTTCTTAAGCCGAGCTGTTCTGCCTCGCCTTGGTTAGGATGGGAGTCGACGTCGTCGACCAACCTGTGATCGATCGACTCATGGCATATGTGTCCAGTATCAGTCGTGCGGAGAAATGACCTCTCTCTATTTCGAACATGCTCTGCACATCTTCGATGAGATTTCCATCCTTGTCTTTATAGAAGGGCGACCCTGAACCATGTACATTAGTTCTGCTTTTGACTTTTTAGTATAATTTTTGTGCTTCGTTCTTCCTTCTGTATGTCTCAATTTTCTCACTCTTGCGCTTTCTCCACTGCCGTTTCTTACGTTTAAGAGATGGTTTATCTCTTTTCCCTATACCGCTCAGCAGCAGCTCGCGTTGCAATTGGCTGAAGAATTGCCATACATGCAGCGTTCTTTTCGTCATTTGCAGTGCAACACTCTTCATCGTACCATGGTTAGTTGCGAAACGCTATTTCAAAAGAAAGTACGGGTGTCGCGGCAGTTTTTATAGAGCCGGAAATGGGTATCCACTGCGCATCAGGATCGTCATCAGTAAGGGGTGGGTTCTGTGCCAAAAGTTGCGAGAGCTTCCTTGAGTAGGCTGTGGCTACCTCTGGTAATTGTAGCTTTCCGATGTTCAGCTTTCTCTGCGTCTGGTTTCGTACGATTTTCGCTCTACTTAATCTTGTGCGAACCTTTGCTGCTACCAGGTAGTGATCAGAATCGATGTTAGCTCCTCTGATAACTCGTACGTCCATTACATTGGATGAGTGCCTTCCATCAATTACCACGTAATCAATTTGGTTCTTCGTTCTTTGATTAGGGGATACCCAAGTAGCCTTGTGGATGTCTACATGCTGGAATCTCATACCACTAGTGACCATGTTTTTTGCCGCGGCAAAGTCAATCAGTCTCAAATATATCACTTCACACATAAATGAAAAGTCGCAAAAAAATTTTGGAACGAATTAGCGTTGTTTTATTTATTGCTAACAACACAAAGTTCTTTTCTAAATTACGATAAAGACTATATCAATCTTTATTTTCACTGTACACAACTTAACAATTCACACTCTGTCTTTACACAATAACAACGTTTGTCAGTAGCAATAGATTATAGAGGGTGGTTCAGTCACGACTGGACAAATATCTCCAGCATATTCCTTGGCTCATTTCATGAAAACATGTCCATCTACTACAATTCCCGAAATGACAGCGGTTTGAAAATTTTCGGATTTGTGGTTGGAGGGTACTAGGATAAAATTGCTAACTTCTGAACCAGTTGTCCGATTTTGTTTTGTTTTTGGGCTTGATGGAAAGGTCTTTGGCAGACCTTTCAGAATCAAAGGTCAAAGGTGCCCTAAACGAAGCCCAAATGTCTTCCTGTTCCAAAGTTATGACCATTTGACCGAAATGCAAAATTTTTTTTTATGTTTTTGTAATCGAAATAACAGCACACATTCATTTCTTTTTGTAAATTACCACGTTTGAGATTTTATTTTGTTGAAAGTTTTGGATGAAGAATTGGCTGAACTTTGAAACGGAAAGAACTCTGCGCTTCATTTAGGGCATTTGGAAAGGTATGCGATAGGGCTATCTTGTAAGATAAAAAAACATAAGTTACCTGCCATCTGGCTGAGCAAAGTGAGGTTCTGTGCACATTCGTATGCCTTTTTTAATTTTTTGTAAACCTCTGTATCTCGGCGATTTCAGTTTTTAAACTTTTTTTTTGATTCTGAAAGGTCTCCAAAGACCTTTTCGACAAGCCCAAAAACAAAGTTAGCAATTCAGAAGTTAGCAATTTTACCCTACTACCCTCCGACCCCCATTCGGAAAATTTTCAAACCGATGCCATTTCGTCCCATTGCGTTTTCCGGCGAATTCATCAACCGTTCGTAGTTCCTTAGCGAATTCATCAACCGTTCGTAGTGAGATTGAATATAGAAGCTTTTAGCGTACACCCAGCAAGTGTATACCGCCATTTGGCTTCCCTTATCTGGCACACTGTTGGAACAATCACTGTGTTATACACACCACAAACTTTTCGCTGAAATTCCAATGTTAGCTTACCACACTGCATATATATATACAAGGGGCCCCAAAACTAGCCGATGGTGCCAGTAGTTTGAAAAAAATATTTTTGTGAAAAGAGGCAATCTTATAAAACATGTGTTTAAAGTTTTAAGTTTCAAGTTTAAACGATCTCAGTGAATTTGTAAACATGAAAAAAATTAGTCACCGGTATGTAATTCAATATTTCCATTTGAAAGGAAAGCAATATTAAACCCGAGCTAGTTTCTATACTGTGGGAGTCTGCTCTTTCGTTAACGACTGTAAAATATTGGGTAGTTGTAGTCAACTAATTGAGGTGTCCACGCCAGACACGGTTAAGAAAATCCACAAAATCGTATTGGATGATCGGCGGTTGAAAGTACCGCGCTTGCTTTCAATAGAGACAAAACAGCGTCGTGAAGATGATTCAGTAGAGTGATTAAACCGAATATTTGCGTCGATTTATAACCATGGATTAGACATGGGTCCACCACTTCACACCTGACAAGGAACAGTCAACGCAGTAGACTGAATGGCAGCGTCGTGAAGATGATTCAGTAGAGTGATTAAACCGAATATTTGATTCGATTTATAACCATGGATTAGACATGGGTCCACCACTTCACACCTGACACAAAGGAACAGTCAACGCAATAGACTGAATGGCAGAATCGTGTAGAAAGAAGGAGAACACGGAGAAGGAGAAATCTGCAGGCAAGGATATGGCGTCTGTTTTCTGGGATGCGCATGGGATAATTTTTATTGATTATCCTCAGAAAGGAAAACCCATTACAGGCTAATATTATGCTAATTTATTACAGCGTTTAAGTGATGCAATTGTGGAAAAAAGACAGCATTTGGCGAAAAATAAAGTTTTGTTTCACCAAGACAATGCTCCTGTTCACATATCCTCTATTGCGATGGCCAAAATTAATGAACTAAAGTTGGAATTACTTCATCGCGCACCTTATTCGGCAGATTTTGCTCCCTCGGATTATTTTATATTTACAAATTTGAAAAAATAGCTCGGTGGTAAAAGATTTCCCAACAATGAAGAGGTGGTGTCTGCGGTGGATGGTTATTCTAAGGAGTTTCACAGTTCTTACCTATAAACAGGGTATCGAAGCTATTGAATATCGCTGGGATAAGTGTATCGAGCGAAAAGGAGATTATGTTGAAAAATAAAGAACAATTTTCAAAACTTTTTTGTGTCTTCTTTGTTAGTTCGGCTTGTTTTGGTTAGGCCCCCGTAGGTTGTGCTTCAAATGTTAGTCACGCCAAAAAAGTAAACAAAATATAGTTCGTAAACAAAATGTAGTTCAATAGAATTTATTGAATTAGAAAGAAAAACGATTCACTCTAGTGTAAACAGATACACATGAAAACCACAAAATTGTGGCATAATGGTCTGCATTCTTCGTGTATCATTTACTATGGACACATTCTCACTGTAATGTGCTTGCAATTTGATTAGGAAGTCTATGTCCGTCTTGTTATTCACTTTGTATTTGATCGTGGGTGTGTGAGACTTTTAACCAGAGGCGAAACTACACTTTAATAAAAACAATAATGCAAACCCTTAGAAAAACATTATTAAGCCTAAGATTGATTCACAAATGCTTTGATTACAAATGACGGGAGAGTTGTAGAACCATATATTTAAATTTGCCTTCAAAAATCATAAACATCTTTCATTGCTACAGAATATTGCGATAGATATATTTATGATCGTCTTAAAAAGCACGAGCAGGGTGTCCATTTTATTCTAATGTCGAAGATATATGTACCTAACAATATAAAGGGTCTGCTGCTATCAATTCCACCGCTGAATGAAACTCCTTTTGTAAACCCTACAATAATGAAGCAAAGGAATGACATTGTTGACATTGTCATCTGCGTTTGAAAATATACTCAAATTATTTCAATGCCATCTAGATGTGAGTTAAATATAAAGGAATTCTAAAGTAACCAATAATAATTTGTTTGCCCTTAGGATCGATTTAATTTCTGTGAAATTAAAATGGCTCTCAGTAATCCGCAGCAAATACGGTTCTTATTTTAGTTCTCCTGAAATCTTTGTATTATTTCTTTTAAACATATTTTTGTGAAAAATTACATTTTCAATTCATTGACATTTTCAGTCAATTGCAGTAATTTAAATCAATATTTGACTGTTAATGAGAAACTGACTTGAATGTTACAACTTGGTTGTTCTGACTGTACTTGGTTGTTCTGACTGTAATCGGAAGTTTAATGTCAACGAAATGACGATCAAGGCTTCAATTTAAAATCTACTGTGTACGATCTCACTATGACGGTTGATGAATTCGCTAAACGGCGGCCTCCAAGAAACTACCCACAACTAGATGGCGCGAGAGCCACAACTTTGTGAGAGCATTTTGAAGGTTTATAACAACATAAATAACCGATTGGCATCGCATATGGAGTCAGTCTCATTACAAACGCACAAAAGTATATCAGGAGTCGCAGAACAAAACGTGACCTTTTCAATTTTTTTTAGATGAATTTGGTTAAGTTCTGTTGGAAAAAATCTTATGTGGATAATATTCTCTTCTCCTCATAGAAAAGTTTGATGTTGAAAAAAAATAATCCGGCGAAAAAAATAATCTAGGATTTCCCAACATTTTGAAATAGTCAAATACAGATTTGAATACAGCTGTGTTTGTATCATAAACACAGATGTATTTGGATCAAAATTACATATATTGTAACATCTTAATCATTGTATCTCCGACATGCAATATTGATTAGCAAACACAAAAACCAAACAACAAAAAACTGATTTTTAGCGTGTAATATACATTTTTTCCACAGCATGATTACTTAATCAACCAAGCGTATTTGCTATCCTCTGTCTGATTCACAACTGAATACATGAAAATAAAACGCAACAAATATAAGAAATACTCACTTCAACTTCAACTCACACACGCAGTTTTATGAATTTATGAATCACTGACTGAAAGCAATGCATAAATACAGCTGCACACATAAAACTTTGACTGTGAATAATCTCTCCGTGTACCTCTTTTATTCTATTGATTTCAACAGAGAGTAAATAGTGCAAGAAACACAGCTGTATTTGTATCCCAAACACAGCTATACTTGGGCCACAAAAACACATATATTATAAAATATTAAACATTGTGTCTCCAACATGTAATACTTGTATTGAATAGGAAACACGTTGTGTTTGGATACGTGTTACAAGCTTCAAACACAAGTTATATTTGCATCCAAATGACAACCAATAACAGACGTTTCAGCGTGTTGCTTCAAACTCCGTGAAAAGTTCATCATTAGATGCCTAACTACTGCGCCTGAACTGATACCATCGGCAGATCATCAATCCTATATACAAACTTTAATATGCAATTTACGTATGCGAAATAGTATCGATCGAACGTCCCTAAGTACCAACAAACACTGAAAAGTCATCAAAAAAGCTATATACACATGAAAATACAACTCTGTGATATAGATTAAAACTCACCTCAAGGCACATTGTTACAGTGAGAAAGCAAAACAGCTTTGAGCTGTCAAAGTTAATATATCTTTCTACAAGTATTGTGCAAAATACTCCCGGCTTTTTGAACATTGTTTTGATATTTGTGTAAAATTTGCAATTTCTATTGCAATATATTGTATTATTATTATATATTATTATTTGATCGACATTTCGGTACTCCGTTGTGTAACTACATACAATTATATATAGAGTATTTATTAGTATTGTTTTATATTAATATTAAAAAAAATTACATGAAGTGTCAGGGGACACCCGGTTGAATTGAAGTTCCTTTCGCTATATATTATGAACTAGTTAGTACCAACACGCCTAAGGCGCCTGTTAAAAAATACTGTAATTTAAATGGATCTTAGGGAAGATACTTTTTGTAAAATGATAAACATTCTTTAAGAACTGTTTTATTTATTGAATGTATTTTGTAAAAAAAAAGTATATTTTAAGGTCCCTTTTGTAAGAATATGTATTATATTTTCCCGGAAAGGTCCTTTCTTTGATGAGAGGTACTTCTTTTATTAAAAGTTAATATTTTTTTGTAAGAAAAAGCCTAAGAGTATGATTTTTTTTTTACAAAGAAGTGTCTTTTTTAAGAACAGGTACTTTTTAAAGAACTGTTACTCTTTTTAGGAAAATATTATTTTTTTAAGAAAATTTACTTATTTTCAGAAAGGCTACTTATCTCTAGAAAAGAAAAGAAAAGGTATTATTTTATTTTAAGAATGTGTAATTTTAAGGAAAGGAATTTTTGTAAGAAAAAATACTTTTTTTAAGAGAAGGTATTTTTTTTTTGAAGAAAAGCTTTTTTTTACGGAAGAACAGGTACAATTTTAAGAGTAGGTACTTATCTCAAGAAAAGTTATTACAAAAAGGGTACTCTTTAAAGAAAATGTAGTTTTTTAAGAAAAGGAAATTTGTTGTATGATAACGTAATTTTTTAAGAAGAGGTACTTATTAAAAAATCCTTTTTTTAAGAAAAGGTACTTTTTGTAAGAAAATTTTCTTTTTTATGCAAAGGTACTTCTTTAAGATAAGGTATTTTGTTAAGTAATAGTACTCTGTTTAAGTATATGAATGGGTATTTTTTTGAGAAAATTTCCTTTTTTTAAGAAAACGCACTTATTTAAGAAAATTTTATTTTTTTCAACTTCTTTCAGTTTGGCTTTTCTAAATTTACTTTTTATTCGGTTCAAAACTACAATATGTAATAAATAGGCTCCACCTAGAAAATTTCCAGTTAAACAAGAAATATCCCCAATATGTTATTCGAGTGTAAGAGTAAATGTGCTGCCACATGTAATTCCATGCTCAGGGTTGTACTTCATGGATTTGCCAGTCTTGAACTTTGGTTTTTCTGAATTTACGTTTATTGGCTTCAAAACTAGAATATGTAAGAAACAGGCTCCACCTATAAAACTTCCCTTTAAACCAAACCAAACCAAAAGTACCCAATATGGTTGGTAATAATGGGTTGAAATAAAGTAGTTAAAAAAGAATGTTTAAAATTTTTTCATTTAGCCACGAACCCGCAACGCGCGATAAGGAGCTTTGTTCCAAAAATAGTATTTGTGACCTATCTAAATATATATATGTTATTTCTAAAACGTAATCATATTTAAGGGTAGTATTCTAAAAATCCCGAAAGTGAACGTAAACGCAGAAGCCAACGCCAACGCAAAAGTCAACAAATGGTACTTTATATATCACTTCACGCTTGCGTTTGTTTACGAAAGCTGTCACTGATATATGCGGTTTATAGAGTTGCCAAACTATATAAACAATTTAGCTCTATTTCAGTAGATCAACAGATTTTCATTTTGCTATTATTTATTATACTGCAAATACCAACAATATTCACATAAAATGTGTAAAAAACCTTTGTTATTCTGGGGTTCAATGTCCAATAAATTTCCCCATCTATATTAAATTAGTTGTCTTTTCAAAAACACGTGCCATTTGGTGGTATGTATTATTTGTAATCTTTTGGGTCTTTTTGTTTATTATTGTCAACATCAACTGATATCTATAATTTTTAAATATGATTATAATAGTTTTGCAACGCATTATTTATTTGAACGTTCCATTACTAATTTTATTATTGTAAATAAGAATTTCAGTGCGTAAACAGTATAATTTTGAATTATTAAAAAAAAACAGCAGACAGTTGTCCGAGGCCTTCTGCCACGGACTGTCCCTGCAGGCTGTGTCAGAGACACGGCCATTAAGTTTAACGTAGAATACGCCATCCGATAAGAAAGAAAACATATATAACAATAAATGATAAATAACATAAGCAAATGAATTTATTTATTTGATAATTACTTTTGATAATATACATAAGCTTAAAATTAAATAAAATAAATTTAAATAAAGCTTATTTATTTTTAATTTAACATAAAAATGTATGAATTAATTTTTTCATATATTTTTTATAATTATATATCCATGTTAAATTCAAATTCACATTTAATATTTTGTTTCACTCAAATACCTAAGTAAATATACGAAATTTCAATATTTCATCAATCAAAACAACAGCCGAAGGTTTGTGTCCACACTGAAACAGCAGCATAGTTTGTGTTCACTCTACAAACTCAAACACTCAACCAAACACCACACATATGTTTGAGTGTATGTGTTTAAACAGTTTTCATTTGAGAAATTTAAATATTAGGAAGATATCAACTAATATGAAATGTATATCAAACGAAAGATAACATCTTCATTTATCTACCAAAAAATTTTTAAAAAAAGTTATCTCGCCGTTTCCTCATAATCAATGAAATAAATATTACAACAATAACAATCTGACATGACTCCCTATACCGTAAGGTAAGACGTATTCTACGCCAAAAAAGTTTGAGCTTTATCCGTGGACTGCATTTCAGACAAAATTGGCAACTACTTGTAAGCAATGAAATGCAAAATACTTCCATCTGCCCATCCTCGATCGACATTTTTCTTTAAATTTGTAATTTCTTCAACTAACGCGAAGAACTGTGGCGTGTTCAATTTGACAGCTGAAGTGATCAAAAACGATGCGCTGCGTTTTATAAACTACGAATTAAATAACGTAACTCTACGCAGGTAGTCACCGAACAGCGGTAACGTTTTATAAACTACCAAAACGGCAAAAGTACGAAGCCGCCCTTGCGGCAAAACGCCTACAGGCAACAGGTGAAACCACCAATGGATTATTGGGGCCGAATACCTGAGCTAAGGGTTAAGGCGAATTGCGTGACTTTAACGCCAACTAGAGATGCCTGGCAGAATGGTACCCTGGCACAAATGCCAAATGGGACTCGCTGCTACACGGATGGATCAAAGCTAGGGGTAAGAACGGGTCTAGAATTCTTCATTGAAAATCCAGCAACCGAATCCTATCTACGCCTCCCGGATCATAACACAAATTTTCAAGCGGAATTTCGGGCGATTACGGAGTGTAGCAAATGGCTCGGTGATAATACAAACCCAGCCGAGGCAAATATCTTCACGGATAGCCAAATGGCAATCAAGGCAATATCATCGGAAACTGTCAAATCTAGAACGGTCCTTGACTGTAAGAATGTGATAAACGATTATTCTATGGACGGCAAACTCAACATTATCTTAGTGCCGGGGCACAGCGGGATATTCGGCAACGAACGAGCGAACCTTCTAGCAACGAAAGCCAGGAAACTCAAAACGGTGAGCCTTGGGGGAGCGAAACCCTTTGGGGTGACGAAGGCTGAGTTGAGTAAATGGGCGGAGTCGGCAGATATAGTCCAGTGGAACCAGGAATCAGTAGGCAGGATGACAAAGATCCTATGGGAAGACCCAGATGTATTGAGGATAAAAGGTTTGCTGAAACTTGGAAAATCTGAAATAAGAAAGATGATGGGAGTCTTAACGGGGCCCACCTGTACCGTATTGGACTAGTGGCGAATAGTGAGTGCAGGGCATGCATGGAAGACGATGAGACAATGGAGCATTTCTTATGCCATTGTCCGGCCTTCACACAAGCTAGATCCAGTATATTTCGGACAGTACGATAACGGTCGTAACCAAACTTATGGGAATGGGCTGGAAGAACGTAAGGAATTACGTGAATAGCACCGAATTCCTATAAGAGATATAGTAAAGTATATTAGTAGGGTAAACTTAGAGCGCACAACAGGTCAAATCAACGGCTTAAGTGTAGGTCTACTGACATGGGAAGGTTTAGAGTGCTCCTTTTGAACACTCAACATCGCACCCCTCTTTTCAAACTAACTAACTAATCTCTTTTATTCCAAAAAATTAATTAATTAATTTTCTTCTGAATTGGGGAAAATTTTTTTTAAGATATATTGTTTACTTTGGAAACCACTTATATGAATAGAATGCCGCTAGCGAAGCCAAATTGGCCACTGTAAATCAGTCCGTATGTTTATAAAATTGAGACCAGAGAGAGCATAACCGTCCAAGGTGAGTGCTACCGCATCATGATCACGGACTTTTTGTCTCCTAAAATTGAAGCCGGCGACATTTTGTGCAGCAAGACGGTGTTACGGCATACAGAGATCACTATACAATGGGTTTATTGTGAAAAGATTTTGGTGAACAGCTAATTACGCGTTCCGGACCTGTCAACTGGCGGGTTTGATCGTGTGGTATAACATGATTTCTTTGGGCTCATGTGTAATCAAAAGTCTTGGTCAATATGCCATAACTCTCGTAATTCGCTGCATACCGGCAGCAAGGCTCTTAAGAGTGATCGAAAATTTGATCTTCCGAAAGGATCACCTACGGCGTAGTCAAGGCCAACATTTGAGTGAAATTATCTTTAGAAAGTAAATATCTGAAATTGTTCTTTCCGTTCATAATATAGATTCCGACATCCAATTCGATTTTAAGTGTTTTATTTAAAATTTAAAAAAATAAGTTCTAAATGACTCACCCTTTAAATACCCACTATCCTCTATATGATACCAACTTGCGCTTCTTGATTCTATTTTGTTATTGTTAATGAACAAATGCTACAAATTACAAGTGATAAATTGGTATTTTGTAATTGTACTCGAATTATATATGTATGTACTTGCAACTGTGTGAGTAACAGTAGCAACCTAGAACTACAATTCGTATTCTTAGCCATAGTATAATGACTATAACAGTACGATGTCAGTGTCAGCTGCAGTGGTAGTGGTACCGAACACAGTTGTAGTTCATACGGGATAACATTCATTTTGTGTGTAAGAACGATTTTATAGAGAAAAATAACCCTTTATTTCATGCCACAGCAGCAGCAGTTACAGAAAGGACTATTCGCAGTTGCATATTACAAATTCAAGTTAATCGCCTCGTTTTTACAAAGTATTCACCCCTATTCTGCGTTACAATCACAATCAAACTTTCTCCGTTTTGATGAAATCGGTATTCTGCGTTACGTTACGTTCCACTTACGTTTTTCTTTCGATTGTACGTATTCTGCGTTGCAATTTTAGTTACGTTTTTCACGTTTTTCTTACGCTGCAAAAGGTCTGACTGAACAACATAATGGTTCTTTGTTGTTTACAATAAAGTGTGTAAAAAAGTTAAATTTTTAATACAATTCAGAGAAATGTAAGTATAGTAGTAATTTAAATATATATTTAATAAAGTTTTTAATTTGTTTTACTAAACAGTGAGTTTTATTTTATTTATTACAGGTCGAAACAAACAAACCAAGATCAGTACGAGAAGCTGGCGGAATTAATGGCCAAAAGACCAGACCTTGCGGGTGGGTACCATCAGATACCAAAAGAAGAAGTGCAGGCATTTTGGGAAGGGGTGACCGTAACACTTAATTCAATGGGGCCACCAACAAAAATCGGAGTAGCATGAAAGAAAGTATGTGACATTGAAATAATTACATTGAATTAATAATTACATGGAATTAATTAGTATCTAGCACATACTTAAAAGCGTCTTTATTCAGGCGAACGTTTTTTCTGAAGCTGTAAAAGTAAACGAATTATTTCAGATAACATGTCATATCTTTTAAAACAAATGTCTTACCTTTGACCGGTCATCTCGAACGGATTGCAACTGTCCCTCAAATCTCTTTTGGCAATCCTTGCCTCCGCATTCTGGAGCACGTTGTTCTCCTCTCCCAACAAAAATGCTGCTGCTATTACTTCCATTTCTATTGAAATAAACAAAATGTACTTTTGTGCTGTAATGATGTTAACAAAAAAGGAAAACTCACCTCCACCACAACTGGTTTTTGAACTCTTTGGCTACAAATACCTCTTTTTGTGTTTTTTTTTAGCTTTTCACACGCGCTAGTGTATTTAATAAATAAATTTACACGAATTTTTAATTCTTTTGTGTTTTAACAGTTGAAAATATGTTTTATTTGCACAAAATTACACTTTTAACATCAATGTTTACACAAATGATTATTTGTTTTGTTTTGTTTTTTTACGTTCCACAGCCAATCTGCTTATTGTGACAACACACTTTTCCTCTTCTTATTCTTTCGATTACGTTTTTTTTTGGAATACCAAAGTTCGATCGATGCGTAACGTAGAGCGGGAACGTAATTGTAACGCAGAATAGGGGTGATTGTGTCTTTCGAAACGATACTCCACGCGCAGTTACAAGAATCACATTGAAATTTCTATTATTTTCTTGTTTTTATAGAACTTAACAATAAATCCTAATAAATTTTCTTATGTTGCACATTATATTGCAACGCGAGACGATGAATTCATTCTCGGCAATGCTAAGCTAGAGGGTGCGTTGGACTATACCACAGAGTTGTGAGATTTTATGAAAAAATACTAAACGTGCGAACTGTACAGACATTTCCGTCTTTATCCAAATACAAAATGTGGATAAAATGCACATGGTCAGCCTCACCCTCAAACTTTTTTTTTTAAATTCGAAAATAAAGAAAAATATAAGCACATGGTAAAACGAAAAGAAAATAGATTGAGTTTAATGGTACCTGTACTTTTGATCATGATCATCCTGGCAGTAGGTAAAATGCAAACCACGGTGGGCTGGGTTTGCCTACCGCCACCGTTGTATTAAAATAAATAAATGGTTTCCCATTACATCCCATGAAGGGACTGGGGAGAACTTCTCACAATTAATGAGAAGTTTTCACTCACTAATTGGGACCTTCAGTTTTACACCGATTCCGAACGGTAATTTGAGAAGCTTTCTCATGGCTAGATACTCGATAGTGTCGCCGTCACTATGCGAGGTGGCCGCCGCCGAAAGAAAATTTGAAGGTGGTCAGAGCCGGGTTCGAACCCAGGATCTCATGTACAAGAGCCGCGCACACTAACCATTGCACCATCGACGGCCACTGCTACCGTTGTATTGGCAATGAAAATACACAAGGATGTCCCCAACTGTTGACAACCCTCGCAAACGTTATGACGACCACGATTTAAGGATATGTACCTAGAATGTGCGAACGCTATACGGGACTGGCGCCACTTTCCAACTGGCGGATGTCCTTGGAAAATATAAAGCTGACATCGCAGCGATCCAGGTAATGCGATGGACATGATATGGTTGCACCAGAAAGAAAAACTTCGATATTTACTACAGCTGCCATGAGCGTAAGCACGAATTTGGGTGCGGATTTATAGTTGGCAAGAGACTGCGACACCTAGTTTCAAGGTTCAACCGAGTGAGTGACCGCATACCCACAATTCGCATCAAAGCGAAATATTTCAACATCTCGTTAATTGGTGTGCACGCACCAACAGAGGATAAAGATGATGAGGTCAGAGAAACATTTTATGAGCATCTGGGAGAAGTATATGAACGCTGCCCTGACCACGACATTAAGATTAATCAGGACGATTTTAATGCCAAATTGGGAAAGGAAAGTGTCACAGTCTACATTATACCACCTCCGATAACGGAATAAGACTGATAGACTTCGCCGCTGCAAACAACATGGTAGTTAGTAAAACACGATTCCAGCATAAGGACATACATAAGGCGACTTGGATATCTCCTGATCAGCGGACGGAGAACCAGATTGATCACGTGGTAATAGATGACAGGCACGCGTGATTCGAGGTGCCAATATCGACTCGGATCATTACCTGGTGGCTGCGAAAGTTCGCACAAGACTGAACAGGGCGAAAAGCGTATGCAGCCGAACACGGGAAAAGCTGGATATTGACAAGCTACGAATACCGGATATATCAATGTCTTATCGACAGAAGCTCACTCTCCTGCTATAGCGGAATACCCCCTCCCGAAGACTTTGATGCGCAGTGGAAGCACATCTCCCATTTTTTAGAAACCCCTGCAAGGATAAGCCATGGTACGACGCAGAATGACGCATTGCAACTGATGGAAAAGACTCTGCACGTATGGCAACGAAACAGTCAGTTACAGCGCGTGCTGCGAGTGTGCGGTATAAGAGGCTAAGAAGGGAGGGAAACCAACTATTTGGGCGGGGGAAATGGAAGTGGGAGCAGAGAGAGAGAGTGAGGAAACCGAAATGTGCAGGATGAATGGTGAATCCCGAAAGTTTTTCCAGAGGGTAAGAGGATCGAATGACGGGCCTAATAATGGGCTACCCTCCTGCAAGGACGAGAATGGGAATCTGGTGACTGAGAAGCAGTGTGTGCTCAAAATGTGGAGAGACCACTTTTCAGCACTACTCCACTCAGATTATTTCACTGAAGAGCAGGGGGTAATGATAGTGGAAGGTAGTGTAGGTTGTACCCCCCCAACCAAGACGAGATTGGAAAGGCTATCTCCCGCCTTGAGAATGGAAAAGTCGCTGGTGCAGATAGCCTACACGCTGACCGTTTTGAGGCAGGTGGCGAAGGACTGCTAGCCCACATGCATCGACTTATATGCGGTATATGGCAGGGGGAATCTACGCCCGACGATTAGAGTCTCAGTGTATTATGTCCTGTATTCGGAAAGGGTGCCACGTGTGTCTGTTCCAACTGTAGCGGTATCAGTCTTTTATCTATCGCGTATAAGGTCTTGTCGAGCGTATTATGTGAAAGACTAATGCCAATTATTGAATACCTGATTGGGCCTCATCAGTGTGGTTTTAGACCGGGCAAGTCCACGACTGACCAAATATTCACGCTACGACAAATCCTGGAAAAGACCCACGAAAAGCAAATCGATACATACCACGTTTTTGTCGATTACAGAGCTGCTTTCGATAGCCCCATACGAGGAAAACTGTACGAAGCTATGTTTGAACTTGGTATTCTGGAAAAATTGATCCGCCTCTGTAGAATGACGCTGATCGACACCAAATCAGCAGTGAAAGTGGGGAAAGACCTCACTCAATCATTCTGTACCAAACGAGGACTTAGACAAGGCGACACAGTTTCATGCAATCTCTTCAACATCTTAATGGATATAATAATGGGAAAGGCTGCAGTAAATACGAACAAGACCATTAACACGAAAAGCCATATGTTGCTGGCGTATGCTGATGACATAGACATCATTGGGCGAAATTTTCGAGAGGTTATTGCAGTATTTTCATGAATCGAAGGGGTATCAGCGAAGGTGGGTGTTGCTGTTAATGAGGGCAAGACAAAATTGATGGTGTCAACAACTAGAGAAACCTCTCGACTTGGTCCGCACTTGAACGTTGACAACCGATTTAATTTTGAAGTGGTAGATGAATTTGTCTACTTTGGATCCGCCGTGAACAAGGACAACAACGTCAGCCTGGAGATAGATTGGAGAATTGTGCTTGCAAATAGATGTTATTTTGGGCTCAGCAAGCAGTTTAGGAACAAAGCCCTCTCTCGACGGACAAAAGTCCAGATATATCAGACTCTCATTTTACTTGTCTTGACATATGGCGCCGAAACTTGGGTCATATCGCAAGTGGATGAAAAACACCTGGGAGTATACGAGAGAAAAATTCTCCGTAAAATATATTGTCCTGTTAGGGAAAACGGCAAGTACCGACGTCGCTGGAACCAGGAACTATATGATTTATATACTGACGTGAACATAGGTAGGCGAATCAAATTAGGCCAATTGCGTTGGCTAGGCCATGTTATCAGAATGGATGGTGATGAGCCAGCTCGATGGAAGCAGGAAAAGGGGACGACCAAGACTGCGCTGGAAAGACCAGGCAGAAGAATCCCGCCGTATCCTTGGTGTTACCAACTGGCGGGAAAAGGCGAAGGGTAGAGAGAGTTGGAAGAATATGTTGAAATTCCTTTAATTTGTTTGTTTAATTAATATGTGTAAGATGTCTGACCTCATGAGGTTGTAAAATAGTCAATAAAAGTAAGTAAGTAAGTACTTTTGCGGCGCGAGATCTTAGGGCAAAGACAATAAAATTTATACCATATTATAGGGCCTTCAGACTCAAAATCACTCAAATTAAGTGAAATGATCAACCTTCTCTGGGATATGGGACTTGGGAGTGGCCAGAATTTATTCCTTCATTGGGCAGTCCAAGTAGCTCACTACTTCCACGCAGTATGGGCTGGCCATTGGCTTTATCGGAAACCTACGTTACTGACACGACTCAGTAATATTGGGTGACCCTGTCACTGCAGCTCACAAAGATATCTGGCACATTCTTTTGTCCTTAGAAGTCGGATGAGCCAGTATATAGGCCAGCCACGGATAGAAACCAAAATAAGAAAATCCAGGTTCGACATATTGCATCCTACTCAGCGTCTGAGCCATTATGGGCAGCAACAATCAATTATCCTGGCAGTAGGGAAAATTCTAAATCCCGGTTGACTGGGTTTGCCTCCTGCCACCGTTCTTAATAGCAGTGAATATACAAAAATCAAAAAAAAAAAAAACATAAACAACTCCTATTTGATGACGACCACGAAAAAGTTATAAGGACAACGATTTACGGATATGCACTTGGAATGTAAGAACTCTATATAGATCCGATGCAAGTGTCCAATTGGCAAATGTCCTCGATAGTTACAAGGCTGACATTAACGTTATCCAGGAAATGCGATATGGCATGGCTGCACAAGAAAAAGAAACTGCAAACTAAAGTATAGTACAGTTGCAATAAGAATTTGGTTGCGGATTTATTGTTGGCAAAAGACAATCATGCAACAATCAGCATAAAAGCATCAGAAGAGGAAGATGATGATGCCAAAGACATATTCTAAGAGCGCCTTGAGGAAACATATGACCGGTACCCTGGCCATGACATTTAGATTGTACTAGGACATTTTAATGCTAAAGTAGGCAAGACAAATGTGTTTCATCCAACTATTGTCAATTTTAGCCTACATTCTGACAGTTTTGACAACGGTATCAGATCGATTGACTTTGCCGTGTCAAAAAACATGGTGGATAGTGATACAAGGTTACAGCATAAATATACCCGAAAGGCTACTTGGGTAACCCCTGATCAAAGAACGAAGAACCAAATAGATCACGTGGTAATTGATAGAAGGCTCTCATTCAATGTAAAGGACGTACGACTGATCCGAGGAGCTAACATTGATTCTGATCACTACTTGGTGCTAGCAAAAATCCGAACAAGATTAGGTAGAGCGAAAATCGTACGAAACCGAGCGCAGAGAAAGCTAGACATCGGAAAGCTGCAATTACCAGAGGTAGCAACTGACTACCCAAGGAAGGTCTAGCAACTTTTGGAATATAACCCACCCCTCCCGATGACGATCCTGAAGCGCAAAGAAAACCGTACTTGGTTTTGAAAAACCGCTTGGCAAAAAACCATGGTACGATAAAGAGTGTCGCATAGCAAATGATGAAAAGAACGCTTGCATCGCGAGCAGCGACTGAGCCGTATAGGGCAAAAATAAAGGCGGTAGACCATCTATTTAGATGCTTGTAATAGCAGTGGAGAAACGGCGAGAGTGAGAAAATTGAGACACAGACAGAATAACGTAGGCCGAAAGTTCTATCAAAATGTCATCAACAGAACTAATGAACATTAGACTGACTCACAAAAAAAAGTGTTTTTGTTCCACCCCCTGAAATGTACCTTGACTTGTTTTTTGATGATTGCCAAAATATTTCGCGTCTAGGATTAAAACCCCGTGAGCTGGACCGTTTTTAAAAAAAGGATTTGTTTGAGTTTTTCAACGATTTTTGATAGTTAACTAAAGATAATATGTGCAATATTAGTATCATAGGAAAGCATTTTTTAAGACACATCCAACGGTATGAAAAACATGCCAACAAATTTTCTGCCAAGGCGTTTTTTCAAAGATATTCTGGAAAAAAGCCTTTTTTTAAAACGGTCCAGCTCACGGGGTTTTAATCCTAGACGCGAAATATTTTGCGAATCATAAAAAAAACAAGTCAAGGAACATTTCAGGGGGTGGAACAAAAACACTTTTTTTGGGCCCATACAAAATGAGTCGGTTTAATGAACATAGTTCAGGGCCTCCCTTCTGTATAGACAAAGATGGAAATCTCATGGCAGATGTGCAGAGCATGTTGGGAATATGAAGAGACCATTTCTCCGCGCTACTGGTACCTGAGATATCCATTGACGATGAAATAATCGACAACAGTAACGATGAGCCAATCGATCAGAATTTGGACGACGGCATCGATTGTCCCCCACCTGATCAAGACGTTGTCAGACCAACTATTTATATATTTATTTAATTCAGTCTATGGACATTCAATAACCCTTACAGACTACGAGTATAACTTAAAACTAGTAACAAAGTTTTACTTAAAAATATATATTATATCCAATATGGACACAAAACGTTCAAAATTAACAACATAACAAAACGAAACAACAAAGCCGCAGGAGCCGATGAATTACCAGCAGAGCTGTTTAAGGCTGTCGGCGATGAGCTGATAAGGTGCTTGCATCAGCTCATTAGCTAAATTTGATTAGATGAATGCATGCCCGGCCATTGGAGCATCAGTGCACTATGCGTCCCGAGCCTCTATGCCAACTACCGTGGAATAAGCCCGTTTTCCGTAGCATATAAGGTTCTAACAATTATAATGTGTGAAAGACTAACACCAATTAACGATGATTTGACTGCTCCATACTAGTGTGTTTTTAGGCCTGGAAAATCGACAAGTGACCAGATTTTCATGCTACGCCCAATCCTGGAGAAGGCCTATGAAAAGCAAATCGACACCTATCATGTATTTGTCGATTATAAAGCGGCCATCGAGACCCCGATACGGGAGAAACTCTAGAAAGCAATGTCTGAGCTTGGTGTTCCTGCAAAACTCATACGCCTTTGCAGGATGACCTTGACGAACACCAAATCCACAGTGAAAGTTGGTAAGGGTCTTACCGAACCTTTTGGGACTGAGCGTGGCCCCAGGCAATGCGACACCCTATCGTGCGATCTCTTTAACATCTTAATGGAGATCATTATGAGAAAAGCTGCAGTCAACATGAATAAAACCATCAGCAGCAAAAGTCACATGCTGCTCGCGTATGCTGATGATATAGATATCATTGGGCGCACAATTAGAGAAGTTACTGCGGTTTTTTCGAGAATTGAGAAGGAGTCAGCAAAAGTGGGTCTGACGGTAAATGAGGACAAGACAAAATTAATGGTTTCAACGAACAGGGCCTCCACGCGATTAGACCAAAGCGTGAACGTTGATAACCGTTATAACTTCGAGGTAGTGGACGAATTTATATACCTCGGAGCTGCCGTGAACAAAAACAACAACGTCAGCCTTGAAATCAAGCGGAGAATTGTGCTTGCGAATAGATGTTATTTTTTGCTAAGCAAGCACTTTAGAGATATAACCCTCTCTCGAGTAACAAAAGTCCAGCTGTACCAGACTCTCATTCAACTTGTCTTGCTTTATGGCGGAGAATCCTGGGTCCTATCGCAAGCAGACGAAACATCTGTAGGAGTTTTCGAGAGAAAAATACTCCGAAAAATGTATTGCCCTATAGTGCACAACGGCGAGTATCGGCGACGCATGAATCATGAGCTGTATGAGCTTTATCCTGACATTGACATAGTTAAGCGGATCAAGATAACGCGATTGCGCTGGCTAGGCCATGTCAGTAGAATAGATGAAGATGAACCAGCGCGAAGGGTTTCGAAACCGAACTCGAAGGAAGACCAAGACTCCGCTGGAGGGATCAGGTTGACGAATCCCTGCGTACACTTGGTATTGCCAACTGGAGAAATAAAACAAAAGATCGAACTGATTGGCGAAATATGATATCTTCGTTTTGTAAGGTCCCTGACTCCCCAGTGTTGTTCGAGACGGGATAAGTAAGTAAGTATGGGACTTGTTTTAGTTGATAGTATGTTTAAAAACTTGAAATTTGGCGTTGCGAGCGAAAACAAATTTCATGCTCTAGTGATCATAAAAATTTTACCGATTTTCTCTGAATAATTTTTCACTTTCATTGTCAAAAATCCAGGGATTTTTTTCTGAGCTTTTTCTATTAGAAAAAATTGAGCGATTATTTCCTAAAAATTTGCAATATTGTTGTCAAGTATAAAGGGGAAAGGCGATGGGAGACTGTCGAAAATCGGGCTATTTTTCCCAACAGTTTTTCCATTGCCAGTTCAGGGAGAATGAGTAGCCATCTAATGATGAACTTGTCGGGGAGATCGAAACTAATCATGCCAGTGAGTGTGCTTTCCTGAATTATCTATTATTCCAACGAAAACCAACCATCGCTTAGAAAAATGTATCAGGCCTTGAACGCGTTTAGTATGAACTTCCCCTACATTAACATTCAAAACTAATGAATTGATGACAGAAATTTCTCCTCGTCCATACGAATTCTATGATGCCAGAGTTGAGTCAAACTTCAAAGTATTTTTTGTTTTCTGGTTCATTGAAGTAGGTATTGTATGGCACTTTCAGAAAAAAGGACCTGACTTAAAAATGTTATAACTTTGGAATGCGTTAATGGATTTAAAAATTTTGGATATCATATTAAAGCTTACAACAACCGCTTTAATAACAGTCGATACAACAGTCATGTCGTTGTGATAAATGATATTGAAAACCCCAAAGTATACTTTATCCTTGAATATCATTTTCATAACGTATCTTTAACTTTTGATTTCCCCCACCAAAAATAAAGTCGATCTTTTTCTCTACATCATAGCCAAATTTTATATTGGGATTTCCATGGAATCAATAGATACACAAGTTTTGGTAAAGTCAACGATTTTTCAAGTGGTGACTACGTATAACACAGTGATACAAAAGAGACTAAAGTACAAATAAGTGGGAAGGATAGTATTTTTCTTGTAGATGTTGTCGAGTGAAACACGAATCTGCTTGTGAAATTTCCCAAACACCCCCAAAATCTTGAAAACCGGTTAAGTTAGTTGATTACACTTGTCAACACCATTTTTGTTTCCTTTAATTTTTTTTTGTGTTATTGGGTGTTTCTGTCGCCCTGACAATGAAAAACCTACTGGAAGATCGCTAACAGCTTTGGTTTTTGAAACATAGAGTTTTATTATTTTGGCAAAAAAAAATACAAAATATTAATAAATATGTTCCTAAATTCCTATCGAACACTATCAAATGGTCTTTTATAAGATTTCCTTGAATGAATGGCTTTAGGTAGATCTCGTTGCAAACTCCAGCAGTAGTCTGCCATCATATGTGAGTTCCACCTTCCCTGATAACGCTCTTCCATTGTCCGAAGTTCCTGATGAAATCGTTCACCCTGCTCCTCACTAAAATCATCCAGATTTTGTGGAAATCGGTCTAAATGCGAGTGCAGGAAGTGGATTTTTATGCTCATGTTGCGCGCTAGCTCTTGCAAGGTCGATAGCATGTACTCAACAACCTCGACATGGTCGTCAGATTTCTTTTAGCCTAGGAAATTACTCATAACCAAAACAAATGAATTCCAAGCTTTGGAGTCGACTCCAGTCATTGATTTGACAAAATTCGGATCTTTCACGAGTTGCCTAATCTGTGGCCCACAAAAATACCAGCTTTCAATTTTTCTGTACTTAATCCTGGAAACTTGCGTGAAAGAAAATTGAAACATTCGCCACTTTTGTCAAGCGACTTCACAAACTGTTTCATTATGCCGAGTTTAATATGTAGTGGTGGAAGTATGATGCGGTCTCGGCTAACTAGAGTCACGTTTATAAAATTGTTTATACCAACTTCCAGCTCTTCCCGCACTGGCCACACTTTTTGTGACCAATGGTGTTGTTTGTCACGACTGTTCCAGAGACACATGAAACAAGGGAACTTTGTGTACCCTCCTTGTTGACCTAAAAGAAAGTTAAGCATTTGCAGATCAACACAAATGACCCAGTTGTGGTCCTGATACTTAATTTTTTCCATAACCATAGAAACATTTGCGTATTCTTCTTTTAAATTCGTATAGATCCGTACTTGTTACCGTTATGAAGCAAAACACACTTTAAACTTCTTTTGCTGCTGTCTATGAAAAGACGCCAATCAGTGGCTTGGTACTTTTTAAACCCATCTGTTGCAAAATACCACCAATGTCGTTACAAAAAACCAAATCCTCCTCTTGACAAAAATATGGTACCAGTTTTTATTCTCGGGTACGATAAAATGTGATGTTGGTTTCCGGAGTAAGCGAGTTTTTTTCTTTTAAACGAGATGCTAAAATTTCAGAAGCTTCTTTCGATAAGTTTAGATCTCTTATTAAGTCATTTAGTTCTTTCTGGTTAAATTGTTGAGTTTCTAAAAGGCTCAATTTGTAGTCTGGGTCAGAGTTTTCACTTGATGAATTTTGTTCGGGTTCACCGAGATTTGGATCATCAGACGATTTAGACGTGCCGGGTTGTCCCTCTCGCGATTTTAATTGAGGTCGTTGAGCAGAAGATAAGTTGGGATATGACCATTTACTTCGATTTCCAGGGTTAATTCCGTTTATTTTTACAACGCAGAAGTAGCAGTCGTCGAAATGGTTTTGAGGTTCTCGCCAAATCATTGGTGTTATGAATCTTATTGGATCTCTTTCTCCACTGGACCATAACCGTAGACATATCACACATTTCTGGCATACACTATGAGGAACCCATGGCTGGTCCTGATTACACAATTTTAATTTAAAATATTGATGATACACAGTTTTCACAAAGGCCGATATAGGTTTTCGATATTTTTCAAATATATATGTATTCACCACAAATGTAGCAAAAAAAATCTGGATTAAGCATACATATTCTTGACGAAGCCATATCTAAAACAACAAGAAAATAAAATACGGTTTTCTTTACTTTAATTAAAACTAACAATTTTATTCCAATTACTTCGACACGTGATTTAACCAATTCGAATGACAATTTGCTAATAATTTAAGAATAATTTCGGTAGTAATTGGATTCCTTATGAGAGTGCAACAAGCGATGACAAAATAAAATAGCAAAGAAAAACTTCTTGGTGTTGTAGTAGGCTACGAAGATGGAGCGAGTTGTTACAACAAAAACAACAATAGAGCGATGATGACTGCGGCGAGGACTTATTGCATTGGTGGTTGTTTTGTGAGACTTGTTTAAGTGAGCGAAGATGGTTGATTGTTGTGTTGTGTGTGTAGGGTGATTTGCTATTGATGATAATTGACATTTGGCCTTGAATGTTAAAATAAATGTTTTGTGCAAAACAAATGAGATATCAAACAAATAAAATGAAATATATGTACACTAACCCATTGTGAAGCAACGGATGAACAGCTATAACTCAAAAACAAAAGCTGTTAGAGAAAAACTGTTGCGGCATTTAAAAAATGCGAGCCTATTTGAGATAGAAACAACAAAAAAACCACAGGAAACAACCAATTTTTCCATTTTGTTGCCCAGTGTTATCAACCGAGTTTCACATTCTCACCCGATTTAAAAAGAAAAGACTTAGGCCTTTCAAATGATATAAGTACACGTCATTAAAGGAAATATGAGAAGTATGTGTGTATTTGTCCAGCAAACAGATATTTTTTTAATTTTTTTCACCATTTTTCAATTTCGGCGGTGATTTTACACTTATTTTCTAAAGAAACCATAATACTATTGAACTTATTCGAAAGCGACGTTTACTGAGTGGTAAAACGCAACTTTGTTTTTAAAAATCCGGTATTAATTGACCATACAATACCTAGTTCAACGAACCATGAAACAAAAACTACATTGAATTTTGACTCAATTCTGGTGTCATAGAATTCGTATGGACGAGAAGAAACTACACCCAGAGAACTAATTGGTTGAAAGGAGGTTGTAGCAACCGTAAATTCTGCTGTTACCACCGAATTGTAGTTGCTCCAACCGAATTGAAGTTATCGCGACCGAATTTAGTCCTCACAACCGAAATTCAGTTGAAGCAACCTCGTTTCTTAACTGATTCTTGAATTATAACGGGGTTTTCAATAAGAGCCCTACAAAAGTTTTTTTTAAATAAAACAAAACCGGAAATGAAATTCTTTATTCCTGTGAAAGTACGTTCGATGCCATTATGTATGGAACTCGATTTCTTTTGCATGGCCACCACGGACACGCCTGCAAAAGTCCAGACACTGAACCCAATTTTCGACGGGTTTCAAGCATAAATCGGCCGATACTGCTGCAATTTCACGTTCGATATTCGTACGAAGTTCATCAATCGTCGGTGGCTTGTTGGCATAGACCATAGACTTGACGTAGCCCCACAGGAAATAATCTAACGACGTCAAATCGCACGACCGAGTCGACCAATCAATCGACTGGGCCCTTTCGTGAGATAACAAGTTCACCAAACTTGGTTTCCAATAAATTGATTGTGGCATTCGCTGTGTGGCTTGTGGCGCCGTCCTGTTGGAACCACATGTCCTCCAAGTCCATATTATCCAATTGGGGCCAAAAATATTCGGTTATCATTGAACGGTAGCGATTCGCATTCACAGTAATGTGCCGGTCTTGATCATCACGGAAGAAGTACGGCCCAATGTCGCCGCCGTCCCATAAACTGCACCAAATCGTAATTTTTTCGGGATGCAATGATGACTCATGGATTACGTGTGGATTGCTGTCTGACCAATAGCGCATAACCATTCAGCCTCTTAAAGTTGAGGCCACTGACTCCAAATTTCGGTAGTAAATTTGAATAATTTCGACTCGTTGTTGGCTCGTATATCTTTCCATGATGAAATAGCAAACCTTACTGAAGATAAATGTCAAAAGAGCGGGAAAAAATATGGCGTCTTTTGCTGTCCCTATCGATTTACTTTTGTAGAGTCTCTTTTGAAAAACCCTTTATTAGTTCTGTCAACCAATTTTTCCAAAATTTCGGTTGGTACAACCTAATTTGGAAATAATTCGGATACAACAACCGAAATTGCTACCAAGTTCGGTTGGAGTAACCGAATGTGGCATCAATTCAGATGCAACAACCGAATTTGGCATCAATTGGGTTTTCACAACCGATTTTGGCCGCAATAACTGACTTCACGGTTGCTGTAACCGAATTTCTCATGAATTCTGTAGGTACAATCGAATTTCATTTTGAACTTGACGTTTAAAATTCTAAAAACAAATATTATATTAAAAGAAGTTAAGCAACGTAAAATTGTTCCTGTCGCCGCGATATCAATATTGTTTTATTGTTATTAACAAAGGTAAGTTAATATATTGTAATTATGGTTTTTGTATTAAATCGTCACATTTTGCAGAAATGCCCAAGAAGGCATTAACAGTTTTGGAAATTTTCAAGGTTGGTCGTTGGAGATATGCTGCAATCATCTGTGTGTGAAACGGTTTAGGACCTACATTAACAGATAAAAAGGTCGGTTGTGACAAATGTGTTACCCTGAAGATTACCCGATTACCCTATTTTTTAATAAGAATGCAGGAAAATAAACCATTACTTAATAATAAATAAGCTTTCATTTTCATTTCCTTCATTTGTCACACTATCTACATTCGGTTGTGAGAACTACTATAGAGGTTGTGTCAACCTCTAATGAGGTTGTGTCAATCTCTAATGTGGTTGTGACAACCAATGCGGTTGTGACAACCTCTAAATTCGGTTACGGCTAATTCGGCTGTCTCAACCGAATTTTTCTGTGAGTGTACTGCCAAATTTTATACCAATCAAAAGTGGTCAGGTTCGAAAATACTGATTTTTGTGTCAATTTTTTTGGAATTACCCCATTATGAAAAATTCAAATTACTCAATTTTGTTGTCTAATAAACATGCACTGTACATGAAAATACCTTGACATACGATCACAATATTTATTTATCTTTGGAAACCCTCTTAGAAATGCAATACCATCTCACAGCACTATGATGATGATTTTCTGCTTCCAAGGGTTTGATAGTGGTACATCAATTGAGCATTCAGACGTTTCTGTGTCGCTTTGGAATTTAATACCAAAACGAAGTGTAGCAACAAACCACTTAATCATTACAATTAAAGGTTCGTTAAGTTACACTTAAATTCCTTAACACTTCTGCAAATCGTACGACTCTGTACCATGATCTGATTAACGCTTAAATATAAAGTGGTGATGGTCCTTGGAAGATAGTTCTCCTAATGAAGGTCGTTTTAACTAGTGGCAGTGGCAGAGGCAGTGGCATGTTAGGAATAACTTTCCTTTGCATAGTGTTATTATCTCATTTATATTCCCATAGTCGCGTTCTTTTGTTTCTTTGGTTACTTCAAAGGTTTTGTGTCTGTAATGACTTTTGCTTCAGTAACTTCTTCTTGGTTTCCACTTTTGCCAGTGTTCATCGAAGGCGAAAACCTAAGGACTCGTAAATCAAAGACAATAAATTACTTGCCCACCTTCAACCTACCCACCACCAAATGCGTCCTTGTGGGATTCACTTCATCGAAGTTGTGCTCTACTGTTTCGTTTACATTAAAGTTCAATAAAAGTTTATTTTTATTGCGCCCTATTAACAATCTATTGTATTATGTGGGGAATTTTTTCGATTCTTATTTTAAATACAAATTTATTATAATTTAATTGAGTTGACAAATTAAATATATTTGGGAATAATTTGTGTATTCTGTAGGGCCAAGTGAGAGACAGGATGTGAACAATATTATTTTTCTATGCTTTTGAGATGAAAAGTCAGAGGTAAATTGTAATTTAGCATTAAGCGGAAGGACAGTTCAGTTTCCGCTGCTCTTAGAAAGATGACACTTTCTCTTGCGGTTAGAGATGCAGCATTTATTCTGAGTTAAAATTTGACTATTAGTAGATGCAAAGTAAGGTTATTAATCGAGGTAGTTAACACTCAACTACTGAACTGATTTTTTCAAACCACTTTACATCTAAAGAAGAATTGTGGAGAGGTTCTAAAAACCAGTATACGAAAAGGACAAACGTTTAGAGGTTTTGCGCTCAAAAATATTTCTTTTGCCCCAAAATTAATTCGTTTGTCACTGACAGTGGTATTCTCGAATTCATGGCAACCGTCATTCATGAGATTCTTGTCATTGGATGAGGTACCAATACGTGGCCCAATTCATGGAATGGATGAAAAATTCATTTTTCCTTGATCATATGGGGTCGGGTTTTGTAAATCCTCATTAAATCGGTCCAATAAGTTGGCATAATATTCGCCGTTTATTGTTTTTCCCTTTTGAAGGTAATCGATGTGGATTATCCCGCGTGCATCCCAAAAAACTGTTGCCATCACCTTATTGGCCGACAAACTTACCTTGACCTTCTTCGGAGCCGGCTCACCCGGATAGCCTGCTGCTTGGAGTGTTGTATAGGATCCATGTTTCACCCACAGTTACAAAACCCTGCAACAACTCCTTCGCATTGCGCTTAAAGAACTCCAAACAATCCATTGAAAATGTCACACGATTACGTTTCTGATCAATTGAGAGCAAACGCGGCACCCATCTTGCAGACAGCTTTCTTAAACCCAACTGATCATTTAAAATCGAAACCACACTGCCATATGAAATGACTACGGCATCAACAATCTAACGCATTTTTACTCTTCGATCAACCAACACCATATCGTGGATTTTTTCGACATTTTCGGGTGTATTTACCTCAATTGACCGTCCAGAATGTCATTTGTACTTGTGCCACCACAACGAAAGTCGGTAAACAATATTTTTACCATTGAAATTGATGGTGCAGAGTCCCCATATTATTTATCAAGCTTTTCCTTGGTTTGATTGACGGGTGTTTTTCGCAAAAAATAATGTTTAATGAGCAACCGAAATTCACTTTTTTCCATTTTTAAAAAAATGCACGAGGTTGCATGTTTTGAACAGCTGTTAAACCCAAAGTAAATGACGGAACTTGCTCAAAATGTGACAGTAGTCTTTTAACAGATTTGACAGTAGTTAGTCTACTAACAGGTGTTGTGTTTCATATAACTACGAGGTATTTTCGAAAAGTCATGGACTTTTTGCTTATTTACTTATCTGGTCTCGAACAACACCGGAACGTCAGGGACTTTACAAAACGAAGATAACATAGTTCGGTAACCTGTTCGGTCTTTTGCATATCTCTACAATTGGTAATACCAAGTGCACGCAGGGATTCGTCAACCTAATCCTTCCAGCAAAGCCTTGGTCTTCCAATTTTTCATCTTCCCTCCTTTCGACTTCGGTTTCGAAAACCCTTCGTGCTGCTTCGTATTCATCCATTCTACTCACATGGCCTAGCCGGATCAATCGCGTTATTTTGGTCCGATGCTCGCCGTTGTGCCCTATAGGGCCATACATTTTTTAGAGTATTTTTCTCTCGAAGACTCCTACAGATATTTCATCTGCTTCCGATAAGACCCAGGCATCTGCACTATAAAGCAAAACAGGCTGTATGAAAGTCTGGTATAGCTAAACTTTTGTTACTGATGAGAGGGCTTTATCTCTAAAGTGCTTGCTTAGCCCAAAATAACATATATTCGCAAGCACATTTCTTCGCTTGATCTCGAGACTGACGTTGTTGTTTTTGTTTACGGCAGATCCGAGGTATATAAATTCGTCCACCGCTCGTTCACACTTTGGTCTAATCGCAGGTCACAGTCCAGCTTGTTGAAACCATTCTTTTTGTCTTATCCTCATTTACTGTGAGAGCCACTTTTACTGACTCCTTCTCAAATCTCGAAAACACCGCAGTAACAACTCGAATTGTGCGCCCAATGATATCTATATCATCACCATATGCGAGCAGCATGTGACTTTTGCTGCTGATGGTTTTATTTATGTTGACGGCAGCTTTTCTTATAATGATCTCCATTAAGACGTTAAAGAGATCGCACGATAGAGGTTCATCGTACCTGAGGCCTCGCTTAGTTTCAAATGTTCGATAAGATCTTTACCAACTTTCAATGTCAATTTGGTGTTAGTCAAGGTCATCCTTCAAAGGGGTATGAATTTTGCAGGAACACAAAGCTCAGACATTGCTTCGTAGGGTTTCTCCCATATCGGGCTCTCGATGGCCGCCTTGTAATCGAAAAACAGATGATAGGTGTCGATTTGTTTTTCATGGCTCTCCTCCAGGATGTGGGGTAGTGTGAAAATCTGGTCAGTTGTCCCTTTCCAGGCCTAAAGCAACACTTTCCAGGCCTAAAGCAACACATCACACTGGTGCGGTCCAACCAGTTCAGCGATAATCGGTTTTAGTCTTTCGCACATTATACTTGATAGAACCTTACATGCTATGGATAAAAGGCTTATTCTACCGTCAATATGGGACATTCATGTAACTAAATATTGCTTATGAGCTGATGCATGCAACTTATCAGCTCACCGGCGACAGCCTTAAACAGCTCCGCCGGTAATCCATCGGATCCCGCGGCTTTGTCGTTCTTAAGCCCGGCAATGCTGTTCTGACCTCGTCTTGGTTAGGAGAGAGGCAATCGACGCCGTCGTCCAAATTCTGATTGATTGTCTCATCGTCACTGCTGTCGATTATTTCATCGTCAATGGATATCTCAGGTAGCAGTAATGCGGAGAAATGGTCTCTCCATATTCCCAGCACATCTGTGATGAGATTTCCATCTTTGTCTATACATAAAGGGCCCTGAACCATGTCCATTAGTTCCGTTGTTGACTTTTCGGTAGAATTTTCGGGCTTTGTTCTTCTTTATGTATGTATCAATTTTCTGACTCTTGTGCTTTCTCTACTGCCATTTCTTATACCTAAAGATGCGGTTTACCTCCTTCTTTTTTCCCTAGACCGCTCAGTCGCAGCTCGCGTTGCATTGCCATAAGTGCAGTCATTTCATCATTTGCAATGCTACACTCTTCCTTTTTCCATGTTTTGTTGCGAAGTGGTTTTTCAAAACGTAGTGCGGTTGTTGGGGCAGTTGTGTCGGAAATGGGGTTACTCTGCGCTTGCATGAACAAATCGAAGTGTGTAGGTCTCTTGAAAACATTGCTGCTGCTCTCAACAATTTCAAATTTCTCGCTGCATTACGCAACGAATTTTGACAACAGACCTCCAACTTCAGGAACCCAAACCAGCAAACCCTAGAAAGGGCAGGCTATTCTATTCGTTCAATGGGAAGTCAATGCCAATTTTTCAAGAAAATTCATCCTCTCCGATGAAGCGCATTCCAATCTCAATGGCTTGGTGAATACACAAAATTCCTCATGCAATTCACGAGAAACAAATGCACTTACAAAGGGCGACTTTCTGATGCGGAGTTCGGTCAGGTGGCGTGATTGGGCCTTACTTGTTTGAAAATGAGGTCGAAATTGCAGTGACTGTGAACGGCATTTGTTACAGGATCATGATAACGTAGTTCTTGTCTCCTCCACTGGACGGCATCGATCCGTACGCCAACTGGTTTCAGAAAGACGGCGGCGCCACTTGCCACACCGCGCATGAAATAATTGATTTACTGCAGCAACGATTTCCAAAACAAATTATCTCTAGAAATTCTGAAGTCGACTGGCCATCAAGATAATGTGCTTTAACACCAGTAGGAACACTGCCCATTTCAGATTAGTTGATGTTAGTGCAAATTGTATGGCAACCATATGGGGATATTTATGGCACCGGGTAAGTAACACTGCACAAGAGGTGCTTAGCAAAGACAGTTAAATATAATTCGATTCTAAATGCGTAAGTACTAACAGTAGCAGTATACCAGTGCGTGACAGCCAACAACTGTAAATTATAAGAGCTTGTATAAATTTAGCACAGTTCATTCAGTGAATTGTAAATCAAATTGAAAGTAAATGATTTTGAGCATCCGGGTCTGATATTTCTTAAACAAAATCATCATATACATTTTCTCAACTAATAGATCAATGCTATAAACATGTAGTCAATTGCCACATAAAGGGGCATTTAAAAAATTAGCTCAGTTTTTAAATTTCTGTAAAACTTACTAATTAACCCAGCTAATATCTTTATACAGAAATCGAAATACACCCTTTGGCTACCTTTTAAAAGTGTGTTAAAGATTCGTTTAATAATTCTCAAAACTTTAAAACTGCATCCTCCACGTATACGATCCCTGTGCTGAAGTCCAACATTGTGGCAATGGTTTTTATTTGTGTTTTATTTTTTGGTTTAACTTTTGTAATAAATTATCAACATAATTAGCATTGCCATTATTAACATTTACACAATTACAAATGATTACAATTCCCAATGCAAACAATTATAACACATAATGCGAGTTAAAAGCACAAAAACAAATATTAAGCACACCAACCAACCGCCCCTTTACCTGAACCTTCAGTAAAATCAACTTCACCGCCCCTTTGACTAAATTATTTACAACCTTTTTGGTTCACAATCCAAAACCATCCCCAGGCATTTAAATTTAAAATATATTGTGGATATTTTTCGAATGAAAATAAATGAAATTACAGCTGTCAACTTGTTAATTATGGTACGTAACTATAGTTAAAATAGCAATTAGTTAGTGTGGGTATATAAATGTCTCTCTCCAACATGTTGGAGGAGCGAACGGGGTTCCCTTGGAGGGCCCTGAGTAAGGCCTTGTTTGCATGGCTCATGGAGTGCATAATGGTTTTAATTTTAATTTCAAAAGCGAAGGTTGAATATACGCAGAACAATATTTCTATCGATTTAATTTTACAAATTTGCGGTCTCAATTACATTTTTGTTTGATTTTGCACCGACAAACACATTTCTGATATAAATTTAATAAATTACAATCAATAAAAAAGTACAATCCAATAAGCAAAATAGTATATTAACTAAATAACAATTTAAAAATTCAAACCAAATACCAAGATTCTGACAACGCATTCCAACACGTTTACTAAGTGCAACGATATTGAAGCCTTAATGGTGAAAATGAATATCGAATATAACCCCGTGGACAGGCGCATCTTTGTAGATTCGTCCTAGAAAAGTCTTACATTTATAGAAAAAAAAAATTACTATATTTCCAAGATTCCTATTCAAATCCGTATGGAGTTGACATGAAGGAAAGTTATGATCCGATAAAATACATAAACGTTGTAAGCTTTCTGTCCGGTATGCAAGCTGGTTACATTAAAAATTTTTGATTTTTATATAAATGGGATAGCAGATGGAAGGGGAAATGATATTTGAAAAAACAATGGGAGCCAAAAGTTGAAGGGACATTAGGCGAGCATGTTATCCTTCATCCACCGCTGGTACCTACTGAAAAAAATCTTTGTGTGGTAAAAAACTTTGTTAAATGTTTGGATGCACATGGAGAACAATTACAATTTCTGAAGATATTGTTTCCAAAACTTTGCGAAGCAAAGATAAAAGAAGGTATGAATACTTTAAACTCGAATTCTTGTCATTGGTTTCACCGTCGGTGGTGCAATGGTAGTATGCGCGGCTCTTGTGCATGAGAACGTGGGTTCGATCCCTGCTCTGACCACCTTAAATTTCTTTCGACGGCGGTGACCTCGCTTAGTGACGGCGACACTATCGAGTATATGGTCATTGAAAAAGCTTCTCAAATTCCATTCGGAACCGGGGTAAAACTGTAGGCCCCAGTCAGTGAGTATAAAACTAGAACGCCCACAGTTCACTGGTTTGTGAGACGCTCTCCCTAATCTCTTCATGGGATGTAACAGGAAACCCTTTATTTTTTTTCATAAAAAATAGACTTTACACAACGTCATTTCCTTACAACAGGTGTTTTTGTAGGCTCGGTCATACGAAAACCTATGAAAAAAGCCGAATTTGTGCAAATACTCTCAACAAACAAACTTGCCGTATGGAGAAGAAACATTAACGAAATTACTTCCAACTTTCTAGACAAAAATCGTTACACTACTGCTCGAATATATGTCGACAACATGCTAAGTGCTTTTGAGAAACTAGGGCCATTTTTTGAATTGTCGTACGGATTATTTTAGCATCAGTGGGCAACAGAGTCCGATGAACATGGTAAAAGCTTTCATCAAACATATGCACCTATTGAAGAACGCTATAAAGGGAGGAGTATTTACCCTTTTGTAGCTGACATATGATGGACGTTGTTTGATGACGGCGCAGAAATACCAAGAGCAAAACGAAAAATGTAATAAAAGAATTTTCCGTATATTATTTTTATTATCGCAAAGACCTTTCCAACTAGCCCAAAAACAAAAACAATCTGACCACTGGTTCGGAAGTTAGAAATTTTACCCTACTACCCTACTATTAACGAACATACTTCCAACTACCCTACTACCGCTAATCCGAAAATTTTCAAACCGTTGCCATTTCGCACACTTGCATTTCCGGGGATGGTCGTAGTGGACATATTTTCATGAAATGAGCCAAGGAATACGCTGGTGAAATTCGGCGGGTCGTGAATGACTCACTTTGCATATTAATGTTGAAACTCTCGTCTGGAGAAGATTGTGGTAGTCGAGGGATTGAGTGATATTGTGACCGTCTAATGGAGGTCCTGCAATTAAAAACAAATATGAGGAATTTATTATTAAGATTTCTAATTATGATATTTACTTATATATCGATGTCTATACTTACCATGAACGTAAGCTCTACTCCCCTATGTGCTACTCATTTAACATAGAACCGCATCACTGTTTTCTTAAATCATGCAATTGATGTTGTGTTGAGGGTTTTGTCATTCAATTGTAGCGCCAAATCTCCCCGTCATTAAGCCAGTAAGCATTCTCTTCAACTTCTCTTTTATTTATTGATGTCTTAACATCTATAGCGGCGTATAGGGACTAAATCTCTAAAAGTCAACACATGCAAACAACACACAGACAGGTTTTCTGCTGCTGCTAAATCCAGATTTTATGCTCCTGCTAAAACCAGATTTTATGCTGCTGCTAAAACCAGATTTTCTGCGACTGCGAAAGAGAATAATGACGTGTTAAACAAAAATGAGCGAGCAAGAGAGCAATGAAAGAGTGGTGTGGCAGGGGTGAGGCCAACGAAATTGTGTCTATAGCGTATGTATTAACATAATAATGTATGTATGTACATGTGTCTGTTGCTGTTGTTGAACGGAGATATAAAGCATAGCCACGCAAAATTTCATTTGCAAGCCTTGCGCAGTTGACGTTATGGAGACACACTAATACCTCAGCTACTTCGTACAAAGTATGTGTGATGTTGTGCGTTTGACTGTTTCGTAGGTGTTGATATGGCAAACATGTGGTTATGTGGCAAACGTATACGTCAGCTACTTCGGACAAAATATGTGTGATGTTGTGTGTTTGATGGTTTCGTTGTTGTTGCTATGGCCAAACAAAGCGAGTCGTTTGATGTTCAGCATTGCCCGGTGTATACAAAAACAAGTAGAAACGGTGTTAAGTTCGGCCGGGCCGAAGCTTATATACTCTCCACTCTTTGCATTCCCTTAACAGTTTTCCTTTTAGGTAGATACATATTTCGGGGTAGGTTTTCTGATTTCGATGCGTCACTTTCTTTGCTGTCATGTTGCTCCTTGCATTCTGTGTATTTATCTATTTGATTTATAAATGCGCAATGTACACAAACGATTACAGCAAACACATAAATTCACACAATTTATTTTTCACAACAAAAGATAATTAGTACGTATAACCAAATAGTCTTTTTTAAAAAATGTATTTAAATTATTCCGGCGGAGATATATGTCTACCACTTTCGGCTGTAGCAAACAAACTGATTTAAGTTGTGTACGTGACCCATGAGAGATAAACCAAATAAACCAAATATCAGGAGTTTAGATATCATGCCTTTACTGTTTTTTTAATTTTTAATCCATTTTAATCCATCAACAAAATTCAAATTAAATAAAATTGTTGCAGGAACGGAATGAAAAATTTTCATAGAAATCATGTACGAAATTTTTCGTGGCAGTGACTACCAAACACTTTTCACTATCACAACGAAAAAATATTAACGAAAATGTTTCATCTAGGTGGCGAAGCGTTTTTCTTTCAGTGCAGAGTTTAAATAATAAAATTAATTGGTTTCCCATTACGTCCCATAAAGGGATTGGGGATAACTTCGCATACCTAGTGAGCTGTGGGCTTTACAGATTTATACTCACTGATCACCAACTCATGTACAGTTTAACACCTGATTCGTACTGTATTTTGAGAAGCGCTTTCGTGGCTAAATATTCGATAGTGTCGAAAGAAATTTATTGTTGTCAGAGCGAAGATCGAACCCAAGTTCTCATATACAAGCTAGCCGCTACCATTAGACCATTGACAGCCATACAATTTACAAGAAACATTTTACAAAAAATGCAACAAAAACCACAAAGAACTAAGGAAATAAGTGCACCACCAAACTCTTACCTAAAGTCTGGCCTACACTTACCACGCCTATACCGGTTAGGCCGGAACTAGTTCGGGAGAACTAGATTTGAACTAGGTACAATGTTACGAATTGCTGGCTTTAAAATAGCAGCAGCACAAAAAATAAGAGCAGATTCTATGAAAAGCCATTACATCGCTTGATTGCGTAAGCAACATCCAACAGCGCAGAGCTGAAACAAATGATTTACTTTACCTTTTCTGTATATGCTGATTGCTCTTGCTCATTATTAGTCTTAGATATTATTCTTAGTCATAGCTATGCAATGGACAAAGTTAATGCTGAGGTTACCACTGCCAATGCCTAAGAATATAACTAAGAAAATCCTTCAAGAAGTGGTCAGGTTTACAGTAGCGGTGAAGAAGATATGATGAAAGGCTCTCTACAAATCGGCCTT
The DNA here is from genome assembly GCA_963931995.1 of Phaonia tiefii. NCBI lineage: Eukaryota > Metazoa > Arthropoda > Insecta > Diptera > Muscidae > Phaonia > Phaonia tiefii. The sequence continues at coordinate 289,634,998 of OZ008368.1, forward strand.
CCAATTTCTCCCCATTGATTTCTTGTACTTTTCACTATAAATAACAAGAGTTTAATCAATTGTAGGTTGGTGTGGTGAGGGTGGCAGTGTAAATTGACGAGATGGGCGTGTTATGTATATCTTGTGTGTGTGTGTTAGTCGTAATAATGACGGTCTCCATCAAGGTGTGCAAAGGGGGCGCGTACTGTGCACTAGTTGTTGTTGTATTCAAGGTGTTAATGAGAAATATTTCAAAGTGTTGAGGGCAGTAATTTTACACGTTGATTGCGTTTTACAACGCAGGATTAAGATTTACCTTGTGAATGCTGCGGAAAGGTCAATAGTACTTGTGAATTATGTAAATTAAATTATTATTAAAAACAATTAAGATTTTATGTCGACAAAGAGTTATGTGTGTGTGTTGATTAGAAATATATAATAGTGACAAACTGAAGGAGTTACAAATTAATTTCAAAATGTTCGCTAACGAATGAGTTGATTTATTAATAAAAACTTGGGCAAAAAAAAAAATATAAATTTATGGAGATTGTAATTATGGATGAAAACAAGTAAATAACAAAGACGATTTGACCCCGATTGTAAAGCCGGAGTTGGAGAAATTAGGTATTAGTTGTTAGGAATGTAATCGGCATTTAATTTTGCTAGCGAATTTTTCCCTTATTATCAATGCTTTCTTATTTGTAAGTTCGAGCCTCTTTAACAAATGGATTAATTAAATATTATAATATATTTTTTGTATATAGGTTAGGTTAGGTGTTGGTGGCAGTTGATGAAAGACTCACTTAAACTTATTAGTCATTAAGCGTTGTCCCCACCGGAGAACTGTTTAGTTTGCTCTAAGAATCTACAGATATTGTTTGCACCAATTGACGGCCGGAAGTGGCGACAACAACGCGCCGTCTGAAATCGGCTCGAAATTATATTTTGGCTGCTGTCTGGGGGAGATTCTGTCCGAAAATAGGGCAGAACACTTATATCACATTTTTCGATAGGAGATCTGACGAAACGGAGTTTTTAACATAGGCAGACACGCCACCGATGACGGATTTGATTTTATATATGTGCGGTTCGTGCGACAGGAAAAACTCGTTAGGAAAGCCGCAGCGGCTAGAATTTAATTATTCGAATTTCTTGGCGGCGCTCTCACGAACTCTCTCAATTAAGAGAATTGAGTTGGCACATTTCCATGGACTTCTTAACATCAGCCAAAATATACATACATACATACATACTAGGATGGAGTGAAGTTAAAAAAGAAGTCACACTCCGAAAACATTTAGTTTGGGATCTTTAATAACGCAAAAATAGGGAAACAAATCTTAAAACAATTTTGAGGAAATTTTCGCTATTTTGGCATTGATTTAGAAAAAATCATAGAAGTAGGCGAATCAACGAGCTTGAGCTTGTTCAACAAAATTATTTGAGGCAAAGAAGAGGATGATCGAACAACATTTGAAGCTTTGGTGCCGATTTCTATGCTAAGTCAATTTTTTGAAAAAGGGACTATTTCGCTTGTATTACGTTTGGAAATTTTCGACTATAATTATTGTTATTTACATTTCTCTATGAACGGGTCTGATTGGTGGTAAAATTATCAATATTTATTGATTATATATTATTATCAATATTTATTATCAATATTTATTGAAAAGCGGTATTATTAGGTGGACAGGTGGCAGCCCAGAATTGTGGGAATTATGTCCTTCAACAATGCGGATGCGGATGGCATGGATATGGACGATATGTGGTTTCAGCAGGACGGCCACCAAGATCATGCGATTTAATACCGTGCGATTTCTTTCTTTAGAGTTTTCTGATATCTAGTGTTCATGCGATTAAACTAGAAACAATTCCTGAGCTCAAATCCGAGATCCAACGCGTCATCAGTAAGATACACAGATGGATCTTTAAAAAGTCATGGAAAATTGCATGAAAAGAGTAATGGCCTGTCATCAGAGTCGTAGGGGCCATTTGACAGATATTTTATTCCATACTTAATGGGAACATCTCTTCTTTATAATCCTATAAAAAAATCACAACTATTTCAAAAATACGTGTGTTTATTTTAAAATGAAAGACTTCATTCATACTGAATCAGAATCTGGACTTGCTGATAAAAACCGCTCCTGCAAAATATTGCAGGAAAAATGCAAGCATTGTTTTCTGGAATTGGAGATCGGTTCAGTTTTAAGATCTGGTTTTTGTTTCAGTAGTATTCAACAAACAAAACCACAATTGGGTCAGAAAAATTAATATTGTAACCAATCAATCAATGTGTCTGCAACATGTAATATTGATTAGCAAACACAAAGTGTTTGGATACAAGTATACTATATTTGCGACAAGCTACAAACACGTTATATTTGCATCTAAATAACAAAATAATATAATAATAAAAAAAGCGTGTCTACCACCGATATTCGAAGTAACATTAGGAATGGCAACAAACAGTTTGTGGTGTATTTTACCACTTGATAGTCTAGTTTCAATCTTCATGTTATTAACGCCTAACAATATGCCGTCGTTTTTAGTTGAAAAGTTACCACACCCCAACTCACCACGAAAGTTTTAAAATGCGACAAAGGTCTTTTTTGACAAACCGATAAAGATCCTGGGTTCGAACCCGGCTGTGACCACCTTCAAATTTTCTTTCGGCGGCGGTCACCTCGCATAGTGACGGCGACACTATCGAGTATCTAGCCATGAAAAAGCTTCTCAAATTACCGTTCGGAATCGGTGTAAAACTGTAGGTCCCAATCAGTGAGTGAAAACTGGAAAGCGCACAGCTCAGTGATTGTTGGTTTCTGTATCTATCATTTTATCCTCAAGTGATGTATTTTGGTGTAAAGTTCAAAGTCGCTAGAATATATTTAGTAAAGCGACTTATAACTCAACCATATCCTTCTGACAATTCCCAAAAAGGTTAAATATTTTGCCACAACTAAAGACAACCAAATACGTCATGACTTCTTTATATACTGTTCCTCACTTTCCTTTAATTTATTTTCCTCCTAGATATCCTTAAATTCTTTTGTTCTTTTTGTTAGTTTTCATGAATTTATATTCATTCTCCCCACAATTAGTTACCCAAAAAGCCAAAAGACAAAGCCAATTACATTACTTTGAATATGCGTCCAGAGAACCAACAGACACCAATATCTTGAAACTTAAGGCGAAAACTGCAAACGTTTACTTTGCCCTGCAAAGTTAACTGAGGCTGCACGAAAATCATTCCTCAAGGGAGGCATTTTTCTTCCTCTTTCTTAAAAATTAATACTACAAGTGCGTTCAAGATGACATCAGGCACTGTACTCTTTGGAAATAGTTCAAAGATATGATGAAAACTTCTTGGATTTACTTTATTATACATTTTATTTAACCGGCTTTTGTGTCATTAGTCCTTAGGTTGTGTAGAAGCTGGATGAAGATTTCAAGTATGAGAGGAATTTTTACAGGTTTGAATTCAATTGTGCTCAGCAGCAACTTTGCTGGCTCATTCCTATTTTCGAATGACTGTGACGCATAAATCAGGCTGAATTTTTATAATGGAAGGGCTTATATTGACTTTGAGGACACCGGTTGTTTGTGGCTTACTGGCATAGACCTTGGACTTAAGAAACCCGCACTAGAAAAGTCCTATCTGGAGCAAATCCTACGATATAGATGACTAGTTCAGGTACGATAGCCATGCACTTAAATCGCTTTTATGGAAACCCCCAATTTGGCACCAGCTGTGTGGCAGGTAGCGTCATACTGTTGGAACCACATACCCGTCATAACGAAATCATCAAGTATTGGCCAACCGAAATTGTTTACCATCGATCCCCGTTGGTAGTGATAGAAATTCCATAATTGTTTTGGAAGGTATAGGGATAGTTTCTTCGGGTGAGAAACTGACGCATGCTTTGAATCTAATTGCTTGACTTTGTTTCCCTCAGAAGGCATTAATTCTCTCACTTACTCAATAACTTGCACCGGTAGTAACTTGTGCCCTTTTTCTAATATTTTTCTGGAGTCAGGATTAACTTCACAGGAAGTGCCCGCTTCGTCTGGGGTATATTCTACACGCTGAAAAATACCGGCCCCAGGAACATATTCCTGGAACCACGTACATGTTTGCGAGCCATGTTTTCGTGAATTGAAGTTCTGCTTCCTTTTTCTTCTTTATTGTCACAGTGGCCGTCGGTGGTGCAATGGTTAGTGTGCGCGGCTCTTGTACATGAGATCCTGGGTTCGAACCCGGCTCTGACCACCTTCAAATTTTCTTTCGGCGGCGGTCACCTCGCATAGTGACGGCGACACTATCGAGTATCTAGCCATGAAAAAGCTTCTCAAATTACCGTTCGGAATCGGTGTAAAACTGTAGGTCCCAATCAGTGAGTGAAAACTGGAAAGCGCACAGCTCAGTGATTGTGAGAAGTTCTCCCCAGTCCCTTCATGGGATGTAATGGGAAACCATTTATTTTATTTTTATTGTCACAGTAACCAGTGTTTTCAGCAGTTTTCCACAAAAAAATTCACATTTGGGTCAGAAATATATATATTATAACCTATTAATCATTGTGTCCTAAACATGTTATATTGAATAGCAAACACAATGTGTTTGGACACAAGTATACCAAATTTGCGGCAAACTACAAACACGTTATATTTGCATCCAAACAACAAAAAAGGCACATTTTTCGGTGAGTACAATTTCTGTGCAGTCGCCGATAACCTAATTGTTGTTGGATGGGCCTATGACTCGTACCGGCAAGTATTCTCCCATATTAGATTTTATTAATGCCTTGGCGTTGGTTATGTTATTGACTTTCGTACGTGCCAGCTCAACTACCCACAAGCCGCCAACCTCGCAATCTCTCGTCATGCGGACAGGAGAGTTTTCTAATCTGTGATGTATTGTCGTATCTCTCATTGAAAAGCATTTCCACATTTGCACTTCATCCACACTGTCGCACAGTGGGTCCGATTGAAAAAGTGGTAATAATATCAGAACTTCTAAGCTATTTATTGAATTATTTAAGGATGTTCCAGAGATTTATAGAGAAGGAGTCAGGCCTTTCGCATATTGCATTTGGAGACAACCTGTTGTGTCGCAGAATTTGGTACAGGGTGTCAAATTTGGCCAATTGGTGCTGTTCATGTTAAGATTCTTTGCCTCACTATAACTCCTCAGAAAAACCAAACGATACCAAAAAAATGCAATTCCAACCAAACCGGATTTCTGATTTTTGTCCATGAAACGGTGCGGTGTGAGTGGGTTCGATTGCAAAAAGAAAATGGTATTAATATCAGAACTTCTATACTATTTATTGGATTATTTAAAGATGTTCCGCAGATTTATAGAGGATAAGTCAGGCCTTTCGCATATTGCATTTGGAGGCACCCTGTTGGGTCACAGAATTTGGTACAGGGTGTCAAATTGGGTCACTTTGTTGCTGTTCATGTTAAGATTCTTTGCTTCAATAAAGCTCCTCAGAGAGACGAATACAAAATATACTAAACTGTAAAAGATTTCGCATTCAAAAATAAAAAATTTAAATTTCTTCTTAAATAACTTTTTTTTAGTTTTTGATGTGTAAACATCTATACGCTGGGGGTAAAAATCTTTTTCACAATACAATCACAAATTTAGAGTAAGATGTGCGATGTAATCGTTAACCAATCGTAAAGCGTTATCAAATCGGTGTGAGCTATGTATGAGTGTTTTAGTGTAATCATACCCTCATACAGTATACTCAACACCATCTAGTGTGCAATAGTAGCTACTAATTTTCGAAAACCATTGGTGTAAAACATAGATAAAGGAATTAACTAGATATCACACATTGTTTGGGAAATTTGTTGTTCAATGGGATATTTTCTAGATGGAGCTGAATGTAATAATTACAACGTTTGATCCCGAACAAAATATACCTTGCAAGATGTATTTAGAACAGGTGCTAACAATAGGTATGGTAGGCAACATCAACAAGGATTTTGTTTTTGTGTTGTTGTCCGTTGCTCTGAAATTCAACACAATCGAACACCAACAATAACAGTAAACAAAAAGACACAATCAAAATAAGAAAATTTTAATTTGAAAGTGGGGAACAAAATGATATAAAAAAATGAAGTTTGTTGTTCGAATAACACAACCTGGAAAATGATACAGTGTTGAACAAACGTCAATGAAAGTTATGAGAAACTTCAGTGAGAGTTACAAAACGACAACACAGCACCTAGTGGTAGTACTTAACAACACCTGTGCGATATATTCTTATTTCCTTTATCTATGCTGTAAAATAACTACATGCATTACATTTCAGTAAACAGCTGATTAATAACTTGTCAACCGCAACAAATACAAAATAATAAAATATTTTACAAAACACCAAAAAAATTATAACTCAGAACATAAAACAACACAAAGTGTATCAAAGCTGAATGGAGGTAATGTTAATTCTAATAAAATTTCTATTAGATTCCAATATAAATAACATATCTTCATTACGTACTGTTGCCTTACACTGAAGCTGGTGCACGACAATTGGGTAGCAATCTCCATCTCATGCCAATTATTATGGGGGGAGATTTTAATACAAATTTTGCAAACCCACAATCGCAAGCTTTATCAACATTTTTATTTGACGTTTTCCACTTGCATATGAGCAATTCTCCACAAACCCCCACAACTAACAATTCCACTACAATAGATGCAGTTTTCCATAGATTTTTAAATACAATCGAGTCAAAAATTTAAATATGTATCTTATTTTAGTTACCATAAGCCAATATTAACTATTTGTACTTAAGGCATTTACCATAGATGGGCACTTTGCAGTACTACTAAAATTTCAGTAAAAATAATTCTTTAACTAGTAAATTTTTAATGATTACTAAAATTTGTTTCAGCCATTTTTATAAAGTGCCTATATGATTATGATGAGGTGCATTGAATTTTCAGTAATCAGTAATGCCCGATTACTGATTATTATGAATACGGCCCTATGATTTTACTGGTAATGCAAATTAAATTTCATTATCAGTAAAAATTTACTGAATTTTTTCAGTAATCAGTAAATTTACTGCTTACTGTAATTTTTAATGCAGTACATATATACTGCAGTGTGCCCATTTACTACTCAAATAAGTTAAATAAAACAAACAAAAACCAGTAAATTCCTATGTATTTACAATATTGAAAGTTTTGATAATTTTAATTGATTAATTAAAAAAATATACTAAAAGCATAAGTACAGGGTGGACCAAAAGTCACGCCTGCGTGTAAAAATTGAATAACTTTTTTGTTTATTAATATTTTTATTTTTTTTTTCAGATTTTATTCATCGATTCGTGTTACACCACCATGCAAAATTTAACGACTGAGCAACGAACGAAAGTGGTAGAATTTTACTTTTCCAATGGGCGCTCAATTAATAATTCAATTAATAATCAATTAATAATCAATAATTGGCCAGCACGTTCACCGGATTTAACTGCCCCTGATTATTTTCTATGAGGTTATCTCAAAGAACGAGTGTATGTAAACAAGCCTCAAACTATAGAGCAGCTAAAGAACAACATTGAAGCTGAGATCAGGGCAATAGAGCCTGAAACCTTGCGTGCAGTTATGCAAAACGCCTGTTTAAGAGCCCAATTGTGCATCGATGAAAATGGTGGTCATCTCTCTGACATTATTTTTCATAATTAAAATTTAGGTCATACAAAGATAATATTATATTTTAAAAAAAAAATCAATAAAAAATAATAATAAACAAAAAAGTTATTCAATTTTTACACGCAGGCGCGACTTTTGGTCCACCCTGTACTTCCAACTTAAAAAAATTTTTCCATTACTAGATGTTTACACATCTGCCCTGTGAACGGACTCACATTAATTTTTTTTGTTTATTAATAGCTCGTCTATTTCTATTCAACTTTTAAATTTGAAAATACCGCCATGCGGACTGAGCACACTTCTGAAAAAATAACTTGAAATAATTTTTGAATTCGCTTAAACTGCTTGGAAGTGACAATTTGTCAAAGTTAAGGATTTTTTTCAACCTCAAAAAATTGCAAAATTTTGCCGAAATTGTACCATTAATCTTTTACTATGATTTCGATTATTTTAGTAAACAAAAGTAAGACCACATTTGTTGAAAATAAATTGTAGTGCAACGATGAATAATTAATGAAATTTTTGTAAGGTAAATCAAAGATATGTGGTGACTCTCTGTAAAAAAAATTTTCCGTTTTGAGAGAAATGACAAAATTTCGTACGAAAATTTCGAATGAATTGAATACGGGGTTTTAGCAAACTTATCCATCGTGGAAACAAACATTGTAAAATCATCAACATTACCAGCGGCTTCTTTTAAACACAGCTTAATTTCTTCTTTACACTTAAGCTATTCTTGCCAATGTCAACGTTTCTGCTCGATTAAAGTCGATTATGTAGCTCTTTATTATTTCAACCTATCGGTTGGTCCCACTTGCTCATCTCCTTTTTCAGTTGTTCTGCTTTGAGTTCTTCAAACTCCATCGTTGCCACATAATTATTAATTTCACTTTTAACACGTGTGTTATGAATTTACTAATTATCCATTTTTAGCGCTGTGTTATTCGAACTAGGTCCTTTTTAAATTATGATAAATAAAACAAAAGTCCACACTACATTTTAATACGTCTACATTACAACAATACAACAGCAGGTCAATATGTATACGTCAACGCATTTGAGGTTGCATTAACTCGAAATGCGCCACCAGTCGCCTTTTTTATCAAACGTCATTTCGAAGTTTCATTATCCTTCTCGCAGTTCAGCCATTCCTTTCTCAACTTGTCGAGACAGTTCTTGGCAATGGCCTAAAAGATTCGTGGTGAGTTAGTATGTGGAAGCTTTTACAATTTTGGCGACTGCATACTTTTAGGGTTAATTAACTTTAGATTTCTAACTGTCGCATAACCCTACTATTGTTTTTACATCAACTGTATTTCAACTGTCATACTGGATTAACGTTTGAACTCCGTACATAATACTGACCATAGATCGATGACATCCGTGCTTATAATCTTACCCAAACTAATCACAGCCATTATATTTCTTTTAAAGTTACGAAGAATATGCAGTTTTTAAAACTTCATAAAACGTGTCCTAATTACTCATTCTATTTGTCACACACAGATGGTTTTAATACCATCAATTCCATACAGTTCAGTCTCCCATTGGTAAACTCTGCTGAGGAAAACCTCGCAGCAATATGGAAGACTCTCTTGCAATGTACGAAATTGAAGTAAACACCACAAAATCCACTAGTGCGACACAATGCCAATCGTAAAACTCTGACAGCGTCCTAAAAACATATCCATATATGTATTTCTTTTCAGTTACGTAACTTTATGCTATACCGAGCCACAGAGAGCGAGAAAGAGAGAGATTGATTGCCCAGCCACGACATCAAGGCACTATTTGCAACCGGTAGCAGTAAATATTTTGGAACCACTTGTATAGGGAATCCCAGTAGAAAGAAAAAAAAATTAAATTGGTAGCAGCAACACCACAATGCGAATCATGGAAGCAAAAAATAAAAAAATTAACGGATGCCTTAATGTAAAAGCGAAAACGGGTACGGGTGCAATTTTTTCCTCATTTCCACTCAAATAAAGGCTCCAAGTGTCAACAGTCAACAACAGTGTTCATAGCCCGGTTCCATTTCAGTCGCTTTTATTGCTTCTTCTCTATGGTGATTTTTTATTTTTTATTTTGGCTTTTGGTAATTTAATATTAAGCAGCAGTACCCTGCGTTTTGGGAAAAAAATTTTCGGTGCATCACCGCTTTTCTTTATAAGATTTAAAGTTGGATGACTGGAACTTTTGGCAATGATGAAACAAGACGAGGAGAGTATATTGTGTAGAGAATCGTACAAAAAAGTTACAAAATTTACAAGTTATACAGACGCCATAATAACTTGTAAATCGATCATTCCATGTCAAACCGAGAGGTTATATTTTGCAACTTGCAACAGTACAAAAAGCATAAATGTTTCAAAAGGCATCAATATGTCTCACATCAAAATTATGAATACATTTTGAATCATTCTCCAGATGTCGCCTGTGCTTTTGAGTCTTACAATTCGTTCCATGATTTTTCTATACTATTTAATACTCGTTGGCGACGAGGACCTGCTTGTCTGTTCGCTGCCGCTACATCAATAGCATCATACTTATTTTCCGGAAGAGTCTATTGTTGTACAACAACCACGTGTGTGATGCTAACGCTGTGTGTTGTTTGCATGTGTTCACTTTGATAGATTGCCCTACCTGTGCCCATAGATGTTAACACATCAACAATTCCGTGCGCAATATCCACACGAAATATCAGCAACAGGTATCGACCAAATTTTTACTGTTCGTAAGAAAATTTTTGTGGTCAATCAACTTGTAGGAAGAAATGATCGATGTTGTCAATTATGGAAAGCAGAGACTATGAGTGCAAGAAAACTTAAAATCAGACAAAAATATAGTCGTCAACACTGAAATGTTACTGGTTAATGTCGCACAGAAACAAATTGATGTAGCTCAATGGTTTTCCTGCAAACAATAAGTGTGTTTTTTCTACTCCGCTAAGATTAATTATAGATTAATTGTTACGGGGCAGCTAAGCGATTAGAGATGGGCGCGAGTCACGTGATTGGCGTGACTCACGTGAATCACGCGTGAACGTGAGTAGGACCAAATGTTGCTCATGTGAGCGTGCGTAAACGTGAGTAGCGAAAAAATCTTCGTGCGTGAGTCCAATCTTTGCGTACTATTTTCGCGTGAGTCACGAATATTTTTGCGAATGTTTGATATAATTTATTTCCGATTTTCTTACTACTTTGTTAACCAAAGTAGTATTTTTGGAAGACTTATAATACCATTTCCATCTAAAAAAGCGTCGTTAATCATCTTCTGTATATTAAGGAGCTCTGATACAAGCGAAGAAGTTTTCTGCGTTTCACAGTGGGCCGATATCAAAAATGTGGTAATAATATAATATCAGAACTTCTAAACTATGGTCCGATTGTTTCAGAATGTACCAAGTATTTATAGGCGAGGAATCCAGCTTTCAGAATCTGGTATTTAGAGGCACCCTGCATCGACGTGATCAAGCTTTCATGGAATGTAACTTCTTCGATTTAAAGGTTCTTTGTTTTGGGATTCTAATGAGCCGCGCAATCAAAAACCTTGCAGAGTCAGGTGTCTTGTCTCTAAGCGGTACAAAGATATGTGGAATAAAAAGTTTTAAACGTAAACTTTTGCACTAACTTTGTTTAGTTTTTGGTAATAACTTGGTCGTTTTGAGCCAAAATTTAGTTCTAAATACGCAGCTACATTGGCAAGACTTCAACCAAATGTAAGTTCAAAACATTTCCGGTTGGTAATGACAACTTCTCAAATTTAAAATTTTATAAAACTGAAAAACGAAACAAAATTTATTTGAAAATATACCATCATTCTTTCAATAGTTTCTAATATTTTTTGAAATAAATAAATATTATTATGTAGTTTTTGTTTTGAAACAAAGACCTTGCCAAAGGTACAGCCAGGACTGGCAGAAAATGAATGATTTTTGAACAAAACTGTAAGTTTGGGTTGTTTGTTTGTATGCTTTTTTAAATGATAATTGTGAACTAAAATGTTGCCAAACAAATTCTGATCCTACACATTAATCTTGGTCAGGAGAGCTCAATTTCTTAAATAAACTCGAATTTTTCTGAACGATTTTTTTTGGGAGGAAAAGTCTTATCATACTTCGCTCATTATTTCTCAAATAATTTTAATAGCATTAAATTAAATATACATTGGGCACTAATGTTAAGAGATAATTAATGAAATAGGGCACTGGTCAATATTTTGTTAACCGTAACTGTATACTTGAAAAATTAACGACTTTGCTACGCCCATTAAGGTATCTCCCATGTAAGATATGCGCATTGGCATATGGCAAAATATTATATCTTGATGTAATTCCGCAGGTAGACATAATATACACAGTTAGAAAGAATTTGTCTTCCTTTACTACATTTTAAATGTAAACGCCCAAAATTGGACGACTCGACTCCAGCAATTTTAAAATTCAAGGATGTTCCGACTCCGACTCCAGAATTATGAAAATACACCACTACACTCCGCGGTATAATTTTTTGAGGTATCATTTTCATAAACAACGAAATAATTTGAAGTGCACAACACACAAATATTAACTTTGTTTTCGAAGACATATTTTTTTAAATTAAACAACAGTTGATCCTCTATTCAAACTAATATAAAATGAATTCACTTTTCAAAATAAAGAGCCCATATTCTCGAGATGAAAAAAAGTTTGAAGTTTGACTTTTATTTGTATTTGCACTTCCGTGTTCTATATTCAAATATAATTAAGATGAATGAAATATAACAAGCGAAACTTTCCCTAAACTCGAAAAATTATAATTTTGTTAAAAGACCGACCATGTTCTGCCAGGCTGGCTGTAGGCTGAGTGTCCAAAATCTTTTTAAATTACATTTAATTACTTTCCTAACCAATTTTATTTCCTTTTCACAAAATTTTTAAGAAACTACTAAAAGAATGATTGTACCCTTTCTAACAAATTCCGTTTTTTCAATTGAAAAACATTTTAACTTTGAGAAGTTGCCGTTGCCGAACGGTTTGAAAGGATTTAAAAATTTTTTAAACTTATAATTGGTTGAAGTCCTGCCAGTTTAGCACTTTGACTCAAAAGGACCAAGTTGAATTTACAAGTTTAGAAGTTACATGCCGTGAAAGTTTGAGAATGACCAACATTCTGACATCCGGTAGCAAAACGTACGTTGAAACAGGGTGCCTCTAGATAAAATATTCTGAAAGCCTGAGAAATCTCCTACAAATACCCGGCACATTTTAAAATAATCTGGTAATTAGTTTAAAATTTCTGATATTATTACCATTTATTTGCTATTGACCCCACTGGGCGTGTGGAAGAATACTAATGGAAATAAGAGGCAAACTTCTTTGAGATGCAGGTGATAAAATGTTGTTTCTGTATAATTATTTGCTTATTATAGATTATTTGCTAAATATATTAAAAAGGATACTAAACTTCAACTTAGCGATTTCAATTTAAGTGTAGTAGTGTCTAATGTCTGAATTTGATCCTAATTAACTTACTTAATATCTTACTTTTTACGAAAATTGGACATATTTTGCAATATGGGTTTGAAAGCTAAGCAAGTGGTTCCCGTAAAAACCCTATTTTAATTTTGTGAGTAATTTTTTCGTGATTGCCGTGATTCACGCGTGAATGTGAGTAGGACCAAATTTGCTCACGTGAGCGCGCGTGAACGTGAGTAGCGAAAAAATCTTCGTGCGTGAGCGTGCGTGAGTGACCGTCTACCTTTCGTGAGCGTGCGTGAGCGTGAGTCAAAACTTACTCACGTGCCCATCTCTATAAGCGATATTAAGCGTTATATCAATTTCCCACTTTAATTCCGACTTGAGCAAAGGCAATGTTGCCACATGTTCAATTTAAAGAAATGGGAACAATCAGTTATCTTAGATAAATTCTATTATCAGTTCATGTGGATGAAAATGTAATCAAATAATTACTTTATTTTTTACAACAACGCGCAGTATACGTTATACATATTGACCATGATTGAATTATCTATCAGGTATAATTGTCATTTTCCCTTCACTTGTCAAACTCATATTTATTTTGTTTTTGTACTTTTATGCATTCTTGTATTGTGGGTATACATTTTTGAAGAGTTTGACAACTGAAACGAATGAACAAAAATATTTCTGTTGTTGCTGCGTACAACTACAACAACACCTGTTGCTACCATGTATTTGTTGGCACTGTCTATAAACGTGTTGCCGTATCGCATATTTTTTTAACCCATTACAGGAAATGTTTCCACATTTCGTAGTATTATGTCGCATTTACACCCGAGTTTATCGCGGCCAGGTTAGCGATAACCTTGCTCTGTAATCTGAGCCGTTTACACCACCTATTTTGGCGTAGAATAGGTCTTACCTTACGGTATAAGGAGTCATGTCAGATTGTTATTGTTGTAATCTTTATTTCATTGATTATGAGGAAACGGCGAGATAACTTTTTTTAAAAATTTTTTTGTAGGTAAATGAAGATCTTATCTTTCGTTTGATATACATTTCATATTGGTTGATATCTTCCTAATATTTAAATTTCTTAAATGAAAATTGTTTAAACACATACACTCAAACATATGTGTGCTGTTTGGTTGAGTGTTTGAGTTTGTAGCGTGAACTCAAACTTATGCTGCTGTTTCAGTTTGGACACAAACCTTCGGCTGTTGTTTTGATTGATGAAATATTGAAATTTCGTATATTATTTACTTATGTATTTAAGTGAAACAAAATGTTAAATGGATATATAATTATAAAAAATATATTATATATATTATCAAAAGTAACTATCAAATAAATAAATTCATTTGCTTATGTTATTTATCATTTATTGTTATATATGTTTTCTGTCTTATCGGATGGCGTGTTCTACGTTAAACTTAATGGCCGTGTCTATGACACAGCCTGCAGGGACAGTCCGTGGACGAAGGCCTCGGACAACTGTCTGCTGTTTTTAGATTAAATTAACATTTCAGGTTGCAACTCCGTGCTTAGAGCTCCCTGCAAGACATGCTCCGTTCTAGACGGCGGCGCTGAATAACTGTACCTTTAAAATTGGATCAGTCGGTCAAATCGGGCCAGTCGGTCAAATCGGCCCACATTTTAAACCGATAAGAATCAATTACATCAACGCCGGCGTTAGCTTCAAAAATTTTTTGGGGGGACGATTCGTCGGAAAATCTTTGATCGGCTGCCGTGTGTCAAACAATTGAATTTTTGTGTGTATGTTTTTATTATGGTTCCATTTGTTTTGGTAATTAACAGAATTTCAGTTTAAAATTGTATGGATTAGCGTGGGTTAACGGAATTAAACTTCGAAATGCGCTAATGTTGGTCGGTGTAAATGCCTTATTGTTAACACAAATGAATGAAGTTGCCTGATCGGGTTTTTTTGAATGTCTGTTTTGCATATTTTAATCAATACAATAGTACAAAACACATCATAAAAAAATAAATGCTTTCCCGTTACATCCCATGAAGGGATTAGGGAGAGCTTCTCACAAACCAGTGAGCTGTGCGCGTTCAAGTTTTACACTCACTGATTGGGACCTATAATTTTATACCGGTTCCGAACGGTATTTTTTGAGAAGCTTTTTCATGGCTAAGTACTCGATAGTGTCGCCGTCACTAAGCGAGGTGACCGCCGTCGAAAGAAATTTAAGGTGGTCAGAGCGTTCTCATGCACAAGAGCCGCGCATACTACCATTGCACCACCGACGGCCACACACAAATTGTAAAACTAATGATTTTCCTCCATCTCACCAAGCGTTCCTGTGATTTTCAAGGTTTCAGGTGCGGAGATATAGAAAAACCTTCAGTTTTACAAAACTTTCGAAAACTTTGTTTGGTTATATTTTATTTTAATTTATTGTTGTTGTTTGGATGCAAACATAAAGTATGTTATGAGGTTGTCGCAAATATAAAATACTTGTTTGGTATTCAATATTACATGTTTGAGACACAATGATTACTATTTTATAACATATGTGTTTGCGACCCAAATATATCTGGGTTTGTGATACAAATCCATTTGTGTTTATGCTCTCCCGAGAGCAAGAGAATAACAGAGGGAGAACGAGAGAGTCTATCTTGTAGGTGTGTTTCTATATTTTTGGTTTATTCTCTCAGTCAGTGAATCATAAATATTCCTGAATGTACGTGTAAATTCCAGATGAAGTCAGTGTTTCTTATTTTGGCTGATGTATTGCGTTTTAGTTTCATGTATTCAGCCGGCAATCGGACAGAGTCGTCAATCGGACAGAGGCTCGATCGGTTAAATGGTTTGTTATGTTGCTTTGGTTAATTGTTTATGTGTTTCGTATATATGTAAATACGTGTGCTACCAAAGTGAGAAACGATTTTGAGGAACGAAACCGAAAACGGCAACAACCTGAATTCATTTGTCTGTCCGAGCCTTTATTGACAAAAATCGGAACGGAACCGCGGACCATTTGTGAGATAAGTATAATAAAAAGACACAAGTAATTAATCCATGCTTGGCTTCCATGAACTAGATTGGTATGTAAATATATTGTTTGTGTACCAACGCATAGTGACAAAAAAATGCATAGCTGAAACCTTCTGAAAACAACAACGTGAGAGACAACATCGAAAGGAGAAGCAAAAGAACAGCAGATGGTCATTTTAAGAAAAAAAAAACAAACAACGCAATCATTGCAAATAAATGCAGATAAAATAAATGTAAAAAGGTGTGTTTTAAATCTTTTAATTTTTTAGATTTTTAATATGGACTTATATTGATAAAGTTAATTATAATAAATAATACATATACATTGAAATTGAAAAATAATCCGTTTCTAAAAATTTGTATGTTTTGGAGGAAATTTTCACGTAAGTATATGTAGGTTTGGCGGAAAAACGCGAATGCTTCCACATAAGAATATGTATGTTTGAGATGAAGAACGCATAT
Source organism: Phaonia tiefii (assembly GCA_963931995.1). NCBI lineage: Eukaryota > Metazoa > Arthropoda > Insecta > Diptera > Muscidae > Phaonia > Phaonia tiefii. Next base: position 289,651,600 of record OZ008368.1, read on the forward strand.
TTTTCCACGTAAAATCATACATGTTTGCCAGTATACATGCTACTGATTACATTTAAATACAAGTGAGTTTGGGAGTTGCAAACATATTAATTTTTGAAGTGTGTTCCAAACATATACATGGTTCCTGCAGAATATGTTTGGGAGAATATGGTAGAGAGGTCTTTATTTTTCAGCGTGTTTGTACGTGACTGATTGTATCGTTATTTTCTTGTTTATTATCTTTGAGTTGTTATTTTAAATTAAAAAATGCGATTGTTTTTAAATTAAATAACACAGAAATTAACTTATTCAATTTATTTGAATTACTTTATACTTTTTTAAAAGTATAATATATTTTATCTTAATTTTAACGGATAACTGTGCAGGGGAAAATTTGGGACGATGTAGGGAAAAAAGGGATTTTTTTGTGTACATTACAAATTATTGTCTGACATCACAGCTACTTGGGTTGGGTTAAGTAATTTAATGCAGCGCAACGTTTTTCATCACTTCAGCTGTCAAATTCAACACGCCACAATTTCTCGCGTTAGTTGAAGAAATTACGAATGGAAAGTAAAAGGTCGATCGTTGAAGGGAGATGGAAGTATTTTGAATTTCAATCCTTATAAGAATTCCAATTTTGGCTGAAATGTAATCGACGGACAGAGTTCAAATTTGTTTAAATTATAAATTTATTGTCTTGTAATAATATAATATTTATAATTTTTTAATAATAATAATAATAAAATTAGCAATGGAAAGTTCAAATAAATAATGGGTTGAAAACTATTATAATTGTATTTATAAAACGTATAGACATCAGTTGATGTTAACACATTGTTAAACAAAGGAACCAATCCTTTTCGAATGCGGCCAAATGAAACATGTTTTGCCAACTAATTTAATAAACGCTGAAAAATAACGGCTCCAGCAACATATTGCAGGAACCATGTACGTGTTTGCAAGCATTGTTTTCGCGAATCGAAGACCTGGTGCATTTTTTTCTTTAGGGTCTCTCACGTTTTTGTTTTCAGCAGTTTTTAACAAACAAAACCGCATTACAAATACTATAACCTATTGATCATTGTGCTCCAAACATGTTATATTTAATAGCAAACACAATGTATTTGGGCACAAGTATTATATATTTTCGACAAGCTACAACCACGCTATATTTGCACCCAAACAACAAAAAGGACACAATTTTCAGCGTATATAGATTTGAAAGTTTACTTTTCATTGCAAATAAAAAAAAAATAGGCTTATTGCATACTTTATGTGCATTTTCTGAAATGTTGTTCGCTATTGCCGTCTCATACCTATGTACAATAGCATTTTTAAAATCTTTCTAATAGTTTCATTGTTTGTAGTTGAATCAAGATGACTGTTTTTAATGTATTATTTATCATTTTAGTTGGGCAACTCTGTAAACCACAAATGTAGATGTGTATGTTGAAAACTGCTGAATCCAAAATCGTGACAGACAACATAGACGTAAAGTACAGCAGATCTTCAATCGATGAAAACAATGCTTGCAAACATATACACTAGGGTGGCTCAAAATACAAAAGTGTTGTCCTTTTCGAATAGTGTCTAATAATACTCAATCCAAATTTTACCGAAATCGGTCAATATTTAGAGGTCGCGCCAAATTAAACATTTTTCGGGTTTAGGGAGAAATTAAAAATAAATTCAAGTTTTTTATTAATAAGGTTCAGACAACATATTTATTCATATAAACTAAGTAAAAACTATTAATATTTTTTAATTATCATATATTTTATATATGTTTTTAATTCCCGATTGCCATTTTTCCAATATTAGCTTTAGAAGCCATGGGAAATGTTTTTTTTTTATGGTGATCTACTGATCTAAGTAAAAACTGTTTCTGTTCCTCATTTTTGGTTATAGAGCTGTGAAATTGGGTCACCAAAGCAATACCCCGTTCCACACAATCCTTTACAACTTTTAAAAGTCCAGCTTTTTCTTTCATCGTAATATAAATGGCGTCGTCTTCCCAGAGGGTAGGATCCCTTTTAAGGAACGAGAGTGCTTTTTCTTGGCCGTTGTCTATTAATAAATTGTTTGGCAACATAGGACTCAAGTGGATTTCCATGGTTGAACTCTTTGCTGTCTAATCTCTTTAGTGCTTCGGCTTTTGGTGTAAGTTGAAGATTTTCCACCATTATTCTTTTAGATTCATATGTTACTCTAGAATCGAAAAAGGCGAGTCCGATTAAATATTCTGAAAAGTACCACAGATGTCGATGAAATGCTTTAATGGCACCTTCAGCAATTATAGCATTTGGGTAGACTTTGAGTTGTTTAAGTAGATTTGCGTCATTAAGACGAGCGTTTATGGCTAAAGGAGCTTGATTCCAATATCGTCCGCATATAAGACTTATGAACGAACTTATTTCTGTTACTGCTTTCTTCTCCTCATATGTAAGATCAAACTGATGTTGAAACATATATATTTTTATGCAATATATAGAGCATTAAATTTAAATTTGGTTTCTTTTGATTTAGGTTTATCAGCAAGAAAATGTTGACAAAGCGTAAGGAGTTCAAGGTAATCGTGTCTTGCTTGTTGGGTCTTCATTGCTTCGGTATAATATTCGTACATTTGCTGTCGGTGTTCAAGCAAGTGACTGGTATTAAAAAGTGAATCATCTCCCGTTTGGAAGTTTTCTTTCTCAATACTTGGCCATTGCTTCTGAAACCTTTTAAATGATTGTACGTCTGGACCTCCGCTTGGGCCAAAATATTCTTTGAATACATTAGAAAGCATAACCTCAAATATGTGATGGCGACAAGCAATCCATATAAGCTCTTTTTTAATGTTTTTTCAATTAAAGCACATGCACCTAGATTTAAACCAGTATTAGAGTCTGAAGTGTCAAAGCATAGTCCATGAATTTTGTTTTTTATTGACCAATCGTCACATACACGCAAACAAGCGTTAGCATGTTCTGCAACTGTTCCTTTTGTTGTCTTCGGAACTGCTAATAACTTTTCTTCTCCATTTCCACTGATGAGTACAGCCACTCTATCGGCTTTTTTATTTTTATCCAAGATATCGCGCAATAATTTGCTATCCCAGTGTAATATGACTGGATAATGCAGAGATAATGAGTCCTTATCTGCTTCTGACATTTTTTTTTGCGGATTTTGTTTCTTTTTCGTTGTATTGTAGACCGCGATAAGGAAATGTCTGACACAAGTGTACCCAATGCTTGAGCTACATCTCCAACAACAAACATGGTATTCCGATCGGAAAGGTTTACGCGGTCAATAGATCCAACAAAATCATTGGTAAACACAGACTTAGGTTTAACTTGTCTTTCGTGTATTGCAATACCTAACTTCGGCATGCGATGAATCTGATTCGCTATCGGAAAATTCACCATAATCCTTCAGTGTAGATAAACCAACCACTCTTTCTTTAGCTCTTTGCGATTCAATGTCACGCAATTATCGTGCCTCTATATCAGCTTCTCTCTATCGCTTCTGATTTTCTTTCTGATTTAAGATCGTGTCTATTCCTGTTATGCTGCAACTCTTATTATTTTTTCTTTGCATTACAAGAAACATTTTGTCGTCTTCAATATTGATTTTGCTTAATGCACCATTTATAGTTACGTCAAATATTTTATCCAAATCTGCTTTGAATATGACTTCTTTTGCACGAATTCTTTCGATTTTGTTTCTACTTTCCTTCAAAATTTTATATTAGCATAAAAGTTTGCTAAATTTTCTTATAATAGAATCGATCCTCTGAAAACGAAGTCTTGCTCGCTCCCAAATCTCGATAACTGCAACTGCCGTTTCTCGAATACTAACCCCTTCAGTTTTCTTTTTCTCCAAATGATGAAAATTCAGAAGTTTAAGCACATCACCATTTGATGGAAGCCTTGCTGGACAAAAGCGTTCTATATGGTTTCCAATAAGCCATGTACCTGGTGAGTTTCTCATAAATCTCAAGGATTTAGTGGCATCCATATTCGTATAAACTAATCCAGAAAATACGAACGAAAGTTAATAAATAAATCCAATGAGTGTTCGAACTCACGGGCGATGTGTTAACGCCTTTTTGCTACACGGTACCTGTTCGATTTCTATGACCACATTGGTAAATGTTACATTGGAAAATAAAAAACAGCGTTCAATCATATGATGACGTTACAGTTAAATAATATTAATATTTAAAATTATTTAAAGACCCTGTGCAAGCACATGTGTCATTATTTTCTTGCTCAATACTTTTTGTTTTATTCCCACAAAAGTCAAAGAATGCAAAGCAACATACACTTACTTGTATATTCATACAAACATTGTTATATTCGTACATACGCTACACAAGTTCACAAAATTGTCGTTGCTCTCTTCCTTCTCATTTATATAATGTATAATACGTCATTACTCTCTTTGCTATGAGAGTGCTCCACACCCACATTTTATTGGGCTTACCTTTCACTATAATAAAAAAACAACAACACCAACAACAACAACAACAGCTACTACTACTACTACTGATGAGTTGGTGATTTATTTGTGCTTGCTGTGTCGTGGAGCGTTTGTGTGCGTGGTGGGTGTAGGGGGGGTACCTAAAATAAAAACTGTTAAGGGAATGCAAAGAGTGGAGAGTGCGAGTGTAAATTGTAAATTGTATATAAGCTTCGGCCCGGCCGAACTTAAAACCGTTTCTACTTGTTTTTTTATACACCGGGCAATGCTGAACATCAAATGACTCGCTTTGTTTGACCATAGCAACAACAACGAAACAACCAAACACACAACATCACACATACTTTGTCCGAAGTAGCTGACGTATACGGGTATCACATAACCCCATGTTTGCCATATCAACAGCAACGAAACAGCCAAACACACAACATCACACATACTTTGTACGAAGTAGCTGACGTATTAGTATGTCACCATAACGTCGACTGCGATGGTTTTAGCAGCAGCATAAAATCTGGTTTTACCAGATTTTGACTTTGATAGATTTAGTCCCTATACGCCGCTATAGATGTTAACACATCAAAAATTTGAAGAAATGTTATTAGTTTTCATTCTACTTACAGTTTTAAGAATCAATGAACTGACACAAAATGTACACTTAAAATGGCTTGTAGACTGTAAATTAAAAAAAATCGCACACGACGTTCTTGTATGTCGTATTAGTTACCACTGGAATTTTTTCCTAGATGTCGATGACTCTTTGACTATGCACTTAAGCTTAGGCCTCAATAGTTTTGAATGCGTTAGAAAAAGACAACACTATTATGGAACGTATTCTGCCTTCAGAATACGTTACATAATTATAGAAAGCGCTATAGATACATATGTACATATATATATATTATTTTGCATGATTTAAAGCTAGTTAAGATCATTGAAAAATGTGGAAAAAGTACATATTTACTAATGACAAAATTATATAAATAGTACACTGTATAACAAATATACACAGTCTGAAATACATAAACAGTCCTACAACAACAATTCACTAGTATCTGCTTGTAATATAAGGGATGTGTTAAATACAATACAAATGTATACCAACGATAAAAGTCAACAAAGTGCAAATACATTTAAATTTTTCAGTTCTGTAACTCCACCTGATGTAAGTTAATTTTAAATTTAATTGCTCTCATTTCCACAAACCTACGACGAAGAGTGTGAAATGAAACGTCAGATGAGAGAATAAGTTTATCTATGTATGTATTATTCTATGGTTCAATATTAAGTTGCACTTTCCCATTGACTTTTAGTTAAGTGCAGTCATATGTTGACTTAATACGCTGTCCTCGTTGGGCCAACCACAAATGAATCCTACCTCTTGCTCGTACAATTAAGTGGTTTTAATAAACATTTTTCTGGTCACTTCCCTTTGTTAGTATTTAAAACCCAAAACATAGACAGAACTTCCCATAAAGTATAATGTTAAAGCAAATAACCAACAAAAAAAGGAAAGAATTTAAAACACAGCAGAGGATGTCCCAAGTGAATTTTTTTGTTGTTTACATATTTGTAGAAGTTAACCTGGTTTTAATTGCAGCTCTATAAACGTCTATTTAACCTTACCGCATTTAATACGATACGAATAAAGCAAAAAAGTTCGCAAATAGCCATCAACGTACTGCTCCACTACTGACCCACCAATTTAGGTTGTTCATAAGAGATGGCACGGTGCGCTGTTACACTTTGGAACTGCTGCCGGCGCTAGTGGTGCATGATGACATACGAGACAAGAGGGAAAAGAGCGAAGAAGAGCTGCAAACAAAGTGTTGTTGACATTTTGCATAATGACCCTTTAAGGCACCTTTAATTATGATAATGTTATTACTTGAGGTAGTGCTATATTTTGACGTCCTCCATTCGACAACAGTATTTTGTACATATTGCTGCTTTCGCGTTGTGCATTTTGTTTTTTTTTCTGCTATTAAGGGTGTGTATGAATTTTCAATTGACTGAAAGTCCTGGAAAGGCAGCAAAACAGTAAAAGTGTCTTAACACTGGTAAACGAGTACATGCAAAGAAATGTTTGCGGAAAAATATTTACCTCTTGTATTGCACGTCGGATGGTATTCAGAGTTCACTATACGGTATGCAACACATGTTTTTAACATGGACGTGCCAAATGTTACAAAGGAAATGAGACGCGTATTATTTTAAAGTGACCGTAATGATTTATTAAAAATTACGCATCGTAACTTGGATAACCCTTAAATAAATAAATGGTTTCCCGTTACATCCCAGGTAGGAATAAGGGACAGCTTCTCACAACCAGTGAGCTGTGCGCGTTCCAGTTTTACACTCACTGATTTAGCCCTACCAGGGGGTTTCTATGGCACAGCTGATCGGTAAGGTAGTAGGGAAATGATGTAGAATGAGAGACCAAAGAAGAGAGGAGCTAAGTTTAAGTAGTGTTTATTGATACTAATGACAGCTAAATTATGTTTTATGTTGTTTGCATTGAATGAAAATACGCATTCCCATAGATTACTGTCCATTTTATGCCCAACCACAGTATAAAAGTGGTAAACTACAGCAGCAAATCGAACTCGATGAAATGGCCTATTACCTCGTCGTCATGAAAAGACAGCGAAGAGAGCAATATAAGCTCTTAAGTACTACTCTAGGGCCATACAGTGTTACAGCAGTTACGAACGATATTTTGAGAAGCTTTTCATGGCTAACTACCAGGGTTCGTATTTCGTAGGTAATGAGTTTTCCTGGATTACCCAGGGTAACCCATTATTATTGCCGTGGGCAATGGGTAGCGATCGTTTACCCATTACCCACAGGGTATGGGGAAAATAATGTGTAGATACCCACGAAAATGTGGAATTACCCATCATGATTACCCATTACCCTTAGGGCAATGGGGAAAATAATGAATAGCTACTCACGACAATGGGGAATTACTCTTTCCGATTACTCATTACCCTCAGGCGCATGGAGAAAATAATGGGTAGCTACCATTTTTGATCGAAAAGATCAAAAACTTAGGAAAAATCTCTATATCTCGGAAACGGAGCGTCCAATCGAAAATATAACCAATTTTTGCCGGTTTCTATGGGGTTTTCATAAAGTAGTCCAATTCGTATGGAAGATGTTATTTTCGAAAAATCGCCAAAATAAGAAAATCTGTAAATTTAAAAATTTACTATAACTCTAAAACGAAAAAATAATAAAAATTTTACCTCCGCTGGAGGCTTTTTTTTGAGTTACAGCCACATTTTTATTTTAGCTATTTTCTAATATTTGCGATTTTTCGAAAAAAAAATTCTTCCATGCGAATTGGACCACTATATGATTGGACTACTATATATATTTTTTCGATTGGACGCTGGGTTTCCGATATATAGATATTTTTGTTAATTTTTTGATTTTTTCGACCAAAAATGGGGATGGGTTACCCTGGGTAACCCATTACCCACCGTCGTGGGTAGCTACCCATTATTTTCCCCATTGCCATGACGGTAATGGGTAATCGTGATGGGTAATTCCTCATTTTCGTGGGTAGCTACCCATTATTTTCCCCATACCCTGTGGGTAATGTGTAAACGTTCATTACATATTCCCCACGACGATGTGTATGGGTTACCCATTGGGGGGTAAATACGAACTCTGCTAAATAGAGGTAACCGCCGTGGAAAGAAATTTAAGGTGGTCGGAGCAGGGATCGATCCCACATTCTCATGCGCCGGAGCCGAGCAATAAAAGTTTTGGAGAGTAAATTGGTAACAAACCACTGCTTGTGTATTCTTATGGGACTCTCCCGAACGATGTAAAAGTGAGAGAAAATATAGAAGCGAGTCGTTCGTTCAAAGCGGGTTGTGAAGTGGTTTATCGCTAGAACTTGCTTTGTGTTTTCTTTGCTTTTGTTTTTATTTTGTGATTATATCGTTTTATCTCAGTGTTGCGTGTGTTTGCATATCATTTTCTCGGAGTTATTTATTGTGTTTTTTCTGTTGTGATGTCTTTTCTATCGGTTTTGTGTGGTTGTGTGTGTAAGGATGTGTATTTTACGCTGTGTGTATTGTTTTTTATAATGATCGCTCGCACACAAAATAGGTGCCACTCTGTCATCCTGTATTAAGAGCTCACAACAACAGTTATTGCTTCTATCATCCTTTCACTTCTAGCCTTCACTCTGACATCAGCCTTACTGTGGATAAATTAACGAAGAAAGTGCAGCAGTCTCTCGAAAGCCGAGCTGGAAGTTGAATTTTTATTATAAAATAAATAAATAAAGTTTTTTTTTCAGCGACGATTTATATTTATTCGGTCTTCTTATAAATACCTTTTAGTATTTTTATTCTGTTGTTCGACCTTTTCCTTATCAATAAATAATCAATATTCTTCGAGCTTGAGGTCAGATTTGCTGTTGTTGTATTTATTTTCCTCGATATTTCGCTACTCCTTTGTGTAGCATCATTAGGAGATACAAACAATATTTAACAATTAAAACAAAACAAAATTAACAATTGTGAAAAAATTATGTCAATTTAAAAATGTTCAAACAAATTTTCCCGCCTTTTTTCAAAATTTTCTGAAGTTACACAAACAAAAATAATGTTCGTAAAAAGTCCATATAAATTAACCCAAAGAAAAATATTAGATTGATATGATAAATAATTCTTGCTTAAATGGTTCTACTTTTTACTAATTAAATGTCTGTAAATTTGGGCTACGTTATCTGTATCTGTTTTATAGTTAATTCTTTTCATTGTTGGTGTATTAATTATCTGTAGCATTTCTAACATATAACGACGTTTATAATTGTTATCTTTATTTAAAACCGATGTATCCTGAAAGTTTGGGCAATGATTTAATCTAGCACAATGGGATGTTAATGCTGTTTTCTGTGTAGAAATGTGCCTATATTTCTGATCTGATTTGTGTCCTGCAATTCGTGTCTTTAGTTTATTTTTTGTAGTCCCTACATATACTTTGTTACAAACCTCGTTCTCATTTCCTTTACATGGTATTTTATATACTATATTACTCATATCAAATTTGTCCAAACTATCCTTTGTTTTACTAAATATTCTGCCTAGTGTGTTATATATTTTGTGTGCTATGCCGTCGGTGGTGCAATGGTTAGTGTGCGCGGCTCTTGTACATGAGATCCTGGGTTCGAACCCGGCTCTGACCACCTTCAAATTTTCTTTCGGCGGCGGTCACCACGCATAGTGACGGCGACACTATCGAGTATCTAGCCATGAAAAAGCTTCTCCAATTACCGTTCGGAATCGGCGTAAAACTGTAGGTCCCAATCAGTGAGTCAAACCTGGAAAGCGCACAGCTCAGTGATTGTGAGAAGTTCTCCCCAGTCCCTTCATGGGATGTAATGGGAAACCATTTATTTATTTTTATCCTATAATTCTTGTCGTCAATTATTTTTGACTTCGCCAACCTATCTGTTATTCCAGGTATGTACGTTATTGACTTGTAAATTTTTGGCTCATCTGTAGTAACCCTGTTCGGTTGTCGTTTATCCTCAAATTGCCTTATCAGTGCCTTATCATTAACAAATTCACTTATAAATTTACAAGAAAAGAATTTAGGATATAAATTAAATGAAAAGTGGTTTGTTAATAAAACTGACGTAGACATTCCAAGAGAGGTGAAGTGGATCCTTTCACTTGGTCAGAAACATGCACTACCAGTAGAGAGGAAAGATTTCCCAATTTTGAAAATGATCGCAGAGGGGGAGGATCTTGTACAAACTTTAGAGGAAAAGGAAGAACAGGAAATAGCACGGACTAAATTGATGACAATGTTAGATAGTCAAATGAATAAAATGAAACTAACGAGTACAGATAAATTCTTTTTAGATAAAGTGAATAAGGCAGAGAAATTCCTTAAAAGTAATAAGGATATTTTAATTGTTAATGCTGATAAGGGAAATGCAACAGTAGCTATAAAGAAATGTGACTATGACTCGAGAATAGGCAACATTGTTGGTAATACAGCAGAATACAAGCTGGTGAGCAAAGATCCTACGAGTACACTAGAAAGGAAGAATAATAAATTCGTTGACGAACTTCAAAAAGTAGGAATTATTAATCAAACACAGAAGAATAAACTTAAAACAACAGTATCCACAGCACCGAGATTATATGGAGTTCCAAAAAGACACAAAGAAGATTTTCCATTAAGACCAGTTTGCTCTTTTGTTAACTCACCATCATATGAACTGAGTAAATACATTACAAACATCCTTAAAAAGATAACGGAAAATTCAAAATATAATGTAAAAGATGCAATACAATTTAAGGACAGAATAAAGAACCAGAAGATTAATAGTAACAACATTTTAGTTTCGTTTGATGTAGTATCTCTATTCCCGAGTGTTCCCGTAGACTTAGCTATCAGTATCATAGAGGAAAAATGGAACACATTAAAGCAACATACAGACATTAATAAATCTTTATTTTTAGATATATTAAGATTTTGTATAGTGGATAACCGATATTTCCAACATGATGGGAGGATATATTTGCAACAAAAGGGACTCCCAATGGGCTCACCAGCTTCTCCAATAGTTGCTGACATCGTTATGGAAAATTTACTGGACTCTTGTATCGAAAAATTGGATATAAAACCAAAAATTTTAACAAAATATGTAGACGATTTATTTTGTGTTGTTTCAGAGGACGAAATAAATACAATTTTGGATGTTTTTAACAGTTTCCATTCCAGTATTAAATTTACAATGGAGAAAGAGTCAAATTCAAAACTTCCCTATTTGGACACATTGGTGGTCAGGAGAGGGGAAAATTTATCAATTAATTGGTATCAGAAACCAACGTCTTCAGGAAGAATAATCAACTTCCACTCGAAACATCAAAAACGTGTGATTATAAATACGGCGAAAAATTTAATAAACCGTGTTTTGACTATAAGTGATGTAGAATTCCACAAGGTCAATAAGGAAAGGATAAGGAACATTATAAAGGACAACAACTTCCCGAACCATCTTACCAACAGACTGATAAGGCAATTTGAGGATAAACGACAACCGAACAGGGTTACTACAGATGAGCCAAAAATTTTCAAGTCAATAACGTACATACCTGGAATAACAGATAGGTTGGCGAAGTCAAAAATATTTGACGACAAGAATTATAGGATAGCACACAAAACATATATCACAATAGGCAGAATATTTAGTAAAACAAAGGATAGTTTGGACAAATTTAATATGAGTAATATAGTATATAAAATACCATGTAAAGGAAATGAGAACGAGGTTTGTAACAAAGTATATGTAGGGACTACAAAAAATAAACTAAAGACACGAATTGCAGGACACAAATCAGATCAGAAATATAGGCACATTTCTACACAGAAAACAGCATTAACATCCCATTGTGCTAGATTAAATCATTGCCCAAACTTTCAGGATACATCGGTTTTAAATAAAGATAACAATTAGAAACGTCGTTATATGTTAGAAATGCTACAGATAATTAATACACCAACATTGAAAAGAATTAACTATAAAACAGATACAGATAATGTAGCCCAAATTTACAGACATTTAATTAGTAAAAAGTAGAACCATTTAAGCAAGAATTATTTATCATATCAATCTAATATTTTTCTTTGGGTTAATTTATATGGACTTTTTACGAACATTATTTTTGTTTGTGTAACTTCAGAAAATTTTGAAAAAAGGCGGGAAAAGTTGTTTGAACATTTTTAAATTGACATAATTTTTTCACAATTGTTAATTTTGTTTTGTTTTAATTGTTACATATTGTTTATATCTCCTGATGATGCTACACAAAGGAGTAGCGAAATATCGAGGAAAATAAATATAACAACAGCAAATCTGACCTCAAGCTGGAAGAATATTGATTATTTATTAATACGTTTTAGTTTTATTTAATCAAAGCCAATACTATTTTATATCTCTATTAATAGACTTATAGTTTTCAACAGAAATTTTGCAAAATGCACCCTGATGATGGCAAACTATATAGCTATTTTAGATCAAACTATAGATCTTCGTTAGCTCTTTTTTGGAACAATGCTATTGAAATTTGTATCAAATTAAATGCAAACGAAAACCCAGTTGAATTGAGAAGGGTTCGAATAATATCGCAAGCACAACACACTAGAAAACATTCGCAAAAACTTCCTTCCATTTCCAGAGAACCATCCGTTCTCATTTGATGTGATTTTTGTTGTTGCCTAAAAGACAACATCTCAATTAATAAAGGCAATATTTATATTTATGACTGCACAGTCGACGTATTTTTCTTATTACTTCCCATCTCGTCATTGTAGCTTTACACTCACTGATTGGGATTTACAATAATACACCATTTCCGAACACGTATTTTTGAGACTATTGCTCATGGCTAATAGTTGGATAGTGTCGCCGTCACTAAGCGACGTGACCTTCGTCGAAATAATTGTAAGGTGAACAGGGCTGGGGGTCGATTCTTTTTCTGTGAAATGAAAAAAACTTCAATATTATTTTCAAATTTGGAATTTGAACCCAACTTTACATTTATGGAGTGACAGATTATTAGTTGCAGGTTAGAACTTTACGAAATGACTTGAAGAAAATTGAGAAATATTAAAATTTTTTTTCCAAATTTCTGAGTTTTCTACCCAAACTGTAAGAAATTTACGAAATAAAATCCGTCAACGCAGCTTGTGAATAAATTTGTGGAGCGATTTCATTAATAAGGATGCGTATTGGGCAAAAGAAGTCGTGTGCGTGCTCGTACAGTGCGTTCAGTGGAATATATTGCCGCTACAGCTGTGTACTCGTTAACATCAACTCGGCATCATTCACAGCATTTGAACATTTCTCGAACTTCTTTGCATAATTTGGTACGAAGGCTTATAAAGTCCAAATAGATTAAGAGCTGAAGCCTCGTGACCATTCGATGCGTTTTTGCGTCGATGGGTTTTTGCTTCGCTGAATGGGTTGAAGGTCTCTTGGCGGAAGGTCATCAGATTTACTGAAAAATAATATTTTCCGATGAAGCTTAAGTTCTCCTCTGGGGCTACGATAGAAAAGAAAATTCTCGCGTTTGGTGCTCGGTAAATCCACATGTCATCGAAGAGAAGCCGATGCATCCACGAGGAGTGACGGTTTGGTGGGCCTTTTTTTATCGAAAATGAGCATGGAGCCGCCGTTACCGTCAATAGCGAGCGTTACTGTGCAATGTTCAGCTACATTTTGGTCCCAAAATTTGAAGACTACGATACGGATAGCATATGGTTTCAACAGGTCGGCGCTACGTGCCACACCTTCAACAATACAATCGATCTTTTGCGCACTGTGTTCGAGACCTGTATTATCAGCGGAAACTAGGAAGTCCAGGGGCCGCCTCGAAGCTGTGATTTATCGACATTAGACAATTATCTAATTGTGGCCGTCGGAGGTGCAATGGGTTGTGTGCGCGGCTCTTGTACATGAGATCCTGGGTTCGAACCCGGCTCTGACCACCTTCAAAAAAAAAATTCCTTTCGGCGGCGGTCACCTCGCATAGTGACGGCGACACTATCGAGTATCTAGCCATGAAAAAGCTTCTCAAATTACCGTTCGGAATCGGTGTAAAACTGTAGGTCCCAATCAGTGAGTGAAAACTGGAAAGCGCACAGCTCAGTGATTGTGAGAAGTTCTCCCCAGTCCCTTCATGGGATGTAATGGGAAACCATTGATTGATTGATTTGAGACAATTATCTCTGGGGCGAAAGATAAGTATTATGCAAACAATCCCAAGTACAGTGAGACCGTAAAACACAAAATCAAAGGCAAATGCCCAAACAATCGAAAATGTAAAGAAAATTTGGGCAGATCGAATGAGGTACTGTAAAGCTAATCGTGAACTCCTTTTTAATAATTCTGTGTTCCACTCTGAAATGCCAATGATACGCGTTTTTAAAAAATCAATCGTTTCAATCTTCAATATATCAACCATTTGAAAAGTGGTCAACAAAGTTGAACGAACTGGGTCGGTTATGAACAATAAGACTTCTGTGCGTCAACGAACCGTCGATCTCTTAAAAACATTGCCGCTGTAAGTGAGAGTGTCGTCGAAAACCCGAAAACATCAATTCGGCATTATTATCAACAACTTCAAATTTCACGAAGCTCTGCGCAGCGAATTCTGACAAAAGACCTCCACCTTCATGGGTACATAATACAGCTTACTCAGAAGCTCAAGCCAGCAGACCATGGAAACCGTCGGCAATTCGTTCAATGGGTTCTCATTGATTGCCAGTTTTCAAAAAAAAAAAATCAATGAGTGTGCGAACTCACGGGCGATGTGTTCACTCCTTTTTGTTACACGGTACCTGTTTGATTTCTATGAACGCATTAGTAAATGTTACATTGCAAAATAAAAAAAGAATAGTTTTTATGCTGAAGGCTCTTTTGCTATTGCACTTTCCTTTTCTTACATCTACTTTAACATTAGATGTAATATTGTTAACATAAATAAAGAAATATTTAGCTCACTGACATAATTGTTTCCTTTTGTCATTAACAGAGTGACGACAAAAAGTATTGAATTGTATAGAGAACTTATCGCACTCCTTTTCAGCTCTCGTGTAGATAGTCTGAGTAAAAGAGCATAAACCAGTCTTCATATCTTTATAGAATATTTCAATATAAATGCACAATTTCGACAATGTTATTATATGTTACACAAAACAATACAAAAAGCATAAATGCTACACAACGCATCAATGTTTCACATCAAAATTATGAATGGCCCAAGTTATGACGAAAAGAGAGTAATACGATTTGAATGTCGCCTGATGTCGCCAGTGCTTTTCAGTCATACAATTCGTTCAATGAGTTCTCTATGCTATCTTGCTTGATTGTTCGCTGCCGATACATCAATACTATCATACTTATTTTCAGGCAGAGACTATTGTTGTACAACTACCACGTATGTGATGCTAACGCTGTGAGTTGTTTGCATGTGTTCACTTTGATAGGTTGCCATACCCGTGCCGATATAATTATCGAATTTGGGGCTCAGAAAGTTTTCGTGCAATCCATGAGATTTTGCTTTTTTTTATTTTGGTTTGATTGGACCTTACTTTTGTTTAAGATGAGACCCAAATTGTTGTGACTGTGAACGACATTCGTTAGAGAAACATGCAAAAGGTAATGGGCTGTCATCAGAGCCGTGAGGGTGATTTGACAGATGCTTTATACCAGACTTAATCGGAACATATTTTCCTTACAATCCAATAAAAAAGTCAGAATACTCTCAAAAAATATGTTTTTTATTTTAAAATGAAAGAGAGCATTCTTACTGAGACACTCAGCGGTGCGTTACAGCCACATCTCTGTGAAAATGCCATGAAAAATGTCATGAAAAGAATAATGGCCTGCCATCAGAGCTGTGGGAGCCATTTCACCGATGGTTTTTTTCATTCGAAATCGAAACATGTAGTCAATCTAATCAATCTAATCAAAAAATCACAACGATCTCAAAAAATACTTTTTGTCTAATTTAAATTAGTAAATTGCAGACGTACTGAGACACCATTTCTAGTATTTTTTTCAAGCGAAATTAAATTCCAAATTTTACAAGGTCCGCCCTTAACTTCTTCTTCAAATTTTGTTGCTGCGGAACGAAACTTTTCTTTTTCGTATATTATTATTCCTTGTGGTGCAGAGGAATACTCCTGTTGCTCTTAGTAAAAGAAGATGAAGACTGCAAATGTATTCTTCTTTGACAGAGACTTCAAATTGTAGTCTGCCTTCAAGAGTCGAATATTACAGTTTTTTTTCGTAACCCTTCGAAAGCTGTAGTGGGCCACAAATATATTTTCCACAAATCAGAATTTCTGAAATGTTACAGGTATTTATACTTCAGTTGCAAACAGTGTTTATGTGGATCGAAATTTGCCTTTGCGTGTAACATTCTCAGTGCCTTTATCTAAGTCTAAATGGCAGTCAATTTTGGAACTTTTTACCAGCCCAGCGTATAAAGAAATACCACTCTCAGTATTAGTAAAAGCTGTACAGATTACAAATTTATTTTGCTGTGCAAGAAACTCGAAGTTTTCGTCTACCATTATCGTAGCCTTTCCAAATATTCAGTGGCCCACAACACTGTGTGTCCCACAAAACAGATTATCCGAAATACTGCAGACATTTATGCCACATTTGCTAAATCTTGACCTTAAAGTTACAAAAAATCCAGATTAAAGGAAACTGTGTAGGGTTGAAAAGATTATACTTTGATTTAACCGTGATATCCTTTGCAACCCCCCTCTAGCAACCTAAAATTCCTTAAACGTTTGTTAGTGTTAAAAGAAAAAAATTTCTCATAAAAAGGTCAAATATTAAAAAGACATTTTAAATTGTTATTATAATTGGGGGGAAATTACGCTGTAAAAGTTTGTAATTATTTCATAGCGTGTCACAAATCCGTTTAGTAAAACAACTTAAGGATATTACTGTTCCAAAATAACATGGACCATATGTAGTATGTCGGAAACTTAGGGGTGTTTAGGTGCCATTATAATTAAACATTGTTTAGTGTAGTACTATTAGGGAAATAGTCAATTTTATAAACGGTTTCTTATTCCATTGTTTTAAATCTTCTTAGTTTAATATAAATCTTCCTTCAATTTTCAATAGTTGATGCTAAGCAAATGTCCTGCAAACAACTTCAATTCCATATTCATACTTTATCCAATTTGTAAAATGATATTGAGGTAATCGTTCAACATTATTCAAGTTCCGTTCATGTAATTTTAAAAATTCCTAATAAACTCTTAGCAAAACTCTAATATGTGAAACATACAAATATCTTCCCAAAAATTACTGCTAAAATTCCAAACTCCGAAGAGTATCACATGACAATTAACCCCATTTGACGAAGTCGGCAATTTATCACCTGAGGAGCAAAAAATGGGCGTTAAATATTTGAAATGACATGAAAATGAAATTTATGATGACAGTTGTGTAGTCAATTTTCTTTGTGTGATAGTTAAAGAAGTGAGGGTCCTTATTTGTGGAGCTGAGGGGGTAAATGACAACAAAGAATATGTACAAATTGTCACTGACTAAATTACAAATTTAAGACACAAATAAACTGCATTCCTTATGTTTTGTCTGTCTAAATGAAATTAACAAAACATTTTCTATGTAACAAAGTCAGATTGTCATTGCTACAGTTGTTTTTGTTGTAGTTTCAACTCTTGTCTTAGTTGTTGTTAAGGTTAACTAACAACAAAGTCTTAACAACGAAATGAATAAATATTATTGTTGGTTTTGTTGTTGTCTTAGGCAAAGGGGTTTTGCAATTGGTGTGGACAATTTTCAAAACACAAATAATGCCTCAAGCCGCACAGTGTTGCTCAATGCGATAAAAGGGGCCACTACATTATTTTTCAAAAATTTCAGATTTTAGTGTATAAAAGTTTTGAAATTTTCTACACTATAACTTTCAGTCATCTAAACATTTTTGAAAAATAAACTTCTTTATAATTTTTTTATTTCGTAGGGAATCCAGGAGTAAAACTGATCCGATTTCACCGAAAATTGGCAGAAACCCTAGGAATGATGTGAAGCTAATGCACACGAAAAATTAACCTAATCAGTATATTTCTAGGGTACATCTGCTTGGAATTCCAGCTTATGATTACTGCAGGGGTACGAGAGCTTTGAATGTCACATGTGATACAGTCAAGTCCTTTGTGTGAATAGGATAACATAGCTAGGATCTTTTGGATATACCAGATATTAAAAGAGTTAAGCTGAATAATGTTAGGATATTATGAAAGAGTACTGAGTGATACACTTGTCTTCTTAAGCCTCATTCTGGTGTAACTGGATGTGGTACAATATGACATGACAACAAACCGGAGAGCTTCCCACAATCAGTAAACTATGGACGTTCTAGTTTTACACTCACTGATTGGAACCTAGAGTTTTATACCGGATCCGTACTGTATGTTTGAGATGCTTTTTCATGGCTAAATACTCAATAGTGACGCCATCACTAAGCGAGGTGACAGCCGTCGAAAGAAAATTTAAGGTGGATAGAGCAGGGATCGAACTCGCGTTCTCATGCACAAGTGCCGCGCGCACTACCATTGTATCACAGAGGTCCACGTTGGCGTTTCTATAATGATTGAAAATTATGACAACTGGTTCATTAGACCACCGCACCCGGTCCCAGCACTGGGATTGCTAACAACCTCTAGCCAGGTGTATACACTATATTACGGAAGTATTTCTATCGACTTTCTAAGGCGGTTGTGGCAACCTTCAATGCGATTGTGACAACGTCTAAGGCGGTTGTGTCAACCTCAAATTCGGTTGTGACAACTCCATTTTCGGTTGTGACACCCTGGAGTTTGGTTGCAATACCTAATCTAGACGTCATTCGGTTATTGTGTCGGTTATCTCAACTGAATGTTTAAGTGTGCGTACACTCAGAGAACTAATTGTTAGAAAAGAGGTTGTAGCAACCGTAACTTCGGTTGTTGCCCCCGAATTGCCGTTGCTACAACCAAATTGAGGTTGTGACGACCGAATTTAGTCCCAGCAACTGAAATTCGGTTGAAGCAACTTCATTTCATAATGAATTCGGTTGTTAAAGCTGAAAATTCAATTATATTCGTTCTGTCAACTTAATTTTCTAAAATTTCAGTTGGAAGAACCGAATTTTGAATTAATTCGGATGCAACAACCGAAATTGATACCAAATTCGGTTGGAGTAGGAGAATGTCACACCATTTCAGTAGCAACAACCGAATTTGTCATCAATGCGGTTGTATCTATCGATTTTGGTATCAATTCGGTCGCAGTAACCGAATTTAGCCTTAAATCGGTTGCAACGACCGAATCTGGCGTCAATTCGATTGCTGTAACCGAATTTCTATTGAATTCTGTAGGTCTGACCGAATTCATTTTTAATTCGGTTACCACGACATAATTCCATGTATTTCATACCTGACGTTTAAAATTCTAAATAGAAATATTATATTCAAATAAGCTAAGAATGAATAATTGCTGCCGTCGCGGCTGTATCAATTTTTGTTTTGTGGTTGTTACCAAAGGTAAGTGAGAATATTGTAATTATATTTTATGTCTTAAAACGTATTTTTTTTTTGCAGAAAATGCTCAATCAAATATCGACGGTTTTGCAGTTTTTCAAGGTCGGTTGTTTGAGACGCACGTCAAAATTGGTGCGGTGGCCCATGATGTCCGGGACTTCAAAAACGGTCGGAACTGGAATGAATAAACAATGCATAACCCTAAAGATTTCCCTATATTTATGACTTTTTTCCATTTGTAACTTTTTGTAAGAAATTAGGAAAATAAATCATCAGCTAATAATTAAAACTAATTTCAAAAATATTTTGTGACACTATCGAAATTCGGTTGTAACAACCTCTAATTCGGCTATGACAACCACAAATGCGGTTGTGTCGACCTCCAATGAGGTTGTGTCAACCTCCAATGAGGTTGTATCAACCTCCAATGAGGTTGTGGCAACCTCCAATGAGGTTGTGGCAACCTCCAATTAGGTTGTGACAACCTCTAATTTAGGTTACGGCTAATTCGGTTGTCACAACCGAATTTTTCTGTGAGTGTAGGTTCAGGTAAAATAATTAAACTTTTTCACACGGAGTTATGCCCGGTGTTTGCCGCAATATTCAACTCTGAAGTATCAATCAAAAATCCTTAAAAATTAGACATTTATCTGATGACAAATATGTAAATACATTTATAATGATAAATATTCATGACAACTAAAAGATTGTAAAAGATTGAACCTTCAACAGATACATTTCTATCAACATATTCACTTGCTTTGGCGCATTTTTCAATTCATAACTCAGTGACTCACCTTCACATCTCTACTGCAAAGTCAAGCAAACAGACATTTGCAACTGTCAAGCTAAAAGTTTCCCGAGTACTTGATATAGTTATTGTTGTTGTTCTGTCATTGTAAAAGTAACAAAACAGTACAAGATAAAGATTGTCGTAAGACATGCAAAATGTTTCGAAAAGTTTTTATTGCCATTTTGGTGTTTTGATGTTCATGTTTAGGTTAAGTTTAAGGATTTTATATTTCTTGTCTTTGGTTTCTAAAGTTTTAGCAATTGTTGCTCTTTTGTGGATACCCTACGACCAGCAGGCACAATTTTCCAATTTAAATGGAGACCAGACATTTTAGATTTTTAAGAAGCAATTTATCGGGTGGTTTTTAGACGTTTGGTATTTAATATTGGAAAAAACAACAAAGAACAATTGGACATATGCAAGAAATTTGTATTTATGTCGATAAATAAATCATGAGCATGTAGTGTTTTTAAGATGATCTCAAGTAAATGTTGAACATCTAGAAATGGTTCACGTGAGATGTACAAATTTGGAACCAAGTATCTCGCTACAAACACGAATTGTAGTGTTCTCCAAGGCTGCATTTATTTTGGTTTATCGGCATTGGCCAGCGACGTCACGCAACCTCAACAAAAATAGTACGAGACGAAAGACATGGCGAACTCACTGGTCTTATGTTACTTACTTAGTGGACATACTTAGTGCAATGAGTACCATTGTGATACATCATATTCCATTACTATCGTTGAATCTGTAAATTAATTGTGGCTGAAGCCATATTATATCTCATTCAGGTATACCCGAATATGGCTTAAGAAGACACGTTTATACCCCGGTGATCCACTTAGTACTCAGAAAATTTCAGCTTAATTATCAAATTTTCTGTTAGATACAAAGTGAAGTAAGATCCTCGCTATGTTATCCAATTCACACAAGAGTCCTGTACTGAGATATTCGAAGCTCTGGTCCTCTTCTTCATCTTCATTGCTTCTGCAGTAATCATGAGCTGGAATTCCAAGTCTAGACGCATGTTATCCAGACGCATGTTATCCAGGTACTCGCATTGCGATATCTTGTCTAGGAATGGATACCAGATGTACCGTAGGGTTCAGGTCATAACATGATCGTTCATACGTGGTGATTCTGTGTTATAAATATCTTGTCTAGGACTGGAAATAAAGTTTAAAGTACTATTCAGGTCATAAGTTGACCATACGTCCCAGGTAATGCTGAATTTTTTTTCCTTCAAATCGACCTTTTATGTTGTTTGGATGCACATATATCACGTTTGTAGCTTGTCGTAAATATAGAATATTTGTGTCCAAACACATTGTGTTTGCTATTCAATATAATGTGTTGAAGACATAATGACTAACATGTTATAATATTTGTTTGTGTGACCCAAATATGAGTAGAAAACTGCTGAAGAGAAAAAGGTGACAGACAAAAAATTCACACAAAAACAGCAGATCATGCATTCATGAATAGAATACTTGCAAACATATACATGGTTCCTGCAATATGTTGCTGAGACCTATTTTTCAGAGTGCAGACAATCTATCCTTTGCATGTCTGAGGTCTTCACTTGTAGTGTTAATATGCGCGGCTCTTGTGCATGAGAAAGTGGGTTCGATCCCTGCTCTGACCACCTTAAATTTCTTTCGAAGGCGGTCACCTCGATTAGTGACGGCTACACTATCGAGTATTTAGCCATGGGAAACCTTCTCAAAATACAATTCGAAACCGGTGCAAAAGTGTAGGTCCAAATCAGTAAGTGTAAAACTAGAACGCGCACAGCTCACTGGTTGTGCGAAAAAAAATGGTTACCCCTTACATACCAATGAGAGATTGGGGAGAGCTTCTTATGTGAAGCTGTCCCTAATTCCTTCATGGGATGTAACAGCAAACCATTTATTTATTAATTTATTGTCGCGATGTTTTCGGCAACTTTCGAGATTACGTGGTTGTTCGCTGAGGCCGACCTTATGTCTTCGAACCAGTTGCCTGGGGAATTTTTGTTAAGCATGAGGTCTAATGATACAAAACTCGACGTCGTTCACCTCCCATATTGTTTTTCGAAATAACGTAGACAGGTGGATTTATTCGTCGAATGGATTTTGCGCAGGTGAAAGTCGCAGACGCGCTTCCAATAACGTCGCGGAAATATTTCCATGAACTCCTACTTGAAGATCTTCAATCTTTCAAATATTTTTTGCACACATTGAATTCGGACGCATTTCAGTGTCGCTCTGTTCTTGAGGCATTAGCACTAAAAAGTGTTCAGCATGAGTTCCAAAGTTCCAAATCCCTATATCTGTTTGCAATAGGTAGATAAAATATATATATTCAAATATCTCTCAGCAAGACTACAATCCCTTGATCCTGCCGTGAGTTCTCCACGGTTTTTGCATGAAGACGACACATCGGTATATGGAGCAGGATGGCTGTAGGAGCAGTTTTAGAGTGGTGGAGATTTATTTGTTGTACATGTGCAGCTACGTCTCTCGACACCACTGTAATGTTGACATAGTTGCCACTCTTTTCTGGGAAGCTACATAAAACTCCCCCGCAGTAGTCACAGGCTTAGTCACATCCAGGTTCTTGTCATCCATTCCGTTCACTGGCTGTGTAGCATCGTTGGGTATGGTATGAGTTTTGGCTTCCTGATTGCTCTTATAGAGTGCACTAAGATAAATCTAACCAAAGTCATATGAATTTATGTTCATAGGTGTTGACGCCAAATATGAGTGGTCGTCGGGGTCCCTCAGTAGCCTCCTGTTTTCCAATCCTGCAATTGGCATATTGGGAAGTCACGCTGTAGGCTTTGGATACCAGTCAACTTTTAAATTTCCATCTTGTCTTATAACTACTTGTTGGTAATTGTTGGCCCCTTTCCTCTTCCATTGTAAATTGAAGTTGTCGGTTGAAATCATTGAGTGCGTACATCGTGTCATCCACCTCAGATTTTATAATGATTACAAATATCGTCCACATATTTAGTTATAATTTTCGGCGTCTTCGTTAATGTATTGAGCGTCGTGTCAAGTAATCCTTCTATTATAATGCCCGCCATTATCGGTAACGCTGGAGAACCCAGAGACATGCCCTTTCTCAGCTCGTAAAATCTGTCCTCATATTTAAAATAACTTGTCTCCTTGATACAAAACGACAGTAATTCTATGAAAATATCTTGTGGTATAGTCGTGTTATCCCCAATTTTACTCGATTTTTCTTTTATGGTCCTTAATGCCAAATTTATTGGTATACCGGGAAAAAGATGGACCATATCAAACGATACTAGTATTTCGTCATGATCTATTTTTAAGTTTTTTATCCTGTATTTGAAATCAATTGCGTTTTTAACATAATATTCAGAAGTTTTCGTCACATTTTTAAGTATTTCAACCATAAATTTACATACGGCATAACCAGGAGCATTTATGGATGAGCAAATAGGTCTTAAAGGTATTCCCCTCTTGTGATGATTATGTTGATGTTCTCGTGCTTAATTTCTTCCTCGTGGGCGCGTCAATTACCTTTTCGTTGAATAATTTACTCACTGGTTTGTTGTTTTTGTCATGTATATTTGACGTCGGATCTCACCTGACTCGTCTATACGTGCATACATCGCATTTGAATCAAAAACAAAAAACAGATATATCCTTCGGCAAAAAAAACTTTTTGTTGCACAAAACTATAGTTTTTGCTCAAAACATTTAGTCAATCGAGTTTACTTCCAAATGAAAGATTTTCACAAGGTCCTCCTAATTGGCGTTTGCTACGGTGAGGACCCCTTTATTCGTCTCAAATCATCATCGCGTACGAACGGCGCCATAGTTCCTTCGTATTGCGAGTGAATAAGGCCAAACACTCCTCTGAAGTGGTCCCACTATTGCGCTTATGGTCGAGTGTGAGCAATCGCGGCATCCATCGCGAGGTTATGGTTTTCATGGCAAAATATTTGTGTAAAATGTCTAAAACCGACTCAGTCGAGATGGCTATAGCCTTAACCATCTCACACACTATCATTCTCCGATCGTCCATTTTAGTCGAAATTCTTCTTTCTGCATTCAATGTCTGTCAAACACAAACTAAATGACACAATTTGCGTAAAATATGACAGTTATATAATAAAAGATGGTTGTTGACAGCAGCAGTGTTGGTATTTAATTTACTAGGAGGGAAGTTTAAGTGTAAATGTTATAAAAACTTTGGAAACTAATTTTGAGATTTTCTGAAAACCTCGAAAACTCACCTCTTGTGTCAGATAAACACAAAATCTTGAGTGCGTGTCAGAATTTGTAAAACTATTATGTGATGTCCTCAACCAGCACCACAGTCACACAAGGCTGATTTTCAAGTACCAAAAAGTAGTACTTTGTAGCACCGTGTAATATTCAGGGTGAGAGTCAGTCATGGCCTCCGAAATTTCACCAGCGCATTCCTTGACTCATTTCATGAAAATATATCCACTACGACCAACCCCGAAAATATAAATGTGCGAAATGGCAGCGGTTTGAAAATTTTCGGATTAATGGTCGGAGGGTAGTAAGGTAAAATTGTTAATTTCTGAAACAGTGCGCAAAATTTTTGCCTGAACTTTGAAACGGTAAGACCTCTGGGCTTCGGTTATGGAATTTGGGAAACGTAAGCGGTTGGGCTATCTTTTAAGAGAAAAAAAGAACATAAGCTACCTGCCATCTGGCTGAGCAAATTGAGGTTATGTGCATATTTTTATATATTTTTCCTTAAACCTATCGGCGATTTAAATTTTTTAAATTTTTTTTCATTGATTCTTAAAGGTTTCCCAAAGACCTTTCCAACAAGCTCAAAAACAAAACATCTGGCGACTAGTTTAGAAGTTACCAATTTTACCCTACATAACCCAATGTGCCATATGGGTTCGTTACGAATTCGAGGCGGATCCGTTTCTGCGGTTATTTTGTCCGAAACGGATATTCGTTACGAACTCATAACGAACTCGGTTTCGTATGAATTTCCTCTCGAAAACGCGAATAGTTTTTTGTTCTTTCTCGGATCCGTCTCGAACTCGTAACCAACTTCATTTGTGACTCCTTTTCGGATTGGTTTTTGGAAATAAAATGAATTCGAGACGGATTCGCGTATGTCAAATTTTGCGCATTCGAAACGTGTTCGATCTGAGTTGCCATTTGCATTAATATGAATTTCTGTCTATTTAATTATATTTATTGAACATTTAAGATTTTAATGTTTTGCACGTAAATTTTATCTAAATTTTAAATTTAGTTTATTTGGTATATTTGATTTTTTAGACATACGATCATGAACGTAGTGGAAAAACTTCTTAGCGACGTCCTCCACTATTTATATTGGCAAGTCCTAATATTACCTTTGGAAATCTCAATTTCTCTGATCCGCTTTTTTTTTGGTTTTTCGAACTCGTATCGGGTTCGAGACGGATCCGCAAACTCACAATTTCACTAATTTGCTTTTTTATGTTTTTACGAACTCGTAACGAGTTCGAGACGGATCCGCCAAATCACAATTTCACTGATTCTTTTTTTTATGTTTTTACGGACTCGTAACGAGTTCGAGACGGATCCGCCAAATCACAATTTCACTGATTCTTTTTTTTATGTTTTTACGGACTCGTAACGAGTTGGAGACGCATCCGCCAAATCACAACTTCACTGATTCGCTTTTTTATGTTTTTTACGGACTCGTAACGAGTTCGAGACGGATCCGCCAAATCGCAATTTCAATGATTCGCTTTTTTATGTTTTTACGCACTCGTCACGAGTTCAAGACGGATCCGCCAAATCACAATTTCACTGGACTCGTAACGGGATCGAAACGAGTTTGAGAACTCACATTTCGCTTCTTTATGATTTTACGGACTCGTTACGAGTTCAAAACGTATCCGTATCCGCTTTTGTGCACACTGGGAATTACCTGCCATCTAGCTGAGCAAATAGTGATTATGTGCACATTCTTATATCTTTTTTTAAATTTTTTTTAAACCTCTGTATCTCAGCGATTTAACTTTTTTTAAATTTTTTTATTGATTCTTAAAGTTCTAGCAAAAACCTTTCCAACAAGCCCAAAAACAAACAAAAAATCTGACCACTGGTTAAGAAGTTATCAATTTTACCCTACTACCCTTCGACCATTAATCCGAAGATGTTCAAACCGCTGCCATTTCGCACAATTGCATTTTCGGGGATGGTCGTGGTGGACATATTTTCATGAAATGAGCCAAGGAAAACGCTGGTGAAATTCGGTGGGTCGTGACTAACTCACCCTGTATTGTTCATGACTTTACATTAATCTTTTAGTAAGTCTTTATCAATATATTCGCCAATATTATTGTGGCCACATTAAAATAGCATTTAACAAGCCAGGCTAAGGGTATGTATTTGTCGGTGAACTCAACAAAATTTCTACGCAGACATCAGAAGTTTTTGGATCCTTATTATTTAATCATTTTGTAAAGTCTTACGTTTATATCTTCAACATACTCACTCATTGTAACATCAATATCCTCTGCACTCCTAACAGCATTAGAATCTAGTCTGTGTTCTATCGTAAGGTTTGTTACAAATTGTTTACATATCTTCCTATGCCACCAAAAGAAATCCACAGTGAGGTCTACAACTCATAGGAAAGCACGAGTTACGAGACGTCTCCTTCATCTTTGACTGGAGCCACATCTTTTGGGAAAGCAACAACTTCAGGACTGATGTTGTTTATTTATATTATGGGTTCTTATGCAAACTGTTTAGACATCCAGCAATTTCTGTCCACAAATGAGGGAGAGTTGTAACTGTGGATGGGGGTGAGTTGGTGGTTGCAACAATTCTTAACTAAGTTGTTACATGAAAACATTTCAACCATTGCATTGCTGCTGGATGACAATTGTATGTTAGCTCTTTGAATTGCTGCCACCAATGTTGCTACGTCTTTCTGGTTGTAATGTGTTGCCGCTTTGTTGGTGCTGTAGATACGAACCAGTATATTGTTGCTGTTGTTGCACTGTAGTTAGCTGGTTGCTGTTGCCACAGGATTTTGTGTTGTGTGCAATGTGAAAATAACAATTGTTGCTCTCTTAGTTGGGGTAATGAATTGTACTCAACATTGGCGTACATACATACATAGATGGTTGTCAGTGTCAGTGTTCCACCGACCAACAAAAAAAAACATATTTATTCTTGACATTTGTAGTAAAACGAATTTGAACGAGTACCCAGCAGAAGAACAGGAGCGTAAGTCAAATGTTAGGATAGTTAAGGAGGCGAAAAGAAAAAATGTAGATTGTTGTGGGTTGAATATAAGTGGGCAGATAAAAAAAATGTTGAAAAATTTCAGTAAAGTTGAAAGTTGTAGGTTTAATAACTGATGTACTATGACCGTTTTAGGTGGGACCGATTTGGATTCACCCAATGTTCAGTTGAAGTTATCTCTAAAATATTAGTAAGCTGAGACTAAATTACTGTCACTGCAAGGATTGCTTTCTTATTTCGGGATGTAGCATTGCCGATGCATATTCGTAAAACTTGACATCTTCATCGTATAGTTTGACTATTTTCATGGTACACATGCTCAGAGAGTTTTGTAATACAATCAAAATTTCATGCACTTTTTACGCTTCGAAATAGGTTACTCCAAAACATGCGATATGAATGCATCAACCACTTCTTTGGGGTCGTAAAACGTTCACCCTAAAATGTATTTCTTATGTGGAGGATTAATCAAAATCACTGGGGCTTAATTCACAGCTCTACCGCGAATGCTTTGAATGCTCGAATGGACTTTTGTTTGAGTTGGCCATTAATAGGTGGTATTGTCGTTGTTGAGTAGGCTCCTTGTTTGGCGGCTGCTTTTACACTTTTTTCCAACCACCTCTGGGAAGCAAATGATGGCATCCTATTCAGAATTGATAACATTTTAGTTATTTACGTACTTTTATTGGATATGTTAACACCTCATGAGATCAGATGCCTTATACGTACTAGTTAAACATACACATTATACAATTTCCTATGTATTCTTCCAACTGGTTATATCCTTAGCCAGTTACTTCCATCGACTACGTTATCGAAAAACTTTTGCGCTGGCTCATCTTCATTCATTCTTATCTAATGGCTTAGGCAACGCAATTGCTGTAACTTAATTCGCCGATTTTCCTAGTAGGTCTACAATTAAAAAAAAATATATATTTTTATTTTCTAATTTGAAAATAAATACGAATTTTAAAGTTAGTAATTATTTAACCCTATTCGTACCAGACAGTAGCGGCATTCATGCAAACGTGAAAGCCGAGAACCTTTTCATGAGGCACCAAGTAAAGTTGCACAGCGTATTTGTGCTCAAAACTATATCAGTTGACCAAGATGGATACATAAGGTGGTAGCAGTAGCAATTGCATGTATTATGTCTGTGTACTTTTTCTACTGTTCTAGTGCTATCACCTTATTTATCCATCTAGTCAGCTGACAACGACATGTCAAAAGTTTGCAAGTGTCTCCATCCCACGTTTGCGCAGCAAATCTGACTTGAAGACTTTTCACTTTTGTGCAAGTCGCTTTGTATGGGAAATTTCTTTGTTTTGACGTTTGCCGCGTAAGTTTGCGAGGTTTACGCGTTTACGAGGCTCTTTCGAGTTTGGATGAGGACCACTAGTGACTTTGAGTCACTATTAAAATCAATTCTTGCATATTTTTTAATTGATTAGCCATAATAATCCACACCTCTATGTATTCCTCCTTTAAACAGTTTTCTTTAAAAAAATTCACAATGAAATTTTTTGTAATCTTTGTTGTAGTTTTTAAAAGCCATTTTACGATTCACTGCCGTTAAGTCCCACGCAGTGATCAATATTGCAATGAAACAACGTCATTGCAGCAATGAAACAAGTTCATAGCAGCAGTGAAACAAATTCATAGCAGCAATGAAGCACCTTCATTACTGTAATGAAGCAACTTCATTACCGTATTGAAACAAATTCATTGCAGCAATGAAATAATTCCATTGCAAGAACGATACTCATTCATTGCAACAATGAAACAAATTCATTGCAACAATGAAGCAAATTCATTCCGGCAACGAAACAAATTAACTGAAATAATGAATAAAATTCATTGTAGCAACAACCATACGTTCATCGCAGTGAAGAACAATTAGCAGTTGATGAACACATTTTCGTAGCGAGAATGAAACTGCACGTTAGCTCATTTTCGATGATTAAAGTTGTTGGGGTGATGAACATTTTCATCCCTGTGACGATGCTTTTCCATTCAGTGTGGGACTGTCCTTGGGGGCTTAACATTTCTGATAGCCATTCACTTGGGAGTGGCCAGAAATGATTCTTTCATTGGGCAAACCCAGCAGTTCATTACATCCGCGCAGTATGTCCTGGGCAGTGGCTTTATCGGAAACCTCCGTTATCTAGCTGAATTGAGAAGGTGAAACGAATGAGCGAGCACTGATACGTCTCAGGAATATTAGGTGACCGTGTCATTGAAGCTCTTCGAAATAGTGGACTTATTCTTCTGTCCTTAGAAGGCGGATGAGCCAACAGCCAGCCCTGGAGATATCAATATACTATCAACAAAAGCTCATTCTCCTGCTAGAGCGGAATAGTGGACTTATTCTTCTTTTTTCTTTTGAAGGCGGATGAGCCAACAGCCCTGGAGATATCAATATACTATCAACAAAGGCTCATTCTCCTGCTAGAGCGGAATATCCGGAAGCGCAGTGAAAGCACATCTCCCATTCATTCGAAATCGCTGCAAGGAATGAAGCCATAGGACGACGAAGAATGTCACATTGCAACTGATGAGAAGGCCGCTACACGTAGGGCAAAGAAACAGGCAGTTACAAGCGTGCATCAACTAATTAGGACGAAAACAATATGCAGAATGAACAATGAATCCCGAGAAATTATACAGAGGCTAAGAACGCCGAATAACGAGTCAAATAATGGATTGCCCTCCTGGACGAGAATAGGATTGTGGTGACTGATAAGCCGTGTGTGCTCAAAATGCGGGGAGAGCACTTTTCAGCACTACTCCACTCAAATTCTTCCACTGACGATCAGGAAGTAATGATTGTGGAAGACAGTCTAGTATCGGGGCATTCCGGACACGGTGAATTACTACACCGCATCAACTCTATTCCTGTATCCCCTACCTTCTACCAGCGACAAATCTAAGGACTTCTATTCCGAACAGGAATACCTGGGAAAAGTCACTGGAAGGGGATACCAGTAGTATCAGATTTTTCACGGATGGATCAAAGTTGGACGAGCAAGTAGGCTGTGGGGTCCATTCACCGGACCTAAATGTAAATATCTCCTTCAAGCTGTCTGATCACTGTAGTGTATTTCAGGCGGAAATATCAGCCATACTTTAGGCTGCTGAACTACCGAAAAGTAGTGTCACAACCCTCCGGAGAATATGTATCTACACAGACAGCCAGGCTGATGTAAAATCCCTGGAAGCCATGTTTGCTACGTCCGTGACGGTGAAAGAATGCCAACCATCACTTAGGGTGATGGCATAGTATTTTGACATCAGGCTCATCTGGGTACCGGGACACAGCGACATTCCAGGCAATTGCGTAGCGGATGCGTTAGCTAGACAGGGCACTACGGCACAGGTTCTTCCGGCAAAAGAAAGTGTTAGTATGCCAATCTCTACCTGCCGTTTGCAGATCAGGCAGTGGGCCGGTAATATGTCCAAGGGCAAGTGGAGACTTACTTCAACTTGCAAACAAGCCAGGGTCCTCTGGCCACAGGTGGGCAGGAAGAGGACTAGGCAACTACTTTAATTGCCGAGAGGCAGGTAGTCCACAATGATAGGAACTCTTACGGGACATTGTCTTTTAGGAAAACACGCCGTAAGATTGGGCCATAGAAACTCTACTCTCTGTGGATGCTGCATGCAAGAGGACGAGGAAACGACGAAACACTTTCTCTTCGATTGCCCTGCTCTGGCAGGACTGAGAAGTAGCATATTCGAAACACATCTAGTTAGCACCGTAGCCCTACAGGATATTCCTGTAGGTGTTATAGACACATTTATTGAAAGGGCAAATTGGATTAGTCAATAGTTGCCATGGAGGAAACTGCAGGTATCACAATGGGCTTATTTAGCCTAAGTGTGCTAGGCAGCGTGCTGTCTTGCAGCCTTTTCAACCAACCAACCAACCAAATACTGGAAAAGATCCACGAAAAGCAAATCGATACATACCATCGTTTTGCCGATTACAAAGCTGCTTTCGATAGCCCAATACGGGGAAAATGGTACGAAGCTATGTCTGAACTTGGGATTCCGGTAAAACTGATCCAATGACGCTGACCAACACCTAATCAGCAGAGAAAATGGGGAAAGACCTCACCGAACCATTCTGTACCAAGCGAGGACTGACCCAAGGCGACACACTTTCGTGCAATCTCTTCAACATCTTAATGGAGATAATAATGAGGAAAGCTACAGTAAATGAGAACAAGACCATTAACACGAAAAGCCATATATTGCTGGCGTATGCTGACGACATAGACATCACTTGGCGAAATTTGCGAGAGGTTACTGCAGTATTTTCAAGCAACGAAATGGAATCAGCGAACGTGGGTCTTGCTGTTAAATATTGATGGAGTCGACAACTAGGCAAACCTTTGTATTTAGCCCGCACTTGAATGTCGACAACCGATTTAATTTGAATTGGTAGTTGAACTTATCTACCTTGGATCCACCGTGACCAAGCACAATAACTTCAGCCTGAAGACAAACTGGAGAATTGCGCTTGCAAATAAATGCTATTTTGGGCTCAGCAAGCAGTTTAAGAACAGAGACCTCTTTCGACAAACAAAAGTCCAGTTATACCAGTCATATTTTACCTGTCCTGAAATATTGTTCCGAAACTTCGGTCATATCCCGAGCGGATGGCAACCATGTGCGACTATTCGAGAGAAAAAAACCTCCGTAAAATATATGGTCATGTTAAAGAAAACGGCAAGTACCGCTGTCGTTGGAACCAAGAGCTATATCATTTGTATTCTGACATAGATATAAAGGGTTCTTCAACAGAGACGCTACAAAAGTAAATCAATAGAAACAGCAAACGACGCCATATTTTTTCCCGCCCTTTTGACATTTCTCTTCAGTAAGGTTTGTCATTTCATCATGGAAAGATATACGAGCCAACAACGAGTCGAAATTATTAAAATTTACTACTGAAATTTGGAGTCAGTGGCCTCAACTTTAAGAGGCCAACTTTAAGAGGACTCAACAATCAACGATGAGGCTCATTTCTGGCTGAACGGCTTCGTCAATCAGCAAAATATGCGTTATTGGACAGACAGCAATCCACATGTAATCCATGAGTCATCATTGCATCCCGAAATAATTACGGTTTGGTGCGGTTTATGGGCCGGCGGCGTCATTGGGCCGTACTTCTTCCGTGATGATCAAGACCGGCACATTACTGTGAATGCGAATCGCTACCGTTCAATGATAACCGAATATTTTTGGCCCCAAATTAGATAATATGGACTTGGAGGACATGTGGCTCCAACAGGACGGCGCCACAAGCCACACAGCGAATGCCACAATCAATTTATTGGAAACCAAGTTTGGCGAACGTGTTATCTCACGAAATGGCCCAGTCGATTGGCCGCCTCGGTCGTGCGATTTGACGCCGTTAGGTTATTCCCTGGGCTACGTCAAGTCTATGGCCTATGCCAACAAGCCAGCGACGATTGATGAACTTCGTACGAATATCGAACGTGAAATTGCAGCAGTATCGGCCGATTTATGCTTGAAAACCGTCGAAAACTGGGTTCAGCGTCTGGACTTCTGCAAGCGCGCCCGTGGTGGCCATGCAAAAGAAATCGAGTTCCATACATAATGGCATCGAACGTACTTTCACAGGAATAAAGAATTTCATTGGTATCTAAAACCGGTTTTGTTTTATTTAAAAAAAAACTTTTGTAGCGCTCTTATTGAAAAACCCGTTAGCTAGGCGAATGAAACTAGGTCAATTGCGTTGGCTAGGACATGTTATCAGAATGGATGAAGATGAGCCAGCGCGAAAGGGCAGAAGGAACAGAGGACGACTAAGACTCCGATGCAGAGACCAGGCCGAAGAATCTCTCCGCATCCTTGGTGTTGCGAACTGGCGAGAAAGGGCGAAGGATACAACCAGTTGGATAATTATAATCGATAATTTTTAGAAGAACAGAATAAATGGAAGGAGTGGCATAATTAAATTTCTACTAAATCAAATTATTTACAGTCTGGAATGTTCTGATTTTCCAGAACATTGTTGGTGATTTTTTGATCCATATATTTTTCATTTTATCTAGCCACGCTTCTGCCTCAAATTTTCAAATACATGGTTAATTGTCTTCCCTCCTATATCAAATATTCGCTGCAATTTACAATTACATGGAAACACACAAATATTTATTTTAGTTGAGGCCACAAAATTGCACAATGAAATTCACAATTTATTGTTCATTTTTGGGGGGAAATTTCTGGTTCTGCAACCTTCTGCACTCCCGTCCACTCTAAAAAAGCATACAAACTAAACTACTCAACAATATTATATTGACAGACATGATGCTAAGGTATCCTATTACAAAGAACATAGAGGCTTACACACACAACCACAAACATATTCGTATACACACTAATATAGAGAAAAGCAAATTCCTAGCGGCGGAAATAATTAGCTGGCAGGCCTTATTTCAGGCCTGCTGTACGATCCGCTAGGCCTTCTCAACACGTTGGCTACTCCTGTGCAATTTCCATTGCGTGAGATTGGGATGCAAGGCCTTCATTCTTCTAAACGGTATTCGCAGAATAGGCTTAATTGATAGCATAGGCAGCATTGCTGCAAAAGAGACATTGTGAAAGGTCCTCAAAAGAAGGTCAATTCTTCGAATTGCAGGCATTCCAGAATGCTTTTTAAAGTAAGCCTGCCATTTATGATAAATTGCTTTTGAATACTCGTATATTACAATGAAGAGTCACTTGAAAGATCTACAATATTCCTGAGAATGACTTCAAATATCGAATTCCAAATGCCACATGAAAAGACTCCAGATTATCCAAAATAAACTGTTGAACTTAATTTACAATCGTCCCAGATTATTTTCTGCGGAAAGACTTCAACAAATTATGCCAAATGTTCTTATTCAGAATACGATCACATCGCTGAGCTGGCCTCAACCTCAACATTTTGTATTAGATTTAAGTGGGTTATAAGTTTTTATCATATACCCTAAATTCAAATAGGTTTTTTTTTTGGAAATTTTCATCTCCATTCAATATATTAAACCACAAATAATATTTTAGGAAACCACGTGATATATTTAAGCAGACAACGGCAATCTCCTTAAACGCTTTTTATATAACGGGGTTTCAATAAGAGCGCTACAAAAGTTTTTTTAAATAAAACAAAACCGGTTTTAGATACCAATTAAATTCTTTATTCCTGTGAAAGTACGTTCGATGTCATTATGTATGGGACTCGATTTCTTTTGCTTGGGCACCACGGACACGCTTGCTGAAGTCCAGACTTTGAACCCAATTTTCGACGGTTTTCAAGCATAAATCGGCCGATACTGCTGCAATTTCATGTTCGATATTCGTACGAAGTTCATCAATCGTTGCTGGCTTGTTGGCATAGGCCATAGACTTGACGTAGCCCCACAGGAAATAATCTAACGGGGTTTTTTTCGTCTTCCTTTGAGTTCATCCGTTCTATTGACATGGTCTAGCCAAAGCAATCGCGTTATTTTGAGCCGCTTAATTATATCAATGTAGCTCATACAGCTGACGGTTCATGCGTCGCCGATATTTTTCTTTCGACGACTCCTAGAGAGAGCTTGCGATAAAACTCATGATTCGGCGCCATAAAGCAAGACAGGTATGAGAGTCTTGTATAGCACAATTGCATTTATATAACCAAATTGTCTCATCGTCATTGGATAGCTCAGGTACCAGTAGCGCGGAGAATGATATCTCCATCTTCCTAGCATTGTGTGCACATCTGCGTTGTCTCTGCAGAATGGGGGCCCTGATACATGTTCATTAGTTCTGCTTTTGACATTTTGGTAGAATTTTCGGGCTTCGTGCTTCCTTCTTTTTGTCTCAATTTCCTCACTGTGGCGCCTTTTCCACTACCGTTTCTTCCACCAAAAGAGCCTCATTAAAAAAAATAACTGATTTGCCAGTACATTCCAAGAAGGAATTGGTGAGAGCTTCCCACAACCAGTGAGCTGTGCGCTTTCTAATTATAAACTCACTAATTGGGACCTACAGTTTTACACCGATTCCGAACGGTATTTTGAGAAGCTTTTTCATGGCTAAGTACTCGATAGTGTCGCCGTCACTGTGCGAGGAGACCGCCGCCGAAAGGAATTTATGGTGATCAGAGCAGGGATCGAACCCAGGATCTCTTGTACAAGAGGCGCGCACGCTAACCATTGCACCACCGACGGCCACGAAAGAGCCAATTTACCTCAGTTATTGTTTCCCTATACCGCTCAGTGGCAGCGCGCGTTACAGTTGAGTGAAACATTGCCATACGTGCAAAGTCCTGTATTTTGTCGTTTTGGTACAAAATGTACTATTTATTTTTTCTCGTGTACACTAGGGTTAGTCACGTTTTTTTTTGCGGCGAATGCTCTCGGAGTATGATGTAGGGCATGGAACAAATAGGAGCAACTGTGTCTTTACATTTTACAAAAAACCTTCCGCTCGAAATGCAATTACATTTACCCAAGCCAGATATTTTCCGTTTTATTTTTTTGTGATTTTTAAAATATATAAAAACAATTTTCCTTTTAAATATATCTTATGGCGGTTCTTAGTTATGATTGGTACGCTAGTTATAAATCTGTTGTTCGATCTACAATTGGTCATTTAGATATTGAGATATGAGATTTTAAAATTGGTTTGAACAAAAGTTTAACTTTTTTGTGATTTTTAAAATTGAAGATTTTTTTTTACGTTTTAAATTTTTCAATTGGCTGTTGTAAGTTAGGTTTTGTACACTGATCACGAATCTGTGGTTTGCTCAATAAATGGTAATTTAGTTTACCAGA
Organism: Phaonia tiefii; assembly: GCA_963931995.1. NCBI lineage: Eukaryota > Metazoa > Arthropoda > Insecta > Diptera > Muscidae > Phaonia > Phaonia tiefii. The sequence continues at coordinate 289,688,043 of OZ008368.1, forward strand.
TATAACGATTTTAATGTAGAGTTTGAGCAAAACTGTTCATTAAGCAAATTTCATGCCATATGTCGGAAACTGAATGACCAATTATTGAACGAACAACAGATTCATAATGAATGTACCAAAGTTACCTAAGGAGAACCACATGAAAAGATTGAAACGAAAACAAAATTCTTAAATTTTAAAAATCACAACAAAAAAAAATAAAAAACTTTTGTTCAGATCAATTTTAAAATCAACATATCTCGAAAACTAACTGACCAATTAGTGGTCGAAAACAGATTCGTAATCAGCGTACTAAGGACACCTACACGAAAGATTTAAAACGACAAAAAAAATTTTAAATTTTAAAAGTCACAAAATAAAAATAAAACTGAAAAAATCTGGTTTGAAGAAAAGTAATTGCATTTGGTGCGGAAGGTTTTTTTTTGCAATATCAAAAACGTAAAGACGCAGTTCTTCATATTTTCGTATGCCTTGTATCATATTGCGAGAGCATTGTGATATTGGAAAAAATGTAAAAGAGTGACTAACGCTAGTGTACCCTTTTACTGTTTGTTTGTAGAATTTATAAAATGTTTTTGTATCAACTTTCCGGCAAAGAAAAAAGATACCCCACGCTGTCCCCGATTTGTGACAATTGGCACATTGCTGCCAAATAGTAACTGTGGTGACTTTTGTAACCCTGCCAGAATAGGGTATATTGTTTAAGAGAAATTAAAAAATTGGTGTCCACGATGCCGCAAACCATTTTTGATATGACATTATTGCCGTTTTGTTTTTAAATTGATCATGTAACTTAATAATTTTTTCCACTTGAAATATAAAATTTAAAATATTTACAAAATTAATTGTGTCGCTTGCTGCTAAAAAAGGTGAACACAGCAAACACCTTTATCAAAAGATCTATTTCTAAGGCCTTGAAACCGTATTCCTAATTGGAGGACAGACGAACTGTTTGCATTCCTTTGGGAAGGCTTTTAGCATCCCTTCTGAAACAATCCATGAAGAATGTCTGATTTTGAACGGACCACACATTTAATTTGTCAAGCATTGAATACAAGTTTGTAAAAGCTGACAAGGCGGCGGCATATATTTGCATTCTCTCTGGTTTCTCTATAGAAGGTTTCGGGAAGATCTTCTAAAATAAAGCAGTAAGACTGTGTATGGGTAAATCTACGGTATAGTACGATACCATGTCACTCAGGCTTTTATCCACTTTAGGAGCAATATATAATATTTCTGAAAGTGTCATAATTTTCAAAACGACGAGTTTTACCTCGCCAACATCTTAAAGTTTTATAATTATGCTGTTAATGTGGTCTACTGAGCTAAGGTCTACCCTAATTTACCCTAATTTTGCTTGTAACTTTCGAAAGTTGCTCAACTCTTTTGGCCAAACCATTCAGCATAAAAGGAAATCGTTCTAATCCTTTTGTGGATGATAGTAATGATGTTGCAAAATCTTCTATATGATGAATTTCATTTAAAAATCGAGATAAAACTGAAATTTTGAGCCCGACCACCTAAGATATCGATGAAATTTTGTTCATAGCTAAATTTGATCAATACAAACAAACTCTCAGTTTTAGAAATTACTGTTTTGGGATTTTTTGGGCGTGGCACAGTGGGAAAGTTTTCGAAAAAACGCGAAAATGGTCGAAAAGAGCTCCATTTAAACTACAATAACTCAGAATCGGCTGCACCGATTTCCATGATCTTGGTATCATTAAAAAGATATTTTAACAGGCTTTATGACACGTTTAAAAAAAAAAATACACTGTAAAAAATTTTATAACAAAAAAAAAATTTTAACTAACGAAAAAACCAAAAAGATCAAGGGTTTTTTTACAGTGTATTATTTTTTTAGAAAGGTTTATCCTTCACCTATACCATATCAAAAAATAAAAATGGGTTCTTTTTTAGTTTTTTTTATATAATTTTTTAAGTAGTGTCACTTCTGGTAATTGCCCTTATATTTCTTATTTACAGGTAAAATAAATAAACATTGTCCCAGGAAAATTCATTTTGCTCCATTTAAACTACAATAACTCAGAATCGGCTGAACCGATTTCCATGATCTTGGTATCATTAAAAAGATATTTTAACAGGCTTTATGACACGTTTAAAAAAATAAAAAAATACACTGTAAAAAATTTTATAACAAAAAAAAATTTAACTAACGAAAACGTTTCATAAAGCCTGTTAAAATATCTTTTTAATGATACCAAGATCATGGAAATCGGTTCAGACGATTCTCAGTTATTGTAGTTCAAATGGAGCTCTTTTCCACCATTTTCGCGTTTTTTCGAAAACTTTCCCACTGTGCCACTCCCAAAAAATCGCAAAACAGTCATTTCTAAAAATGAGGGTTTGTTTGTATTGATCAAATTTAGCTATAAACAAAATTTCATCGATATCTGAGGGGGTTGGGTTCAATGCATCTCGATTTTTACATGAAATTCATCATATGTTGAAAAAAGCATCTGCCATCAGTGAGGAATAAATGGTAGCTCTTCAAAATCTGTCACTCTGTTTTTGCATAACACGAAAATTAAGAGGATTTTCGTTTTTGCGCTTTCAGCCTCATAGTAATTTGCAAATTTTTTTATATTGGATTATGAATGACAACCATACTAACAAAAGGCAACCATACAATTTAGTGTGCCTTCAGCAACAAAGAAATTATGAGAGTACAAACATCATCAGGTCCATGCGTGCAGATTATGAAATTTAAAATTTTTTGAAGAGCACATCCGAAGTTTGAGAAATAACTAGTGGCAACCCTGTGTGATCGGTAAATATGAGTACTACTAATACATATTGTGTGTAAGTGCTAAATAGATCGAATTATTATTTTGGTGCCGAGAGCCATTTTAGGTTAAATTTTGTTGATTTTCATAGGTTTTTCTAGCTTAACTTGCAATAGAACCAAAAGGGATAATCCGATCGTTTTAGCACTTTCACAAAACAATAGTGCCTATAAACTCTATGATATAAGCCAAGTTTCAACTATCAATTCTTTAAACTGCGGATGTGCCAATCAATTGAAATATTAATTTTTAGCGTTCGGTTGAGTAAAAAGTACCGTAAAGCTAAAAACGTCATTTAGCACTTATTTAGCACTTTCACATAATAATTGCATTGATCATACGGAGAATTTAAGATATATAGGATGCCATAATTCTCAAAACTGCGGGTGTGCCTTCCATTTTAAATTTGCCTTTCAGCGAATTTTGGAGAAAAAACTGTTGTAGATAATTCAATATTTTACCGATCCATTTAGCATTTTCACATAATAATTGTCATGGTAATATCTACCATTTAAGATATATTTGACCCAATAATTCTTTAAACCGCTGATGTGCCACTCAATTTTATTCTGCATTTTTTGATATTTTTTTTTTTTATAGAGCAAATTTATAGAACAAACTTTAACATTTTCTAATATTTTTTTTCGGAATATGTACAGAATTATCATTCAAAAAGGCATAATCACATCACTTGTGCAAAGAAACATAAATTTGAAAATTTTGTGTCATACTGCTGCTTTTTACTATAGAGATAAATTGACTGGAAAAATCGTATGCAATTCTTTTTGTACACTTTCTGAATGCCTTCGGCATGATGCTGCTGCAGTTTGGGCAAATTTGGAGCCAATATTAAAATTGATTACAAATACTGTGCCAAACATTTCTACAATACACTTCCAAAGCGACGGACCGTCGTGCACTCAATATAAAAATAAAACAAACTTTTATTTATTTACTCATCACTGTGAAAAATTAAATTTAAATTATGGAACGTGGAATTTTACTGCACCAGGTCATGGAAAGGGTACAGCAGATGGAATTGGAGGCACAGTCAAGGGACTATGCGATAGAGCAGTAGCTCAACGTAAAGATGTAACCAATCCTGAATCTATGATCAATATTATAAACTCAACAGCCTGACAGAAGATTAGAGCATTTTTAGTATTGGAAACTGACATTGCTAGAATGGATTCAAATGTCAAATCACAAATTAAAGCAGCTCCAAATACAACAAAGGTTTTTCAAATTGTGTGGTCTAACAATAACAACAAGACGCTGTACTTAAACCATTTAAGCTGTTCTTATTGCGTTTTTAATGGGGTTTATAATCATCATGCTGTCACTTTCCTTTAAAACAAAACAAATGGTCTTTTGAGGACAAAAATGCTGTTACTTCTAAAAAAAATTAAAAATAACACACTAAAAAATTAACATTCTTATATTTAAAAATAAGTATATATTTTCTTGTTAAATTAATTTTTGATGTGGTAAACATCTATACGCTCGGGATAAAAATCTTTTTGACAATACAATCACAAATTTAGAGTAAGATGTGCGATGTAATCGTTAACCACTCGTAAAGCGTTATCAAATCGGTGTGAGCTATGTATGAATGTATTAGTGTACTCATGCGCTGCATACAATATACTCAACACCATCTAGTGTGCAATAGTAGCTACTAATTTTCACTAATTGTCGCACATTATGTTATCGTAGGCAAATGAAAACAAATAAATAAAATGAATAGAAAAACATTTAATTTTAATAACTTTTAAAAAGATTTTATGCACTTTTAATAAAAAATTTGCTAAAACAAAGCAAAATAAGGAAAACTAAAAACTAAACTTGTCATATATAAGGAAAACTAAAAACTAAAAGTTTTCTTCGTCTTTGAGATTGTCATTCATACTTAACAGCTGCATATAAGCACCATCTAGTGTGCAATATTAGCTACTAATTTTTGAAAACCATTGCTGTAAAATAACATTACATTTCAGTAAACAGGTGATTAATAACTTGTCAACCGCAACAAATACAAAATAATAAAATATTTTACAAAACACCAAAAAAATTATAACTCAGAACATAAAACAACACAAAGTGTATCAAAGCTGAATGGAGGTAATGTTAATTCTAATAAAATTTCTATTAGATTCCAATATAAATTAAGATTATAACACATCTTCATTACGTACTGTTGCCTTACACTGAAGCTGGTGCACGACAATTGGGTAACAATCTCCATCTCATGCCAATTTTTATGGGTGGAGATTTTAATACAAATTTTGCAAACCCACAGTCGGAAGCTTTATCAACATTTTTATTTGACGTTTTCCACTTGCATATGAGCAATTCTCCACAAACCCCCACAACTAACAATTCCACTACAATAGATGCAGTTTTCCATAGATTTTTAAATACAATCGAGTCAAAAATTTAAATATGTATCTTATTTTAGTTACCATAAGCCAATATTAACTATTTGTACTTAAGGCATTTACCATAGATGGGCACTTTGCAGTACTACTAAAATTTCAGTAAAAATAATTCTTTAACTAGTAAATTTGTACTGATAACTAACATTTTTTTCAGCAATTTTTATAAAGTGTCTACATGATTATGATGAGGTGCATTGAATTTTTAGTAATCAGTAATGCCCGATTACTGATTATTATGAATACGGCCCTATGATTTGACTGGTAATGCAAATTAAATTTCATTATCAGTAAAAATTTACTGAATTTTTTCAGTTATCAGTAAATTTACTGCTTACTGTAATTTTTAATGCAGTACAAATGTATATACTGCAGTGTGCCCATTTACTAACCAAATAAGTTAAATAAAACAAACAAAAACCAGCAAATTCCTATGTATTTACAATATTGAAAGTTTTAATACTTTTAATTGATTAATTAAAAAAATATACTAAAAGCATAAGTACTTCCAACTTAAAAAAATTTTTCATTACTAGATGTTTACACATCTCCCCTGTGATCGGACTCACATTAATTTTTTTTTATTAATAAAACTTGTTTGAAAAAATAAATAAAAAATTAACTATACTACTTAAAATCAATACTGGAGACATAGTACGACTATCCGTTTTCTATTACACTGTCAGTGATCATTGTAAATATTAAAATATCTTTTTATCTTAAATCAGGGTCAAAGCCTGTAAAAATAACTTAAAAATTACAAATTAAGATAATTATTATCTTTAGCCTAAATTTCCTCCAAAAACCAGATGTGTTGGACAAACTTGGAACCCAAATTCGGACTTAGAATGAAAAGGTTTTTCTAAAACGTGTGTTTGCATCCCCTCAAAAGTTAAAAATTTTGAAAATTCTACAAACTTTTACATTCTAAAAATTCTGGGGTTTTTCGCTTATAACTTTTTCAGCACTTGAAAAAAATGATGCACGCGAGCACAATATTTATTTTTAATGTATTTTTAACAAGTTGACGCTAAAATAAAACGTGAGCCATTAATTTGAAATTTTTCAGTTTTCAAAACTGAAATCGTACTATTTCGTAGATTTTCCCGTATACATATCGTCGGTATCGTAGCAAAAGTACTTATGTGTTTTTCTCCAACTGGTCAGGAGAGCAAAAAAACTGTTTTATTTCGCGATTTCGCTATATTTTTCGGTTGTTAAATTTTTCATTTTTTGCTTGCAATTTCTTTATTAATTATATTTAAAAAAAATTATGTATTTCTACGCTGTTTGGCGGTAGAATTAATTTTTCCAAGAAAACTACACATAAGTATTTTTGATACGACAATTTTGTAAATGAATCGTGGTTTGTTCGGCTGCTTTAAACTCAAGAACGGTTGGACCGATTTGGCTCAAATTTTTTTCACTTCTTCGTTTGTGGATGTTATACGCGATATTTACTATCGCCATAAAAATTATTATTTTATTCAGTATTTATACATACATTTTGGATCAAAAATTAACAGGATATTATAATTAAGATGATGCATATGCATGCAACTTTTTGGAACAATCCTTCGAGATTTCTTCTTTCCATATTTCTTCCCAAAAACGCGCAACTCTTTATTCTTCTTCCTCATTGCAACTTGATGTAGTGGCTCATCTTCACTATCCTCCTGATTCTCTTGGAATCTTTTTTCAAAAAATCCAGTTTCTTCATTTAAAACCATATCATTTTCCTCCTCCATCTACCAAATACAAATCGGTGCGCTTTATACATATGTATGTAAATATAAATAGAATGCAACAGATTTGGAACTGACCATGGATAAATGTTAAATTCAACTGAACTGAACACTGAACTTTTCGAAAATATAATAAAAATGTAGAACAAAAAAATTGTTCAATCAGAATTACTTATGTGATATAAAACTCATAGGTACTTTTTTGAAATTTTTGTACAGAAAACACTTAGGTACTTTTGCTAACTTCTGAACCAATGCAGCTATCGAAAAATGCTTTGGTGGGAACATGTCTGACCAACTGGGAATTCGATTACAATAATAAAAAAAAATCCGAAAATTTACACATAGCGCTTCTTTCTACGACACCGACGATATACTCTATGGAAACAACGCCAATACCTTTTGACATTCTTGAATATGGAATGCCAGCAGCGAGGTAAAAATCATGCGTTTCACAGGCCTTATATGAGGCGCACAGTAACAAATAAAATAGTATTAGCAAGGCCTCGCAAATACTGCCTTTGGTTTCGCTGCATTCTCGCTCAAGCACATATCACATATAAATGCTCACATACATTAGCAATAAGTGCAGTAAATATCTACCAGAAGCCCATTTAATTATCTTAGAGAAAAACATAGGAGCGATTCTGTCCTGCATTTATAGGATTTAGATGAAAATTTAATGTCATTGAAAAGCTTATATCCCAAAAATCCAGAAATTTCTCACAATATTCTTCTCAATAAATTCCTTAATTTAAAGGGACAATAAGTTTTTATTGTTATTCAACAGCACAATTGTTTCGATTTAAAAAAGATTTTAACAAACTTAAGATCTTTTGTTACAATACATCTACATAAGTGACAAATTTGCTCTCTACCGATACTGCAACTGTATTTAAGTAAAATATATTTCCATATTAAGACCTTTTTTCAATGGGATTGCAGTCACCTGGTGGCCATATGTTGTGTGCGTGTACAGAGATATTTATTCGTTTGTATGCATTTATCCCTTTTTGGTAAGTTTAAAGGCTTCCTGCATTTTATTTTATTTCGCAAGAGTTAAGCTGATCCACTGACATTTGATACAATGGAAATAATTCATTAATAAATGACATAAAAATGCAGTAAAGGATTTAAAATTGCAAAGTGCAGGCAGTTCAAGAAAATGCCACCGAATCCTATTTTTAATAAATGGAAGGACGATATGTACTTCGTTTTTGTTATTAACAAAATGGCATTGTAAATGAATAAACTGAAGGAAATGCGTTTGACAGATCAAAGGATAAAATCTGGAGACAATGGCGGATGAGGATGCAATTTTTGGATTAAATTAAATAACGACTCAACTCGTGTGGGGCTTAGCGAGGACATAGGCAACAACTTATTTCTTGGCCAAATTAGATAGTCTATAAAATCTTCGAGGTAACAGATCAATAACTCTATGGAAAATGTGGTGTCAATTGATTAAAGTACTTGTCCTGAGATAGGTGAAGAAGGGATATGTCTCCAAACTGGTTCCAAAGTGTTAAAGAAGGGTGAATCAGACAAAACTGCAGTTGTAAGGGCGGTACTAGTAAAATGTGAATTGGAAATGGCACAAATGGATCGGATCCATAGGGTCTAGTGGATCGAAAAGACTCTTGCTTTATGAATTATGTTGCAATTTTCTATAAAAATAAATGGCGATAGCATTTTTTTCATATATAGTCTTGTGATAATTTAGGGAGTAATCTGGTACTTTTATTTTATAAATTGTTCGTCTCATTTTGATGTAAGTACTCGTATTGTAATAATAATCATCAACTCGAAGTTTCCGACAGACGCACCGTGAAACAGTTTCAGGGAAAAATGCAGGTGCTGGGGGAGCTCCCAGAATGTTACGCAAACGGATTCATATAAACATTTATGAACTAGAACTCTGGAAGTGAAGCTGAATAGGTGCTACTGTATTAATTACCACCTCGGACGACAACGCTATATAAAACGCCGGTTCCACACATAACGGGTTTTTCAATAAGAGCGCTACAAAAATTTTTTTTTAATTAAAACACAACCGGTTTTAGATTCCAATGAAACTCTTTATTCCTGTGAAAGTACGTTTGATGCCATTATTTATGGAACTCGATTACTTTTGCAAGGCCACCACGGGCACGCTTGCAGAAGTCCAGACGCTGAACCCCATTTTCGACAGGTTTCAAGCATAAATCGGCCGATACTGCTGCAATTTCACGTTCGATATTCGTACGAAGTTCATCAATCGTCGCTGGCTTGTTGGCATAGACCATAGACTTGACGTAGTCCCACAGGAAATAATCTAACGACGTCAAATCGCACTACCGAGTCGCCAATCGACTGGGCCATTTCGTGAGATAATACGTTCACCAAACTTGGTTTCCAATAAATTGGTTGTGGCATTCGCTGTGTGGCTTGGGGCGCCGTCCTGTTGGAATCACATGTCCTCCAAGTCCATTTTATCCAATTGGGGCCAAAAATATTCGGTTATCATTGAACGGTAGCGATTCGCATTCACAGTAATGTGCCCGTCTTGATCATCACGGAAGAAGTACGGCCCAATGACGCCGCCGGCCCATAAACCGCACCAAACCGTAATTTTTTCGGGATGCAATGATGACTCACGGATTACGTGTGGATTGATGTCTGACCAATAACGCATATTTTGCTTATTGACGAAGCCATTCAGCCAGAAATGAGCCTCATCGTTGAAAATGATTTTCCGATGAATTCTGCTCTTAAAGTTGAGGCAACTGACTCCAAATTTCGGTAGTAAATTTTTATAATTTCGACTCGTTGTTGGCTCGTATATCTTTCCATGATAAAATGGCAAACCTTACTGAAGAGAAATGTCAAAAGAGCGGGGAAAAATATGGCGTCGTTTGCTGTCCCTATCGATTTACTTTTGTCGCGTCTCTGTTGAAAAACCCTTTACATTAGTCTAGAACTATAACTGATGATCGTGTCTGGTTTAATTTTTTCTCAAATATTCTCCATGAAGATCAATTCTTTTTACATGCGTTTGAAGCAATTTTCTAAGCACTATTGCCACTATGAATGAAAAAGCTCCAAAATATGCATTCCGAATGCATCAACCGCTTCTTCAGTCGTCAAAACCTTGGCCTAATTTGTAATTTCCAGGATACAATTTACATGAGGTGTCAGGGGACACCCGGTTGGAACGAAGTTCCTTTCGCTATATATTATGTAGTAGTTCCAGCACGCCTAATGCGCCCGTTGAAAAATATAATAATTTAAATGGATCTTTAAGTAAAGATAGATTTTGTAAAATGATAAATTTTTTTAAGAAAAATGTTTTTTTATAGAATGTATTTTTTTTAAGAAAGAGTATATTATTAGGTAATTTTTGTAAGAATATGCATTTCATTTTTCCGAAAAGGTACTTTCTGCAAGAAAAAGACAGAAGAGTATGAGTTTTTTTTTTACAAAGAACTACTTTTTTTAAGAACAGATACTTTTTAGAGAAAAGTTATTTTTTTAAGAAAGTTTACTTATTTACCGAAAGGCTGCTTATCTCAAGAAAGGCAAGAAAAAATACTATTTTATTTTTAAGAAAGATATTTTTTTTTTTGGTAGAAGGTATTTTTTGAAAAAATGTTTTTTTAAAGAATTCGAATTATTTTTAGAATTGGTCCTTTTTTCAAGAACAGGTGCATTTTAAAGGGTATGTACTTATCTCAAGAAAAGTTATTTTGTTTCACAAAAGATAGTCTTTAAAGAAAAGTAGTTTTTTAAGACGAGGTAATTTGATGTAAGAAAATGTAGTTTTAAGAAAAGGTATTTATTTAAGAAAAAATTGATTTTTTAAAAAAAAAGGTACTTTTTGTAGGAAAATTTTATTTTTTTAAGCAAAGGCACTGCTTTTAGATAAGGCGTTTTTGAGAAAATGTGCTTTGGTTAAGAATATGAATAGTTATTTTTTCCGAGAAAATTAATTTTTTTTTTGAGAACGAATTTATTTAAGAAGATTTTCTTTTTTAAACTTTCACTTTGGCTTTTCAATATTTACTTTTTATTGGGTTCAAACGTACAATATATATTAAATATTGGTTACAGGATGCACTAAGAACACTTCCCATTAAACATGAAATTTCCCAACATATATTAGTCTAGACACAAATCAAAGCAAACATACCCAATATGGTTGATAACACTGGGTTGTAGTAGTTATATTACTGTTAAACAAAATTGTTAAATTTTTTTCATTTAGCCCCCATTCCGCAACGTGCGATATGCTCCTTTAATTGACAATACTCTGCCACCGCTCCACGTAAAATTGGGAATTGTTAAAAAAAATGCATCGAAGTGGCCGTTGTAAGTTGTCCAAACGCGTTCGACTATTTGAAAAGCGATTCCCAAAGCGTAGCGGTGACAAACTTCGTACTGACATGGCCTAGCCAGCGCAATAGCGTTATTTTGATCCGCTTAACTATATGAATGTCGGGATATAGCTCATACAGCTCATGGTTCATTCGTCGCCGATACTCGCCGTTGTGCACTATAGGGCCATAAATTTTTCGGAGTATTTTTCTCTCGAAGACTCCTACAGATGTTTCGTCTGCTTGCGATAGGACCCAGGATTCTGCGCCATAAAGCAAGACAGGTTGAATGAGAGTCTGGTACAGCTGGACTTTTGTTACTCGAGAGAGGGCTTTATCTCTAAAGTGCTTGCTTAGCCCAAAATAACATCTATTCGCAAGCACAATTCTCCGCTTGATCTCAAGGCTGACGTTGTTGTTTTTGTTCACGGCAGATCCGAGGTATATAAATTCGTCCACTACCTCGAAGTTATAACGGTTATCAACGTTCACGCTTTGGTCTAATCGCGTGGAGGCCCTGTTCGTTGAAACCATTAATTTTGTCTTGTCCTCATTTACCGTCAGACCCACTTTTGCTGACTCCTTCTCAATTCTCGAAAAAACCGCAGTAACTTCTCTAATTGTGCGCCCAATGATATCTATATCATCAGCATACGCGAGCAGCATGTGACTTTTGCTGCTGATGGTTTTATTCATGTTGACTGCAGCTTTTGTCATAATGATCTCCATTAAGATGTTAAAGAGATCGCACGAGAGGGTGTCGCCTTGCCTGAGGCCTCGCTTAGTTTCGAAAAGTTCGATAAGATCCTTACCAACTTTCACTGCGGATTTGGTGTTCGTCAAGGTCATCCTGCAAAGGCGTATGAGTTTTGCAGGAATACCAAGCTCAGACATTGCTTCATAGAGTTTCTCCCGTATCGGACTATCGAAAGCCGCCTTATAATCGACAAATAGATGACAGGTGTCGATTTGTTTTTCGTGGGTCTTCTCCAGGATTGTCGATTTTCCAGGCCAAATCCACACTGGTATGGTCCAATCAGGCCAGCGATAATCGGTTTCAGTCTTTTACACATTATGCTTGATAGAACCTTATATGCTATGGATAAAAGGCTGCGGCATGAAATATCGCCCAAAAGAAAAATGACCCAATAATTTTATGAAAAATCGCCCAATATTTAAAAATATTGGGCAATTTTTCTTAAAAAAAATGGCCCAAATTATTTGGGCAAATTTTCATATGAAAATTAGCCCAAATAATTTGGGCCATTTTTTTATTGAAAAATTGGTCATCTAATACCATTTTGTGCAAAATTTTCATATGAAAAATAGCCCAAAATCATAGTGAGAATGAAATAAGAAATACATGTAGGAGTACAAAAGTTTAATATTTGAAAAAGATTAAATCTCAGCCATTTATAGCCATTTTGTATTGTGTATAAATAAGCGCTGTAGTCGAAAAATCGCGTGATTTTTGAGAAATAATTGCTTCATAATGTATTGGTGCAAGCGCCGCAGGCGAAAAATTATTTCTCCAAAATCGCGCGATTTTTTCGAAATAATTTTTCATGTTTTGTCTTAGCGAGCGCCGCTACAGTGAAGTCTCTTTTAAGAAATCATGCTATTCTTTTTGAATAGAATTTTATTTTGTCTTTAAGTAAGCGCTGCAGTCAAAAAATCGAGCAATTTTGAAGAAAAAATTGGTTCATAATATATTGGTGCAAGCGCCGCAGGCGAAAAATTATTTCTCCAAAATCGCGCGATTTTTTCGAAATAATTTTTCATGTTTAGTTTTAGGGAGCGCCGCTATAGTAAAGTCACTTTTAAGAAATCACGCTATTCTATTCGAAAAGAATTTTATTTTGTGTTTAAGTAAGCGGTGCGGTCCGAAAATAGGGCAATTTTGGAGAAATAATTGCTTCATAATGTATTGGTGCAAGCGCCGCAGGCGAAAAATTATTTCTCCAAAATCGCGCGATTTTTCCGAAATAATTTTTCATGTTTTGTTTTAGCGAGCGCCGCTACAGTGAAGTCTCTTTTAAGAAATCATGCTATTATTTTTGAAAAGAATTTTGTATTGTGTTTAAGTAAGCGTTGCAGTCAAAAAATCAAGCAATTTTGGAGAAATAATTACTTCAGAATGTATTGGTGCAAGCGCCGCCGGCGAAAAATTATTTCTCCAAAATCGCGCGATTTTTCCGAAATAATTTTTCATGTTTTGTTTTAGGGAGCGCCGCTATAGTAAAGTCACTTTTAAGAAATCATGCTATTCTTTTCGAAAAGAATTTTATTTTGTGTTTAAGTAAGCGGTGCAGTCAAAAAATAGGGCAATTTTGGAGAAATAATTACTTCATAATGTATTGGTGCAAGCGCCGCAGGCGAAAAATTATTTCTCCAAAATCGCGCGATTTTTTCGAAATAATTCTTCATGTTTTGTTTTAGGGAGCGCCGCTATAGTAAAGTCACTTTTAAGAAATCATGCTATTTTATTCGAAAAGAATTTTATTTTGTGTTTAAGTAAGCGGTGCGGTCCGAAAATAGGGCAATTTTGGAGAAATAATTGCTTCATAATGTATTGGTGCAAGCGCCGCAGGCGAAAAATTTTTTGTGTGGCAAAAAAATTCATTTACATATTTTTCATTGTAAATACTACGTGCACTTAATATGATGCTTTCAGTGTCGTCTTACTGTACAGAATGATCTTGCTTTGTAATGAAATGATCACAGTAACAGAATCAGCTAAACGTAAACAACACAAACTGTAGATGGTTGCTAAGAGCGTTTAGGTAAGTAACGCTTTCGAGTAGTCTCGTTTCAATAGCAATATCAGTTTTACATAAAATAAGAAAACGAAAAATCGCCCACAAATTTCGGAATTGTGCTGGATTATTTTTGGGCCATTTTTCGTATTTATAATTATGAAATATGGGCCACAATGGGTCTTTTTTCATATTTAATTTTATGAAAAAACATCCAAATGGGCAATTTTTCACAAACGTATTTTGGGCGATTTTTCGTACGACAAATCGCCCAAAGGATGAAAATGAAATATTGCCCACAATTTATGAAATAAGACCCACTCTTTCTGGGCGATATTTCATATGAAATTTCGCCCACTTTTGTATGGGATTTTTTTGAGCAATTTTTCATAAATTTTTTTGGGCGATTTTTCTTTGGGCGATTTTTCGTTGCCCCATAAAAGGCTTATTCCACGGTAGTTGGCACAGAGACTCGGGTCACCTTTTTTTAATATGGGACATAGTACAATGAGACTCCAATTGCTGTGCATGCATTCATCTACCCAAATTTTGCTAATGAGCTGATGCCTGCACCTTATCAGCTCATCGCCGCCAGCCTTAAAAAGCTGCACCGGTAATCCATCGGCTCCTGCGGCTTTGTTGTTCTTAAGCCAGGCAATAGCTGTTCTGACCTCGTCTTGGTTAGGAGGGGGCAATCGACGTCGTCGTCCAAATTTAGATCGATTGTCTCGTCATTGGATATCTCAGGTAGCAGTAGCGCAGAGAAATGATCTCTCCATACTCCCAACATACTCTGCACATCTGCAATGAGATTTCTGTATTTGTCTTTACAAAAGGGGGACCCCGAACCATGTCTATTAGTTCCGTTTTTGACTTTTTTGTAGAATTTTCGGGCTTCGTTCTTCCTTCTGTATGACTCAATTTTCTCACACTCGCGCTTTCTCCACTACCGTTTCTTACGCCTAAAGAGACGGTTTACCTCCTTTCTTTTCTCCCTATACCGTTCAGTCGCAGCTCGCGTTGCAATTGACTGAAGCATTGCCATGCGTGCAGCGTTCTTTTCATCATTTGCAATGCGACACTCATCATCGTACCATGGTTTATTGCGAAGAGATTTTTCGAAACCAAGCACGGGTGTTGCGGCAATTTTTATAGAGTCGGAAATGGGTTTCCACTGCGCATCAGGATCGTTATCGGGAGGGGGTGGGTTCTGTGCCAAAAGTTGCGAGAGCTTCGTTGAGTAGGCTGTGGGTACCTCTGGTAATTGCAGCTTTCCGATGTCCAGCTTCCTCTGCGTCTGGTTTCGTACGATTTTCGCTCTACTTAATCCTTTGCTGCTACCAGGTGGTGATCAGAATCAATGTTAGCTCCTCTGATCACTCGTACGTCCATTGAGTGCTTCCATCAATTACCACGTGATCAATTTGGTTCTTCGTTCTTTGATCAGGGGATACCCAAGTAGCCTTGTGGATGTCTTTATGCTGGAATCTCGTACCACTAATGACCATGTCTTTTTTGTCGCGGCAAAGTCAATCAGTCTCATACCGTTGTCGGAACTGTCAGCATGTAAACCCTTCCTACTTTGGCATTAAAATCTCCTAGTACAATCTTGATGCCATGGCCAGGGCAGCGGTCATACGTTTCCTCTTGGAGCTCATAGTATATGTCTTTGGCATCATCATTTTTCTCTTCTGTCGGGGCATGCACACAAATTAGGGAAATATAAAAATATTCCGCTTTTATGCAGATTGTGGCTATACGTTCACTCACAGGATTGAGCCTAGAGACTAGATGTCGCACTCTTTTGCCAACCACAAATCCGCAACCAAATTCATGATTTTTCTCATGGCAACTGTAGTATATGTCGCAGTTACTTTTTCGTGTGCGGCCATGTCCTGTCCCTCGCATTTCCTGGATTGCGGTAATGTTAGCCTTATAACTTTCGACGACATCTGCCAATTGGATACTTGCACCGGATCTGTATGGGGTTCTCACATTCCAGGTGCATATCCGTAAATCGTGGTCCATATAACGTTTGCGGGGGTCGTCAACAAATAGGGATCGTTTATGTTTTCTTCTTCGTCGCGGGCCAAACGGTTACTGTGAATGGTGAGCGCTACAGAGCAATGATCAACGAGTTCTTTTTGCCTCAACTTGATGAATTGGGATTGGAAAACATGTGGTTCCAACAGGACGGTACAACGGCACACACTGCACGTGCCACAACCGATATGCTGAAGGATGCATTTCCCGGGCGCCTAATCTCCCGTTTTGGCGATTTGCACTGGCCAGAAAGATCGCCTGATTTGACCGCTCCAGACTTCTTTTTGTGGGGCTTTTTGAAGTCACGGGTTTATGTCAACAAGCCTCAGACTCTTGCAGCTCTTAAAGACAAGTTTTGGCCAAAGTGATGGAAAATGCCATAAAAAGGGCTCAAATGACAATCAACTGTGGCGGCGGCCATTTACATGACATCATATTCTCGACTTGATGTAAAAAAAATTAAAAGACCAAATAAAAATAATCCACAAGAAGAATCAAAGTTTTTAATTTTTGATGTGTTAACATCTATACGCGCGGGCAGTAAACTATAAATTTAATACATACGCAAGTGTTAGGTTTGTAAGAGTAAATCATCGTTTGTTTGTTCGTTGCTTGGCAGTCGGTATTGAAAGTGATTATTGGGCGATTTTCATATAATTTTCCCACGCAATTTTCTCCGGAAATTCATAGCCGATTTTATTAATTTTTGGATTAAAAAGCTAGTGCGGGTTTCGACGGAGAGTTTAGGCCAAAAATTAAGGCGATCCGATATCGGCGAGCCGAGATTTAAGTGTTTTAATTTGGAGTAATATTAAAAAAGTATTTCATGTTGATCTTCGGTTATATCGTACGAATATAACAATGTATCTATGTATGTACAAGTGTCTGTTGCTTTGCATTCTTTGACTTTTGTGGGAATAAAACAAAAAGTATTGAGCAAGAAAATAATGACACATGTGCTTGCACTGGGTCTTTAAATAATTTTAACTATTAATATTATTTAAATGAAACGTCATCATATGATTGAACGCTGTTTTTTATTTTCCAATGTAACATTTACGAATGTGTTCATAGAAATCGAACAGGTACCGTGTAGCAAAAAGGTGTTAACACATCGCCCGTGAGTTCGAATACTCATTGGATTTTTTTTTTTAAATTACAGCCAAAAAACATCGGAAGTTTACTTTTGCGCCACCTTGTATATACTGACATACTGACATAATTTTGTACCTCACGTGGTCTCTTTTATAAAACAATGGTATGAGCAAAAATTAAATTTTTTAACTCAAAACAGGACCATTTGGTCCATAGAATATTTTCTTTGATTTTCTT
This sequence comes from Phaonia tiefii, assembly GCA_963931995.1. Classification (NCBI taxonomy): domain Eukaryota; kingdom Metazoa; phylum Arthropoda; class Insecta; order Diptera; family Muscidae; genus Phaonia; species Phaonia tiefii. Next base: position 289,705,513 of record OZ008368.1, read on the forward strand.
TACAATTATTTTCAAAAGGGAAAATAATAATAATAATAATCTCGTTCTTTTCATCCAGTATATACTAGAAGTGTATACTGATCGAAAAGAACATATGGCCTTAAAAAATAATTAATTTGACAGCACTTTTGTCGACATTTACCCGAATGTGTTTGTTTCTTTATTTGCCGCTTTTGCTGTGTCAGGGCGTCTAGCCTAGAGCATACATTTTTCGCTACATATCGATAGAACGTCAGTTCAAACCTCAGAAAAGGCACAAAATTAAAATATTTTTTTAATTATTTCTCGTACTAGTTTCTCTATTTTTTAACATAACTTATTTACCAGCAATTTTAAACAAATAAAATCATTAAAATATACATAAAAATTAAACATAAAATTACAAAGATATGCGACTTAACTAGGATTCGAACCGAATTCTCGCGGTCGTTTGTTGCATGTGCTGCCCGTCATCCCACCTTTGAATTTCATACTGCGAGACAATACTTGAGTACAGTAAAATTTGAGCCTGTCTCAGGGAACGCTGAAATTCTTGAAGCTAAAAATTTTTGACAAGTTCACATTTTCATTTGTTTTACCTTTTTTTTAGACACCCGACAACTCTACTATCCACTGCTCGACTTATAGTGGAAAATTATCGACTGTAACGTATTCACCTTTCAGTTGTATGGAGAAACGCGTATACTGGACGAAAAGAACGAGGCTAATATGTGGGAATTGCTGAATCAAAAGAGGTACAAAGAATTGGGTTAAATTGTTATTTTGTATGAAAACTTTGTATGAAAACGCAACAAGGGACGCAGCACACAATATAAAAGCGACACGACGCTCACATCGAGGCATTCAACAGCGTGACGTCAAATTATTTTTCGACGAAGTAGACTTGACCGGTGAAAATTACACACCTAATACAGAGTGTTGCCAATGTTATCACAATCTCATGGCATGGTTGAGTGGAGGCAAACATAGTATGAAGTATTGTAAGCCGGTAAACTGGATTAATCTCCCAGGTGATCATGATGAAACCAGTTGCTATGCCTGCGAAAAGTACACATGTGGTCTAAATCGATATGCTGAGTGGAACAAAAGTTATAAAGCAACTGTAACAACCACACTACCAGTGCTTGCACCTGCAAATTTTGTATCACCAAGGCCGCCAACTTCAGATCGTAGTACAGAATGTACAGGAATGACTAGAGCAAGTGGTGTTGCTTATGAAGATCCATTTGATACCAAATGGAAATGAATTTCATTGTGGCCATATTGGGACTATCGCAGCGACTTGGCACATTTTTGACAAGCGTTTTTAAAGCAAAGAAAACTCACACATGGTAATGTGAACTCTACGGCGTACCGCTAACTGCAAGCTGAATTTCAGAGCCTCCACTCTAAATGATGACAATTCGTTCGCTTACTGCAACGATGTAAAAGCTTTGGTGGTAAAAATGGGAATGAACTACATCGCTAGTGAGTGGAGATTATTTCTTTGACGTTTGGGAATAAGGTCTTAAGTCAAAAAAATTAATTTTGAGTTTTTGATTGGGTTTAACTCAATTTTTTTTTCTCTTTCGTTTGGTATTAATAACTTAAATCTAGCACAACTGCATCCAATCGTAATCATTTGATCTTTAGGCAATAAGTCAGAAAAATTCATATATAAATAATTTTCAATTTAACATTACGAAAAACTACAGTTTCTGACTTAAGACCTTATTCCCAAACGTCAAAGATTTATTGATGGTTCTGTTTCAGGCTTGGAGCGGTGTTGTTGCATGTGTCGAACCGAAAGAAAGCTGTGAAACATTGATAGATATAATGAAAAAAATCAAATACTACGAAAATAAATGGAAGATTTGCTGTGATTTGAATGTCATCAACATTCTGCAAGGGATCATCGATAAGGGCGGCTTTCCAAAATTCTTTTGTTTTCTTTGTAATTGGAATTCGCGCTCACCTCTGAATCAATACCAATGTAATTCGTGGAGACCAAGAGGAAGTGTGTAGGAACAAATGCAACAACATGCACTGAAGAATGCACCTTTAATTGACAATACTCAAGACATCTAGATGCAACCGCTCCATATAACATTGGGAATTGTTAAAAAATTCATCGAAGTGCCCATTGTAAGTTGTCCAAAGGCGTTCGACTATTTGAAGAGCGTTTTCCCAAAGCGTAGCGATGACAAAATTAACAAAGATATTGTAGTAAATTTAAAACGAATTTTTGTTCACCTCCTTGTACTATTTACACTATGTTAATGTTTTCTTTTCTGTCTTTATTTTATTTCTTCATTTAACAGGCGTACTTAATGGCCCTGACATTGGAAAGCTATTCAAGAGCAACTTTGAATCATCGCTTCACGATTATAATCATTCAATGGCATGGATTTACCTTCAGCGTGTATGCACCAGAGTCTTGGGAGGGGATAGAGACGCGGAACCGGAAGCAAGAGAATGGGTGAAAGAAATGCTGTATTATTTTGAGAAAATCGGCACATCGATGACATTAAAGCTGCATTTTCTTCATTTTAATTTGGACGATTTTATCAACCAACTCCCTACCGAATCCGATGAGCAAGGATAACGGTTTCACCAAACCACAATGCCCATGGAAAAACGGTACAAAGGCAAAAAACTCGACGCATTGCTTGCTGAAGTAATATAAATTTTATTGATGCATTGTTTTGCATTTCTTTTTTGATTTCTTTTGTAATTCAATTCAGGTATATTGGTGGAGTCACAAGATCACCCTGTATGATGTTAATGAAGAATTTGAAGAAGAAAATGCTGATGATCTACGTGCCTGTGGACGCCATAAGTTCTAAATCCGAGTCAGATTAGGACGATTCGGACAACGATTTGGATCCACAAGTTAAGAGTGTGCGACTTGCAAGTCCAGGGCCGTCTACATTATAAACATAATACGAATATTTTTTTATTATTTTTGTAATAGATAGCTTAGTATCTCAATGTTGAAGTAAAGAAAAAAGAAATGAAATTAAAAAATTTTCGCTAAATTTTTCACTTTTGCGACTACTTAACCGCTACCTAAACGGTATTAACAATCATTCCTAGGAAATGCATATGGTCTTGAAAGTATCTTAGGTACATTTTTGTAGTTGACTGTTTCCTTGAATTTTGAACACTTTGTTGCCTATGGACCTGAACAGGGAAGAAAAAGGTAAAATATTCGAATTTTATAAAAGTTTTTTGCGATTTTGACCTTGAGGATGAAGTTTTTTGATATTATTTTGATATAAATTCCGAACGATGTGCAAGATATGAGGCTGACAATATGATCACTTTTTTTGCAAAATTCACACCGAGGATTTTTGGGGGCCCATGGAAAAAAAGTGCATGACTTTGGGCAAAACAGGGAGACACGTGTTTTTTTTTTGGTCTGTTATCACGTAGTGGTGTCCGTATATGGTTTTATGTTTTCGTGTTGCACTGTGTAATACTGGGTTGTAACATAATTGTGTAAAAAAAATTGTTTAATTTTCCCGCAATGTGCGATAAGGAGCTTCCTTCCAATAAAAAATGGTTTCCCTTCTAACAACCACTGAGGCGTGCGCTTTCTAGTTCTCACTCACTGCTGGGACCTACAGTTTTACACGGGTTCCGAATGGTATCTAGAAATAATAATCGCCGCCACTAAGCGAGGTGACCGCTGTCGAAAGAAATTTAAGGTATTCAGAACAGGGATCGAACCCACGTTCTCATGCACAAGAGCCGCGCACACACCAATAGCACCACCGACGGTCACAACAATTTTAAAATGCTGCCGTGAAAAAGAAATATATTTTTTTGCTCAAACGCTTTAGCAATTATCAATTCAATGGCCAGTAGGGACCGAAATTAGCTTGTAGAAAAAAAAGTTGGACGTTCCCTTAATCAGCTCTTCAATAAACATATTTTGAGACCTCCTTCAAACCAATTTGTTCTGTACACCCTAGTGTGTATTCGCATGCACTTTTAAAGAGTTACAATTTATAATTGTTTAATTTTAAATTTGTGACAAAATCTGCTCAAATGTAGACACATGTCTAACTCGAGTTCGTCTTTAGAATATTATGATTTTATTTCGAATCTGTCGATTAATAGGAAACTTTGAGATGCTACATCAATTTGGTTGTTTTGTTTTTGATTCCAAACTAAGGTTCATCCAGTCTTTGTCTAAAGTAATACAAGCATTTTAGTGGTTGATGTTTGTATAGTACAATGATCTCTGTGAATTTGTACATTTAGAAAGCCATAGAACAATATCAGTCTTGGAAATATAATTTAAATAAATCTCCAATTAAACTTCTGGTGCCAGACGATTTTTTGCTCTGTAATAGTTTAAGTTGTACCGACTAATTGCGAAAACTAATCAAAAAATAAAAAACTTTTTTGTTTAAAAATCACACATGTTGCCATATGTGATACATCAGTCGACGCTACATATGACAGCAACTACTAACTTGAGGAAAATCTTGAGATTGAGTAGCATAAACTCCTCCTTCCTCCTCCTAACACGCTACAAATGAACAGATACAAATATTAACAATTCAATGTCATCTAGCAACGTGTTTCTCTCTCTCTCTCTCTCTCTCTCTCGTCTCTCATAAGTAATGAATGGAGTGACTTTTGTGAATGAAAACATCACCTTTATAAACTCATATTTCTTATAATCTCTAAAGCATAAAATAATACAATATATAAATTTTCACTCATAATTTACCGCTATCACTATCACACACACACAGCCACACACACGAATATGAACCCAAACATTCGCAAGCGAGTGCGTTTCCTTGACACACTCACAGTTACATACTTGTACATACACCCCGGGTTAAGGTATCCCTGTGTGGATGGGAGTGTGTGTGTGTTGGGGGAAAAATGGCGTTAAATAAAAGTTGAATCTCATTTTTCATGGCATACCGTACATGTGGCACCAATTATGCCGACATTTATGAGTCGTGTTGGATCAAGTGCTCGTTTATCACTGTCATTGTTTCGAACAGCTCCATAGCAGCCCAAAGAGCATCAGCATCGAACGCAGCAGTAGCTGGAGCAGCAGCAGTATCATCATCCTTCGTTTCGTGACCAAGACAGCAAATATGAAAAAGTCATAAAGCAGCTGCAAAGGTTTTGAATGCTGCGTGCGGCTTCGGAGACCGATATAAACTATGAAAGAGTAACTAGCACCAACATCAAAAATATCGGGAAAGTTCATTTGAGTGTAAAACGAATCATGTATACCCTGCAGCGTTGTTTTGCATTTAAATACTTTTATTTTTGTCATGAATTTGAAATTGAATCAATTTTTTCAGGAAATTTAAAAATAATTTTGATTCGTATTGCTTTTGGCAATTGACCAGCGATAGGAACTATCTATTTAGCCAAACTCATATAATTTCTTTCGCACGGGGTTATGAAACCTGGCTACAAGATATTTGATGTCTCAGTAATATTGCACTTTTTAAAGTTAGTGTAATTTTTTCTGTCTAAGTGGCAACTCTGAAATTTGGCAGCAGTCACATATCGTTAGCAGAAATGCACAACCACGTAACAACAATTTTAATTTATATTTCCAAGAGAAGAAGCAACCCTCTTAAAAGGGTGAGGAATTAATTTTTCAATTCAAATATTCAAACTTTTGCTAAAGTAAAGTCTTATCTTCAGTAAGATTCGAAAATATACTGGCAAACTGAATTTTTAGTATATTTTTAAAAGTTTTTTTTTTTCAACACCTTTGAACAAACTGAAAATTGTAGTTACGTTCTTTCGCATTTTAGCTGAGGATATGTTTATTCCGATTATTAAAAATGAAGTGCATTACGAAAGACCAACGCGTTATAATTGTGGAAAGTTATAAAAAAATTTGTAAAGTTATGCTGAGACCGCTCGCAAACTTCGAAGAATTTACAGTCGCGAAAGTGCATCTAATGTGTCAACCATTCGAAGATTGGTCAAATACTTTGAAGAAACTGTGCCAGTTGTGGACAATAAGACTCCTGTGCGTCAACGTACCGGTCGGTCTCTTGAAAATATTGCTGCTATAAACGAGAGTGTCGCCGAAACCCCGAAAACATACATTCGGCATCATTCTCCCCAACTTCAAATTTCACGAAACACTACACAGCGAGTTTTGACAAAAGACATCCACCTTCCTGCGTACAAAGTTCTGTTTACTCAGGAGTGCAACCAGCAGACCATGGAAAGCGCTGGCAATTCGTGCAATGGGTAAAGAAGCAAACTGAAGTCAATACAAATTTTCCGAAAACGTCATCTTCTCCTCTGAAGCGCATTTCCTTCTGAATGGCTTCGTGAGTACACAAAATTGGTGAATTTGGGGCTCAGAAAATCCTCATGCAATCCATGAGAAACCAATGAACCACCCACAACGAGCAACTGTCTGTTGCGGATATTAGTCAGGTAGCGTGACTGGGCCTTACTTTTTTGAGTATGAGGCCGAAAATGCACTGACTGTAAACGGCATTCGTTATAGGAACATTATAACGGAGTTCTTGTGGCCTCAACTGGATGGCATGGTTCTGGATCACATGTGGTTTCTGGACGGACGCCAATACCTGCCTCATCACGCATGAAGCAATCGATTTATTGCAGCAACGATTTCCACAACAAATTCTCTCAAGATATTCCGATCTCAACTGGCTACCAACACCAGGCGATTTAAAGCCGTGCGATTTCTTTCTTTGTAGTTTTGTGAAATATCGGGTTTATGCGAAAAAATCAGAAAAATTCCTGACCTCAAATCGGAGATCCAAGGAAAATCGGTGAGATACAGCCACATCTTTGTGAAAAACTCATGGAAAATTTCATAAAAAGAGTAATGGCCTATCATTAGAGCCGTGGAAGCCATTTGACGTATGTTTTATTCCATATTTAATCGGACCATATATTCTTTATTATCCAATACAAAAATCACCACTATCTCAAAAAATACGTTGTTTTTATTTTATAATTAGAAAGTGCATTCTTGCTGAGACAAGCATACAAAGAAAGTCCGATTCAAGCTCGTTTAGAGTATATATCTTTCCTTTGCCCCAAAAATATTTCGTTTGCTACTTACTCTCATCGCTGACAGCAACTGTTGTTATTAACCCAGCAAATAACCTACTTTTGTCGAAAAAGTAATTTCTGTCCTTGCAACGAACTTTCGTTTACCCGAAAATTGTCAGAATTAACTTTTGCTGCAAATAAAAATAACAATTTAATATAAACGGAAAAGGGTGCAGAAAATCGAATATGCTCAAAGGTTGGTCACTCTTACCGAATTGTATCGTTAAAAAGTTTCAGAAGTCCCGTGCAGATCAGTGGAAATACGACCAAACGCTCGAACAATTTAATTTTTGAATATAATTCAAAAGATCGGATAAATCATCACTTATTTTATCAGTGGACATATTTTATTTTGATTCAAGAAACAACAATGCTTTATCTCTGTTTACCCGACACAATCGAGTAATTTGCCATGAAATTGTTCCCCAAAACCCCGTTCATTACCGGTGCAAAATTGTAGGTCACAGCCAATGACTGTAGAACTAGGAACTCCAGAGCTCCCTGATTGGGAGAAGCTCTCCTCTGTCGCTTTATGAAATGTATTTGGGAAATATTTATTTATGATTCGATTTCAGTAAACGAAAGAACTGCTAATGGAATCGTTTCTCGTAAACATTTTTGTGAGTTTATAGTTACCATATACTACCGTTTCCTGTAAACATTTTTCTGTACTCGTAAACGATTTTGTTCATTTATCACAAAGTAAATGATATATTCTGTCCTTTGATACAACAAATGTAACGAAGTAAATTTTTCGATTTGTCGGACGTTACATCTGGGAGTGAAAAACAAATCGGTTCCTATTTTGTCCCATGAAGGGATTGGGGAGAGCTTCTCACAACCAATGAGCTGTGCGCTTTTCAGACTTATTGGGACCTACAGATCCGAGCGGTATTTTGAGAAGTTTTTCATGGATAAATACTCGGTAGTTGCGTTGGCACTAAATGAGGTGACGGCATATTTGTGTTGCAGATTATTGTGAGTACTAATAGCCTAATAACACAGAGTGAGTACAATGAGTCGACCAGCGCCCCCGTATGCCGAAGCATCCGAGCACCAATTTAAAAATATGCATTTGGGCATAGTTTCTTCCTTGGCTAGGAACGGAGACTATCTAAACTCCTAGAGATCTATGGGTCTCGGCACCCGATTGCAATACAACTCCACATCGAGCAAAAAGCTCTACTCACGATTTTGGTTTAAACCGCAACCAGCACGATACTCCCCCAAGGGCGCCATCCACACCCGTGCTACCAGAATTAAGTCATCCCAAACGGTTCAGGGACTGGTGACCCCACTACTAGTACAACAAAAAGGCAGCAACTGTTCACTGAGTGACACTATTGGTGATAAGGATAAAACAAACAAAAAATAAAATAAAAACAAAATAAAAACATCCTCTTCAGCGCCAAAACAAAAGTAAAAATAAAACAAAATAAACGCGACAACTGGATCACTGCAAAACAACACAGACAAGCAACAATCAACAGAACAACATAAAACTCAGTTGGGCTTAGAGTTCCCAGTGGAAATCGAAAACACACCCTACCTCACCCTGTCACTCCTCCTATTAAACACACTCCGTGCAGAACTGAGCCAACCTCCCAAACGTCCGATCGTTCTCTAAAACCCTACTGAAATCCCAACCCGCCCCAGTATGAGTAATACCAATGCCAACTAAATCCCTAATGTTGTCGTAAAAAGGACACAGCGCCAGTATGTGTCTCCAGTCTTCCACCTCCGTCTTACAGTCACAGGCCGCAGTCCCCGTCGGGCACCGCCGATTCAAAAATGCATTGAGCGAGCCATGTACCGTCAGTAAAAATTCCGTACATACGCCAAAGACAAAGTCAGGTCTCTCACTTACGAACGTCGGGCCACGTATAAACTCGTAAGTCACCCGCCCTTTATAGGTCTCAGTCCATCGAGTCGTTCAGCGTGAAACCACAAAATCAACGAGATGCCCCTTAAAAAGCGCAATCCCACCCTCCACAAAAACACTTGTGGAGATCCAGTCAGCCTCCAAAAGAGTCAGACCCTTCTTCACCTTAAAGAGGATCGCCCGACGAGCGATCTCAATTTCGAACAGGGCTACCCCCAACAACACCTGAAGTGCCTCGGTAGAGACGGTTCTACACACAGGCCAACAACATAATCCGCTGACAGGACAAAACACGTGGTCTACCTACGACAGTCATGGCTGTATCCCACCATACAGGTACACCATAGGCTGCACAAGCCACGAAGAGCCCACCATATATGGTAGGCACAGCCCGTCTACTAAGACCCCAGTCCGTCCTGAGGACACGCCTCACAAACCTCAACACGCAGGTAAGTTTTTCCCTAACATAGGACGGATGCCCAGCAAAACGTTGTCGTTCTCGAACTACAATACCTCTGTATTTGATCTGCTCATCGTAGGAGATGCTTACGCCTCGACATCTGATGACTGGAGGGCGTGACAACGACAAACCACACTATGACGTACAAGAGCTCTGCACACTAACATTGCACCCCAGCTGGAGATAGGTTTGGAAGTGACGAAGTTATTATATTGTATGATGTAATGAGGAGAGTTGCGTATTACAACTGATACAAAAAACTGCAGTCAGTCTCAAGACTGGTCGCAAGACGAGGATGAAGAATGACAAGCTAATTGTGCGAACGCGAAACGAAACTCAAAATTGTCCCAAATATCTAGAAAATTAACAATCTAATTCTGGCACACTCGTTAAGCATCGGATGGTGAACTTGTCATCGACAAAACTAGTAATGCCAGTGAGTGTTCTTTCCGATTGGTCTGTTATTCCAACAACCATTTGTTTCTGACTTGCACACTGAAAAAAAAAACGCTTCGTCGCATGGATGACACATTTTCGTTAATGTCTTTACATTGTTATAGTGAAAAGTGTCGTCTATCCGACAATTTGGTAGTCGCTGCAACGAAAAATTTCATACTTGACTTCTCTGACAATTATTCATTTCGTTGCTGCAACAACTTCCTTTGGGGTCCTGCAACATTGTTATTTAATTTGAATTTTGTAGAAAAATGAGTTAAAAATTAAAAAAATGTAAGATTTAAACTACTGATATAAGGTTTATCTCGTACGTTTTATAGTTTGTATTTATTATTTATTTATTTTGGAGGTTTGCCAACATTTTTAAGTGACGAAATAATTTCGTAATTGTAACGAAACTAATTTTTATGGCGGTATACAGAGAGAAGCAGTCGTAAAAATTAGCGAGCGTAAAATTAAGGCTGGCAAAAGAAAATGCTGATTGTGAGTGGTGGGTCACGTACAAAGTGGTAGACATATTTCTCCGCCGGAATAATTTAAATACATTTCTTAAAACAGACTAATTACACAGTGCAACACGAAAAAAAATAACCATGTACGGACACCACTACGTGATAAAAGACTAAAAAAAAAAGACACGTGTCTCCCAATTTTTCCCAAAGTCATGCACTTTTTTTTTTATGGGCCGCCAAAGATTTGGGGCCTCGGTATCATTTTCGTAAAATGTGATCATTTTCTCAGGCTCATTTCTTGCAAACCGTTCAGAATTTCGATTTACTCTCTGAGGCAAAGTTGTAGCTCTTGTCATAAAGAACAAAAATTGCGAACATATAAAATCAAAAAAACTTCACCTTCCAGATCAAAATCGCAAAAAAACTTAAAAAAATTCGATTTTTTTTACCTTTTTTCCCGTGTTCAGGTCCATAGGTAGCAAACCGTTCAAAATTCAAGGAAACAATCAACTACAAAAATTTACCTAAGATCTCAATAAATAAATTTCTAGAACATATAAACTTCCTAGAGATGATTCTTAACACTGTTTAGGTAGCACGCAAAAGTGAAAAATTTGCCGAAAATTTTTTAATTTCATTTTTTTTACCTTTTTCTCCTGTTCAGGTCCATAGGTAGCAAAAAATGAAATATGCCTGGCCAGAACCATGTGTTTGTCCAAGGGTTTACACCGTTTAGGTAGCGCTTAGGTATCGCGCGATCATGCCCCGACAGCAGCAGCACAGGCAATGCAGTAAGCTCAGCACACGCAACAAGGGACGCAGCACACAATATAAAAGCGACACGACGCTCACATCGAGGCATTACACAGCGCGACGTCAACGAGAGCTCAGCGGTGAAAGTTATAAAGTGAAAGTGAAAGTAAAAAAGTGAAAGTGCTACAGTATAATTCACACACAACATTGGCAACGGACAATTTCAATATGCAGTGTGAAAATATTGATTTATTTTGCTACGTTTGCGGTCATCAAACCAGAAAAAAACATCTACAAGATTTCAGAAGGAAAAGAATCTTTTAACTAGTGAATTCAAAAGAGCATATACATTGTTTTTCGACGAAGTGGACTTGACCGGTGAAAATTACACACCTAATACAGTGTGTCGCCAATGTTATAACAATCTCATGGCATGGTTGAGTGGAGGCAGAGGTACTATGAAGTATTGTAAGCCGGTAAACTGGATTAATCGCCCAGGTGATCATGATGCAACCAGTTGCTATGCATGCATAAATTACACATGTCGTCTAAATCGACATTCTGAGAAGAACAAAATTTATAAAGCAACTGCAACAGCCACACTACCAGTGCTTGCACCTGAAAATTTTGTATCACCAAGGCCGCCAACTCCAGATCGTACTACAGAATTTACAGCAATGAGTACATCAAGTGGTGTTACTTATGAAGATCCATTTGATACCGATTATGAGCCCCAACAGGGAAGAGATGGACCACAACTAATAACACAAATGGAAATGGATTTCATTGTGGCCATATTGGGATTATCGCAGCGACTTGCAATATTTTTGACAGCTTTTTTAAAGCAAAGAAAACTCACACATGCTACGGCGTACCGCAAACGACAAGCTGAATTTCAGATGCTCTACACTCTAAATGATGACAATTCGTTCGCTTACCGCAACGATATAAAAGCTTTGGTGGTAAAAATGGGAATGAACTACATCGCTAGTGAGTGGAGATTATACATTGATGGTTCTGTTTCAAGCTTGAAAGCAGTGTTGTGGCATGTGTCGAAAGAAAGCTATGAAACATTGAAAGATATAATGAAAAAAATCATCGATAAGGGCGGCTTCCCAAAATTCTTTTGTTTTCTTTGTAATTGGGATTCACGCTCACCTATGAATCAATTCCAATGTAACTCGTGGACTCCAAGAGGAAGTGTGGATGAACAAATACAACAACATAGACTGAAGAATGCACATGGTTCTGGCCAGGCATATTTCATTTTTTGCTACCTATGGACCTGAACAGGAGAAAAAGGTAAAAAAATGAAATTAAAAAATTTTCGGCAAATTTTTCACTTTTGCGTGCTACCTAAACAGTGTTAAGAATCATCTCTAGGAAGTTTATATGTTCTAGAAATTTGTTTATTGAGATCTTAGGTAAATTTTTGTGGTTGATTGTTTCCTTGAATTTTGAACGGTTTGCTACCTATGGACCTGAACACGGGAAAAAAGGTAAAAAAAAAATTGAATTTTTTTAAGTTTTTTGCGATTTTGATCTGGAAGGTGAAGTTTTTTGATTTTATATGTTCGCAATTTTTATGACAAGAGCTACAACTTTGCCTCAGAGAGTAAATCGAAATTCTGAACGGTTTGCAAGATATGAGCCTGAGAAAATGATCACATTTTACGAAAATGATACCGAGGCCCCAAATCTTTGGCGGCCCATAAAAAAAAAAGTGCATGACTTTGGGAAAAATTGGGAGACACGGGTCTTTTTTTTAGTCTTTTGTCACGTAATGGTGGCCGTATATGGTTATTTTGCCATGACTTAAAAAATTACACACAGTGTTAGTTATACTTAGTAATAATCTTTTACTGTGAAAACTAAATTGTGTGAATTTATGTTTGCTGTGATCGTTTGTGTAACTAGAAATCTATAAATCAAATAGATACATAGAAAGGATGCAGGGAGCAACACGAAAGCAAAGAAAGTTACGCAACAATAGAAGAAAAACGACCCCGAAATATGTAACTGAACATTTGCGTGTGTACGCGTGTGATGGTACAAATGGCAACAAAATGATGGTGTTTTTGTATTTTAACCATAACTCGGTCGCGCCTGTTTCGTTGTGTTGGTATTTGGATTTATTAAAAAAATACATACATTTGTGCACGCAGCCAAAGTCAATGAAAAGGAAGAAGTCAAAATAACAGTGTTTCAAGTACAACGAACATAAGAGTAACAATTCAATGTACAATCAAATGAATCGAATCTAAATTTTAACAAATTTGGTTTAAATAAATAAAAGAGCTGTTGAAGAAATTGCATACAGAGCGATCACTGGCTTAATGACGGGGAGATTTGCCTCAACATTTGAATGACAGAACCCTCAACACAAAAACAATTGCATGATTTAATAAAACAATGCTGTGGTTCTATGTTAAAGGAGTAGGGTACTACTTATGTTCATGGTAAGTACAGACAAAGATATGTCTATATTTTAATAGGAAATCTTAATAATAAATTCCTCATATTTGTTTTTAATTACAGGACCTGAATACAACGACCACAATAACATTCAACCCCTCAACTACCACAATCATTTCCACACAAGTATTTCAACATGGAATGAATATAATCTATTTAGCAAATTGAGACCATTTTCGAAGCAAAACTTCAAAAAATTGTCATCAAAACACCTGCAGTGTAATACTAACAGTATATTACAATTGCCAATACAATTGTCAATAAATAGTTTAAAACACAGTGCAAAACATTCATTGCAGCAGTGAAACAAAATCATTGTAGTAATGAAACAAATTCATTGCAACAATGACTCAAATTCGTTGCACCAATGAAACAAATTCATAGCAGCAATGAACAAATTCAGTGCAGCAACGAAGCAAATTCATTGCTGTATTGAAACAAATTCATTGCAGCAACAACCATACTTTCACCACAGTAACGAACAGTTTGCAGTTGATGAACATATTTTCATAGCGGTAATAAAACTGTACGTTAGCTCACATTCGATGACAAAAGTTGTTGGGGTGATGACAATTTACACCCTTCCTGTTCGTTCAGTGTAGTCTGACCTTCTCATTCGTTAACACATAAACTAACAAAATCGGTCATACAATAAATACATATATATATATGGTTTCATCAAGACGGTGTCACATGCCATACATCGCGAGATACAATCTTAAGTCATTTTTAGGACACACATTATTACAAAAGTCCCAAAACCAGCCGACCTCACGTACAGATGGTGCCAGCAGTTTGAAGAAAATATTTTGGTGAAAGTGGCAACCTTATAAAACATTTGTTTAAAGTTTCAAGGCGCAACGTTGTTTAGTATATTTATTTGAGCCATCAAAAGTAAAAGATCTCAGTGATTTTGTAAACATGCACAAAATTGTTCACCGTTATTTAATCAACATTTCCATTTGAAAAGTCCAAGCAATATTAAAGCCTAGCTAGATTCTACTCTGGGGGTCTGCTCCTTCGTTTAGTGCTGTAAAATATTGGATAGCAGAGCTTAAACGAGGCCGTACGAGCTGCCAAAACTAACATCGTAGTGGTCGATCAATTGAAGTGTTCACGCCAGACATGGTTGAGAAAATCTATAAAATGGTATTGGATGATCGTCGTGTAAAGATGCGTGAAGAACTTTCTGAAATGATAGGCATTTCAGTCTGCTATACATCGTATATTGGCCGAAGATTTGAAGATGAGAAAGCTGTGCGCAAGATGGGTGCCGCGCTTGCTTTCAATAGAGCAAAAACGACGTCGTGACTATGTTTCAGTAGAGTGTTTGGCGATGTCTCAACACAATTAAGCCGCATTTTTGCGTTGATTTAGAAACATGGTTGAGCCATGAGTCCACCACATTACACCTCAGCCAAAGGAACAGTGAAAGCAGTAGACTGAATTGGGGGAATTTTGTCCAAAGAAGGCGAAGACGGTTCCATCCGCAGGCAAGGTCACGCCGTCTGTTTTTTGGGATGCGCAAGGGAGAACTTTTGTTGATTATCTTGAGAAAGGAAAAACCATGAACAGTGAATATTATGCTAATTTATTGCAAAGTTTAAGTGATGAAATTGTGGAAAAAGGGCCGCATTTGGCGAAAAAGAAAGTGTTGCCTTCATCCCGAAAATGCTCCAGTTCACAATTCAACTATTGCGATGGCCAAAATTAATGAATTAAAGTTTGCTTAATCACGCACCATATTCGACAGATTTAACTCTCTCCAACTATTTTCTATTTCAAAATGTGAAAAAATGGCTCGGCGGTAAAAGATTTGCCAACAATGAAGAGGTGGAGTGTGCGGTTGATGGCTATTTAAGCAGTTAGACAGTTCTTGCTAGAAACAGAAAACCGAAGCTTACGAATATTATGTTAAAATATAAAAAGATATTTTGCCAGCTTTTTTGTGTCTTCTTTGTTAGGATGGCTAGTTTTGTGACCGGCCTCGTATCGACCGGTTTTGTGACCGGCCTCGTATCGACCCTGTAATATCGAGAGTACAGGGTGGCTGATGAATATTGCAACATAAAGAAACTCAAATAACTTTTGATGTGTAAACATCTATACGCTGGGGGTAAAAATCTTTTTCACAATACAATCACAAATTTAGAGTAAGATGTGCGATGTAATCGTTAACCAATCGTAAAGCGTTACCAAATCGGTGTGAGCTATGTATGAGTGTATTAGTGTAATCACACGCTGCATACAATATACTCTACACCATCTAGTGTGCAATAGTAGCTACTAATTTTCCCTAATTGTCGTACATTATGTTATCGTGTTATGAAAACAAATATATAAAATGAATACAAAAACATTTAATTTTAATAACTTTTAAAAAGATTTTTTGCACTTTTAATAAGAAATTTACTAAAACAAAGCAAAATAAGGAAAACTAAAAACTAAACTTTTCAAAGTAAGTCTTCTTCGTCTTTGAGATTGTCCTTCATACTTAACAGCTGCATATAAGCACCATCTAGTGTGCAATAGTAGCTACTAATTTTCGAAAACCATTGTTGTAAAATAACTACATGCATTACATTTCAGTAAACAGCTGATTAATAACTTGTCAACCGCAACAAATTCAAAATAATAAAATATTTTACAAAACACCAAAAAAATTATAACTCAGAACATAAAACAACACAAAGTGTATCAAAGCTGAATGGAGGTAATGCTAATTCTAATAAAATTTCTATTAGATTCCAATATAAATTAAGATTATAACATATCTTAATTACGTACTGTTGCCTTACACTGAAACTGGTGCACGACAATTGGGTAACAATCTCCAACTCATGAAAATTTTTATGGGTGGAGATTTTAATACAAATTTTGCAAACCCACAGTCGGAAGCTTTATCAACATTTTTATTTGACGTTTTCCACTTGCATATGAGCAATTCTCCACAAACCCCCACAACTAACAATTCCACTACAATAGATGCAGTTTTCCATAGATTTTTAAATACAATCGAGTCAAAAATTTAAATATGTATCTTATTTTAGTTACCATAAGCCAATATTAACTATTTGTACTTAAGGCATTTACCATAGATGGGCACTTTGCAGACCTACTAAAATTTCAGTAAAAATAGTTCTTTAACTAGTAAATTTTTACTGATAACTAAAATTTTTTTCAGCAATTTTTATAAAGTGCCTACATGATTATGATGAGGTGCATTGAATTTTTAGTAATCAGTAATGCCCGATTACTGATTATTATGAATACGGCCCTATGATTTGACTGGTAATGCAAATTAAATTTCATTATCAGTAAAAATTTACTGAATTTTTTCAGTTATCAGTAAATTTACTGCTTACTGTAATTTTTAATGCAGTACAAATGTATATACTGCAGTGTGCCCATTTACTAACCAAATAAGTTAAATAAAACAAACAAAAACCAGCAAATTCCTATGTATTTACAATATTGAAAGTTTTGATACTTTTAATTGATTAATTAAAAAAATATACTAAAAGCATAAGTACTTCCAACTTAAAAAAATTTTTCATTACTAGATGTTTACACATCTCCCCTGTGATCGGCCTCACATTAATTTTTTTTTTCAGTGTATAGAATTCATTTTTCTTTTATTCATGTTAAAGCACATTCAAATTTATTAAATATAGCTTAATGAGTTTTAAAAATAATGGAATTTACATGCCCACCCTGCTCGTTGGTGCATGTGCGGCATCTTACCAAAAAGTTGTTCATTACTGCTTGGAGAGTTGAGACAGGAATTGCCGCAATTGTTTCTCGAATAGATTGTTTAGTGCATTCAGATTTATTGGTTTTGCTTTGTAGACTTCCTGTTTGCAATAACCCCACAAGAAAATGTCAGGTGCAGTAAGGTCAGGCGACCTGGGGGCCAACGGAATGTGGACGTGCTGGATATCCGCTTATTGGGAAATTTTCGTCGCAATTCTGTCATAACAGGCTGGGCTATGTGAGGAGTTGCACCATCTTGCTGAAATCACACAGAGTTGAAAGAAATTCTCATTCGGCGTAATTCTGTATAGAAAAACTCTCTCAACATGCTCATGTAACGGTATCCAGTAACCGTAACGGTGTGACCGTTTTCTTCGAAGAAGTAGGGCCCAACAATGCAGCGTGATGAAACTGCACACCACACTGTGACACGAAGTGGATGCAATTCCGTCTCATGGAGTATCTGTGGGTTGGAAGCACTCCATATTCGACAATTTGGTTTATTTATGTGGTCGTTTAAATCGACATTGGCCTCGTCAGACATGAAACGACAGTTAAACATGTTTCCGTCCTCTTCCACCATTTGAAGCATCTTCTGGCAAAATGCCAAGCGAATCGGGAAGTCTACTGCTTTCAGTTTGTTGGCCAATTGAATTTTATATGGAAATAAGTCCAAATCTTTGTGCATAATTGACTGCAATGACTGTCTGCTTATACTCATTTGAGCAGATAAGATTCTTGTCGAAACTCTTGGATTGTTTTGTATGGCAGCAGTTACAGCAGCGATTGTTTCCTCCGTCCGAACTGAAGGGTTTCGATGGTGAAGTCTTTTGTTAAATTTCCCATGCTCGGCAAAATTGTTAAAACGTCTCATTATGGTCCATCATCTCGGAGGATTGCCGCCAAAGGTGTGCCTATACTGTCTTTGGACCGAAACTACGGACTCCAGTACGTGATAGCGGCGGACAATCCAAATTCTTGTTTGAGTGTCCCAGTCATCCATTTTTGTTAAATTTAAAAATCAGTCTGCAAAATAAAAAAAAAAATTAACCAGATTCATTCAATAGAAAAAAGTTATTAATTTTTTTGTTAGCGGCTTTCATCAGCCACCCTGTACCACTAGCCGCACGACTTTTGTCTCTACATCGACGCAGTTACGTGAAAACGTAGTGGTTGTCTTGGCTGATATATATCAGTAGAATGGATGTTGCATAACCATAGAGGAATGTTTATTATAAAAGGATGAAGTCCTTGTGAAAACTTGGAGTGACTAACTTGACAGAAAATTCAAAAAATCCAGATGGCCGGAAACCTATATTATCTCTGTTGTATACGTCCTCTAGTCAAAACAGGTTGTGATTCACCAACAAATGTTATGTATGAAAGAAATAGTTAATGCACTTTCTGAAAATTACTTTAGGACCTAAATTTAAATAAAAATATAATTAAATTCGTTGAAATTAATTATCAATTTCTTAGATGACCACTTTTGTGTAATTATTTACAAATAATCACCCCATTCTTCAGGTATTGACTGTGTTAGTAATACACCATGTTACAAACGGAAGGACACTGTCTACACAGCTGCCTTTAATGCCGTTACCTCTTAAAAACGACAAACTATTTGTGCTGTATGACGTGACGACGGTAGTGAAACTACAATAAACGTTTTTACAACACCGTACGCATCGGGCATCGCTGTAATATTAAGAAGGACAATTTGTACCCGTAGAAAACTTTGTATATGTACATGGCTTTATGTAATGTCCCTCTTCCTTCCTCTTTTCTCCCATGACCAGATATGTCCATCCTTCCATGAATTCGCTTCCATGCGAACATATGTATGTCGTATGATTTTGTTCATCTCACAGTCTCTGTGGAATAATTTGTTCAGATTGAGTTTGGTCATTTGTGTTGGTATGTGTGCGCTCGCATCAATGAAGAAGAAGAATGTGCAATATGACTAATTTATAAATGTAATTAATAACATATATCCGTATTGTTTTTTATTCCCACACACCTACATGTGTGCGAATGTTCGGTTACGGTTTCAGTATCCCGACCCTGATCCTGTTCCAGCGCCTCTTTGGTCCCATGGTATTTGAATGATTCTGACACTCCAATACACATACACAACAAGTGGAAAGCAACAGCAGAGACTGAGGTAGTTTTCTGTTTGATAAATTAAATTTAAATAAATGCAGGAAATCCAGAAACACCGTTAGTTAAACTGTTAAAGAGAAATTTCTTTGAACTAAACCACTTTAGACCAGTGTTGCTAGACTGGAATTGTTGGACACTTTTAACATCGTTTTTAACCTCCTTTATAGTTTTTGAAAATTTTAATTGTTGAATAAATTTTATGCAAGAGATGACTTTAAAATCAGTTTTAGACTTTAAATTATAAACTAATTCTGTATTAGGGCCATTATTACAATGTTTGCTTAGTTGTAATTTTTTAGTTGCATAAAAACTTTTTATTTTTGATGTGTTAACATCAATAGGCACATGTGGAGCAATCTATCAAAGTGAACACATGCAAATAACACACAGCGTTAGCATCACATATATGGTTCTTGGATAACAATAGTCTCTGCCTGAAAATAAGTATGATGGCATTGATGTAGCGGCAGCGAACGAACAAGCAGGTCGTCGTCGCCAAAGTGTATTGAATAGTATGGAGAACTCATGACACGAATTGTATAAGTCAAAAGCACTGGCGCACATCTGGCGAATGATTCAAAACGGATTACTCTATTTATGTCATAACTTGGTCCATTCGTAATTTTTATGTGAAACATTGATGCCTTTTGAAACACTTATGCCTTTTGTGTTGTTTTATGTAATAACATTGTCGAAATGGTGCAATTTATATTAAAATATTCTATAAAGAGAATAAGAGTCGTTCATGCTCTTTTAATCAGACTCTCTACATGAGTGGGGGAAAAGCTTTTTCTATTGTTTTATGTAATAACATTGTCGAAATGGTGCAATTTATATTGAAATATTCTATAAAGAGAATAGGAGTCGTTCATGCTCTTTAATTCAGACTCTCTACGTGAGTGCGGAAAAAGAGTGCAATTAGTTCTCTATACTATTCATGGTAGAAATATAATAGTAGAGGCACTACGACAACAAATACAACAAGCCAAAAACAAGATTCATTTTGTTTTAGCTCAGTGCCTGTATTGTGTCAACTCAGCTGATTGAAAAATAATGAAAATGTAAACAAAATAGGAAAACATTACATTACAAAATGCGTGTGTTTTAGTTGATATTTTTAAAGTGGTTAAGTTTGAAAATTAAAACGTTGCTATGATGTTTTTACATTTCAAATTCAGCAATTGTTGGTTAACGGTGGTTGTATACTTATGCAAACAAAATTAAACAAACTTTGACATATGTGAAAAATAACTCCAGAATAAAGTTCAAATCAGATGGGCTAGTGCTCCTACCATTTGTTTATACCATGTTTCTACTCAATACTTTTTGTCGTCGTTCCGTTTATGACAAAACAAAAACAATTATTTCAGTGAGCTAAATATTGTTTTATTTATTTTAACAATATTACATCTAATGTTAAAGCAGATGTAAGAAAAAATTCCAATGAGTGTTCGAACTCACGGGCGATGTGTTACACGGTACCTGTTCGATTTCTATGAACACATTAGTAAATGTTACATTGGTAAATAAAAAACGGCGTTCAATCATATGATGACGTTACATTTAAATAATATTAATACTTAAAATAATTTGAAGACCAGTGCAAGCACATGTGTCATTATTTTCTGGCTTAATACTTTTTGTTTTATTCCCAAAAAAAAAACAAAGGGAATGCAATTCAACAGACACATGTGCATACATGCATTCTTATGTTCGTACATACGCTACACAAGTTCACACAATTTTCATTGTTCTCTTGCTATTTCATTTTTATATACGTTTAACCACGTCATTCTTTTTCTTTTTGCTCTGAGAGTGCTCCGCACCCACACTGACAATCTGTGTTTCGCAGTCGGACAAATTTGTGTTCTATTTAGGGGTGGGTCACCCTTATCATTTAGGGGTATGAAAAATAGATGCACACAAAATTTCATACAAATCGGTCCAGCCGTTTCGGAGGAGTTTAACGCCAAAAAATCTGTGATCGTAGTCAGACAAAATGTGTTTGGATGTAATCACTTGGTGGGTTTAGTCCCTACCCGCGCCTATATACATATGTTAACACATTTGTTTAACACATCGAAAAGAAAGTGAAATAGCAAAAGAGCCTTCAGCACAAAAACTATTCTTTTTTTATTTTCCAATGTAACATTTACTAATGTGTTCATAGAAATGGAACAGGTACAGTGTAACAAAAAGTTGTTAACACATCGCCCGTAAGTTAGAACTCTCATTGATTTTTTTTGTAAATTTCTTTATTTGCAATCTGATGTCGCTTTCCAGTGTAGGCAACCTGCGAAATTGTATAACAATGACTTACATATATACATACATAGGTATTTATCCCAGTTATTTATTCGAAACTAATCTTCAAAACTCTCTACTTTAACTTTGGAATGATAAATCAAGAACATTAAATCTTTTCTATCTGCGAACTTTTGTTACTATCATCCAACAAGAAGATACGATATATAAGGGGTTTTGCTGTTGACTAATGCTCCCAAAATATCGTGAGCTGAATCGATTGATCTCCTCTCGAAGGTTTGACATTTTAAGGTCTCTATGTATTGCCTTTTTCGTTGCAAACCACAGATTATTTGTTAATAATCTTAATGTTTTCGATTGATAGCGTTGTGATATTTCAATATTCGAATCAGTCACCGTACCCCACTGTTCCAAGCCGTAACTCCTCACATGTTTCAGTATGGCCTTGTAAAGCAGTGACTTATTTGTAATATTTTCTTGAGATTTTGAACCAAGCCAAGAATGCATTTTTTAGATTTAATTTTGAGCTGATCTCTTTTTGGCTTAATGTGTTGTTTCTACGTAAGCCTTTTGTCTAAATGTATTCCAAAATATTTAGCGTGGTCACTTCTTGGAATTTCACTACCATTTAAGAAACCTGCTGGGCAGTCCCCTCTTCTTAACCCTAGCACTGGCACCAATTGTTTTCTTCGAATCTTGGCACTATTTACATTTGTAAATATATTTTTTTTAATACATTTTCCATGGATATATTTGCCGATTGTTGTTTTTTTGTCTTCTAACATGCAGTGACTTGCTGTTTGTTTGTTCTTTGTGGTTGAAACTACCGTTATATATGTGTTTACTAATTTATTTCTGCGGTTTGTTGTTCAGTTCTATGCAGTCCGTCGTGGTGTAAACTGATGTGCATTTTTGAAGAAGTGTATAGTAATAATGGCAAGTAACAGTGACGAATTTAAAGTTTTGAGTGTTTCATCAGTGGCCCGGTAAGAAAATTAAAAAACACAGAGCTTTATTTTCTTTTATTTCCATGTTTTAAATATTGAAGGCTTTCCTATGATATGCAAGTACGGTATTTTGAAAACCTTGTTGAAAACATAGATTCAGATGAAGAAGAAATAACAACAGGCGCTACTTCGAGCAATATAAGCGATGGCGGTGATATGTCAGTGTTATTTCAAAACCCTGATGAAAATGCCTCTGATATCCATACAGCGGAATATCCCGTGGAAATGGGACACGGAGGCGACTGAGAAAATGAATTCGAATTGGAAGATGAGATCGAAGAAGAAACAGATGTGCCAGAGTACCATGAAGATAACTTTTTCCTTGCCAAAGATGGAACAAAATGGAGCAAAACACCGCCTGGGCTGCAACGTATGCGACAGCAAAACATATTTCGTGAAAACCGTTTTATTGGGCCCAATCCGAATACAAAAAACATGAATATTATTGATACATTTTCCAATATCATGCATCCGACAATTCGATCAATTATTTGCCGAAATACTAATAGGAAAGGCAAATCAGAATACGAAAAGCTGGAGAGTGGTCGATGTGTGGATAGAAACACCAGGTAGGTAAAAGTAGTATTTTTGTTGGCCCTTGGTTCTAAGATCACCTTTTCAAATATATTTAGAAAATATGTTTGGGAGGATATTACTGATGAAGAACTCTGTGCATATTTTGGCATATTAATAGATTGGGTAGTCATAATTCTAACAGTGAGATACTTGAATCACTCTGGCAAAAAAATTCATTTCCGTTGTACCGTGCAACTATGTCCCAAAAACGCTTCACAAATATTTCGAGATATATTCGTTTTGATCAGCAAGCTACAAGAGAGGAAAGATCCGCAACTGACAAAGCAGCTCCAATTGCAGAAATTTTTGAAATGTTGAATGCAAACTTGCGTCAGTAC
The DNA here is from genome assembly GCA_963931995.1 of Phaonia tiefii. NCBI lineage: Eukaryota > Metazoa > Arthropoda > Insecta > Diptera > Muscidae > Phaonia > Phaonia tiefii. The sequence goes on from OZ008368.1 coordinate 289,729,164, forward strand.
TACAGACCACGTGAAAATATAACTGTCGATGAACAGCTTTTTCCTTTTAGAGGACGTACCAAGTTTACGCCGTATATTCCTTCAAAACCTGCAAAATATGGTATAAAGGTGTGGTGGGTATGCGATGCAAAATCGTACTATCCACTAACTGGGCAAATATATACTGGCAAATCAGGGAACGAAAGAGAGACAAATCAAGGAGAACGAGTAGTGAAAGACTTGGTTGAACAATATAAAAACACCGGTCGAAATGTTACGTGCGATAATTTCTTCACAAGCCTTTCATTGGCAGATTCACTCTCAAAATGGCGATTATCTATGATTGGCACAATGAAAAAGAATAAAGCATGTTTGCCCTCAGAGTTCAAATCCTCACCGCAACGAACAGAGCATTCAACAATATTCGGATATGGGGAAAACAGAACAATTTGTTCATATGTACCCAAAAAAAACAAGGCGGTTGTTTTGCTCTCCACAATGCCATGCGACGACACAATTTCAGATATAAAACAAAAACCGAATATAATATTGTTTTATAATAATACAAAAGGAGGAGTTGATGTAATGGATCATATGTTAACACAATACACCACGAAACGCAAAACAAATCGTTGGCCGCTTGCTTTTTTGTATAACATGCTCGACATATCTGCTCTTGCTGCCTATATAATATATTCGGAAAATAGTCCGTCACATTTTACATCAAGAAAAGGTAATTATATTCTAATATTTACTGCAGGGAAAGTCTTGGATTATATATATATACATATTATTATACGATTTTTTTTACCAAAATAGGTGGGCGCCGATTGCTTCTGCAACTATTGGCGGAGCAATTGTGTATGCCAACCATATTGAAGAGAGCAAAAGTTCCACGAGTTGTCTCATATTTCCCAACAAGAAACGCAATCGAATGCATACTGGGTAAACCAATTCAATCCTTGGGTAGTTCCGCAAGTCAGGATTTTGTTCCGGATGAAGATGATCGTGGACATTCAAAAATTAAAGGTGCTTGCTACTTGTGCTATCATGAAGAAACCAAGAGAAAACGCTCAACTCGAAAAACATGTGTTCAGTGCAAAAAACCAGTTTGTATTGAGCATAGCAAAACACAACCCAAATGTAAAGATTGTTATAAAGACTGATCCTATAACTTTTCATTCTAATTCGTATTTTCAAATAAATGATATAACAAAATAAAATGAATTATTCCAAAATAAACCCAAAAATTTAATTTATTTACAAATGTAAATAGTGCCAGCTAATGAAGAAAAAATGAAAATTATTAAAAAATAACAGAAATAATTAATTTTTTTTTTAAACGCTATAATTTTCAGAAAGTGCATAAAAAATTAGCCACTGAGTCCAAACTACATTCCAATTGAGCTAAAAATGTAAAATCTGTAGCGATTTTAAAATTAGCATATTTACATATGTAAATAGTACCAGTGCTAGGGTTAACGAAAATTTTATTAAGCTCTGCTCGAAACTTTTAGTTAGCGTTATAAACAAATAAATGATTTCCCATTGCATCCCATAAAGGAATTGCGGCAAGCTTCACACAGCCAGTGAGGTATGCGCGTTCTAGTTAGCGTTAACCGTAGGATAACTTGAGATGGTGATAATGACGGTTAAACTATTAAATTTGTTAAAGAGGATAAACTCTAACCCAACTATTGGATTTAAAATAGCCAACAACAACATTCTGAGCCCGAAAAGGCTCAGAAAAGAGACTCATAATCTTTCAAAAGTATATAAATATGAGTGTTCTTGCGTTTGAAATTTTCAAATCTTTCTGAGCGTTCATTTGTAGCTTGGAAAAAAGTCCTAAATATAAACCTGGGAATTTAATTTACCTCGTTTTAAAGATTCATCGTGGAATAATGAAAGATTTATTCGAGTGTCATATCATACGCTTTTTGGCATTTCTTCTGACTTTATTTTAAATCATTTCAAATTATTTTATGCCGATAATGCCAGGGCTTCCTAGACTGTTTGGCAAGTAGCGTCGCACTGCTGGAAATAAATGTCATCGAGATCACAATCTTCAATTTCAGTCAGCAAATTGATTATTATTCATTCCAGCGGCGTCACTTTTCAAGAAATATTTAATTTCAAGAAATATTTAAATCACACAAACCGTTGATCTGGCCAAGTCGGTTCCTTAGGCAATACAATTCCCGGGGTCCCCCTTTACCATTTTCTACCATCTACCACAATGAAACTATTATTTATTACATTACTAACCCTAAACAACAAAACTATCGATAGTCGTCCCATTCGATTTTTTTCGATAGTTTGATTTAAAACTATCGATACTATCGGATATTTGGAATAAGTGTACTTGTGGTCATATGGAATAGTTACTTATGTCAAAAAAATTAATTTTGGGATATTCTCAATATGTGTTATTATTATTCTACTTGTTTCTTGCCAAAAATCTATAAACTAGTTATATATTGGTAATAAGTTTACTAGAGAAGAAAGATACATAGTTTAATCAAGTATTGTTGAATACAGAAGATTTGACACATTTTCTTAAAAGAATTGTTGACAGCGATATTTGCGTTTTGCTGGACTTAACTTAAGCGATTCTATTGAAAACTAAAGAATGTATTGCTTAGTTTTAAGTAAACAAAGGACATTTTATTGTAATTTTTTGTAAGAATGTAAGATCGAAATATGTAAACAAATCTAATTGTTGATCCAAAATTTGTAACAAAACAAAATTTGTCAAATCGGTTTAAATACATATAAGCACTTTTACTTCACTGAATGTCCGACAATATTAAAACAATTCTCTCTTTTGTATGTTTTTGTGAATTTGTTTTTATTTTTATAAAAGAAACATAACGAATAATAAGGAACAAACAAATAATACAGTTTCCTCCAAAGAAAAAAAAAATACATTTTCTATTTAATATCAAATTAAAATTTAAGCATTGATAAATCTGTAATGACTTAGTTTGAGTGAGATCATTGCATTGGTAGAACAATACATCAAAAAATTTTGAATATTGGGTTATCCAATAATTCTTGTTGATAAATAAGAGCTTGTCGACATTTATTGGTTTTAAACAAGTTCTTCGTTCAGATACAATGGAGCCAGGTTTGCTGAACATCCTTTCGGATTCTGTGGAAGTTGCAGGTATGCACAAATAACGTAGGGCACAGGATTTTAAAGCTGGTATGCCATTGGCATTATTCTGTATAACAAAAACTATTTAATATGATAACCCCAAAATATTCATTTTACTTACCTTCCAGTACTGTAATGGATCACTTTCTATGTTGGAATTTTCGTTTTCCGTGTATTGTCTCATGGCTATTATTGCGTCTACTTGGGATGTCCTAACTTTGTTAGCAATTTTGTTTCCAACAAATTTAAGAAGTGGTGGATGTGCTTTATGTTGAATATTTTTGGATGCTGACGGTTCTTCAGTATCTTTCGGCGTGGTTATTGTCTTATTCATAGAAGCCATTTCATTTTGTAGAAATTGTGTGCCTTTATCTGCATTACTTACGCAGCGAACCGCTTCTTTTTTGAACCGAGCATCCAATAATGTTCCTTATCTTGCCGCTGTGAGTTCCTCGTATGGAAATAATCTTTTCCTTACTCTTTCTATTAGGAACATACATTAGGAACATATACTCTTTCTATTAGGAACATACATGCTTGGCACCCTTCAGACGTTTTTTGTAGGTGGGTAGGCATTTTTTTCCAAGTGGGATGGGCTCGTTTTAAATGGTCAAACAGGTTAGACGTGTTACCGCTGGTTTTATAAATCTTTCCACATGCACGGCATTTAGCATATTTCTTATCTCTTGTTTTTTGAAAGAAATTCCAAACTTCGGAAGTTCCTTTACGAGCTCTTTTATATGCAACAACATTAACATTTTCCTGATCCGAATCGCCACTGCCACTATCTTCCTGTGCATTGTCTTTACTGGTACCTTTACGGTGCGTTTACACGGGACAGTTTGAGACAAGATAGTTGAGAATATGTATTAGTTGTCACAAAGAAAAAATAGTTTGTGTGACGTACGCGTCCAGCCAGTTATAAAGACAGTACAGTTTTAAGCAACCGCCGACAGTGTCGTTTCGTTAAATTTCGTGCTCTGATTTTTTGTTTCTTCGCTCTTTTGCCATTGTGTTTTGTCTTACTTCTCCAAATTACTATGGATCTGATGTACTCTGCAAAATTAGTCATGTATTCATGTTTATATGTTTGTATTGCCAAACAATATTTCAATAAAAATTACCAAAATTTTCAAATACAAATATATTTCCCAATTTGTAAAGTCGTTTGCGATGTTTTGCTTCTTTCTGAAATTACTACGAAACGTCACCGATATGGCCGATGGCTGAACTAGTAGTGGTTGACGCAGTAGGATTTGTTGTAATTGTGTGAACCAACAACAAGCATTTAGTTTTTGGTTCATGACTCTAACCGTCAAATTCAACACAGATCCATATGAACAAACACAGTAAACAAAAAAGTACAACAACAAAATACACTAAATTTAATAGATGGAGTCATGAGAAAGCAAAATCAGTTGTTCTATTGCGCCAACCTTTACTAGTTCAGCCATGATCTGGCCGCTTATGTCAAATCTCTTTCCGAAGTTACTGTCGTTGAAAAATCAGAGACAGTGGCGAGGTACGTGAGAGAAGTGTAAGTGTGGTAGTAAAATTGTGTGAATGTATTGCTACTGTCGGAGCAAAACTGTCCCGTGTAAACGCCAGGTTAGTAGAGAAGATATACATATGCATGTCTATTAATAAAAGGTGATCCATATTTAAGATGTGCATATTACTTACTGTTTGCTATTTGCAGATATTTTTCCATGACTTTCAGAACCGCCAACACCAAAAAAATCTATCGCCTGATCGAAAAAAACTGAATTTAATAAATTATTTTAAGTTCTTTAAATATAATTTGTACATACAAATATAATTTTCACCTTTGTTTTGTTAGTGATATTTTTTTTCCGATAGTATCGCTATCGAAAAAAAAATATCGATAGTGCATTTAAAATGAAACAATCGATACTATCGATAGCACTATCGATTGTTTCGCAGCTCTAGTAATGGGTTATATAGGGTAGAAGGCGTCAGAGCGAATAATCGCAAAAATAGTCAGATTTTTTCGCATTTCTGAAGTATTTTGGATATTAGGATAACATTTTCTAGTAAATCGGGATATTTAAGGCATTATTTGATATAAGCTGAGGGTCAGAACTGAGATGGGTCTTTATTTTTTTTTTTATATTTTGAAACAAAAGTGAATGCAATTCCAAACAGACAGTAAAATTAGGCACGAGCTGTGCAAAAAGAGCATAAACTAAAAAATTCCAGAGAACTGCAAAGGTTAAATGAAAGAACCGCCGAGACAAGTGAACTACTGAAACCAAAGAGTGGAACATTGTGAACTACACGCTGAAAAATCTGTAGTTTTTTGTTGTTTGGATGTCTTTGGAGCTTGTCGCAAATATAATATATTTCTGCCCAACCGCAGTATGTTTGCTATTCAATATTACATGTTTGAGACACAATGATTAATATGTTATAACATATGTGTTTGCGACCCAAACATATTTGTGTTTGTGATACAAATACAGCTGTGTTTGTTGCACTATACTTGTTCTCTCGAGAGCAAGACAATAAAAGAGGGACAACCAGAGTGTCGATCTTGTAAGTGTTGATCTGTATTTTGGCATTATTCTCGCAGTGAGTGATTCATAAATATTCCCGAATGTGCGTGCAAATTGCAGATGAAGTCAGTGTTTCTTATTTTGACTAATTTATTGCGTTTTAGTTTCATGTATTCAGTCTTTAATGCTTCATAGGATAGAGGATATCAAAAGCGTTTGATTGGTGAACAAAGAATAAACAAACGCTCTGACGTTTAAATGGTTTGTGATGTTGGTTTGGTCCTTGTGCATGTGTGTCGCATATATTTATGTGTGCTACCAAAGTGAGAAACGATTTTGAGGAAAGGGCAGCAACGGCAATCCCTTTTATGCCCGTTCCTCTACTGAAAAAATCGGAATGGCGGACCATTTGTGAAATATAATAAAAAAAAAATTACAGCAGACAGTTGTCCGAGGCCTTCGGCCACGGACTGTCCCTGCAGGCTGTGTCAGAGACACGGCCATTAAGTTTAACGTAGAATACGCCATCCGATAAGACAGAAAACATATATAACAATAAATTCATTTGCTTATATTATTTATCATTTATTGATATATATGTTTTCTGTCTTATCGGATGGCGTATTCTACGTTAAACTTAATGGCCGTGTCTCTGACACAGCCTGAAGGCCTCGGACAACTGTCTGCTGTAATTTTTATATTTACCAACGGCATTTGATTCAAGTTCGTTTAAAAAAAAATATTATGTTCAATTTTTTTAAACTTAATTTAATTTATGTATTTTAATTAATATTTTTATTGAAATAAGTTCTGCGAATGTTGAGAGGGCCGCCCTAATATTAAAAAAGGTTTACCTTATCGAGTCTTCGCATTAGCATTCGAGCGTTGTATGAAAGCTTTACGCTTTACAATTCAAAATTAGTGTTACAACAGCTTTATTGAAGCTTTCGCAAAAAAGCTTTATTACGTTAGCTTACTGTTTGTTTCACTATTTACTAGATACATGTTGCCAAGCAACATTAGCTTGCTGTTCGTTTCACTTTTTACTAAATACATGTTCCTAAGCAATGTTGAGCAACCAAAAACACTCAACCAAACACCACACATATGTTTGAGTGTATGTGTTTAAACAATTTTCATTTGAGAAATTAAAATACTAGAAATATATCAACCAATATGAAATGTATATCAAACGAAAGATAACATCTTCATTTACCTACAAAAAAAATTTTAAAAAAATTCATCTAGCCGTTTCCTTTAATTCAATGAAATAAAGATTACAACAATAAAAACCTGACAGGACTCCTCATACCGTAAGGTAAGACGTATTCTACGTCAAAAACACAAGTAATTAAAACACGCTTCGTTACATGAACTAGAGTTGTATAATACGTATATTGTTTGTGTACCAACGCATAGTGACAACAAATGCATAGGTGAAACCTTCTGAAAACAAAAACGTGAGAGACAACAAAGAAGGGAGAAGCAAAAGAGCAGCAGATTCTCATTTCAAAAAAAAGTAAATGTAGAAGGGGTCACTTAAATTATTTTAATATTTTGTATTAAGGATTTATTTAAATTATGATAAATAAAGAAAGAGTAATTCGTTTCTAAGTATTATTATGTTTGGGAGAAAATACGCATATATTTCCACTTAAGTATAGCTGTAGCTATTAGGCGAACGGAGAGAGTGGAAACCCTATTAGTAAGAGGTCGTAAAATAATTATAAAGTTAATGTAGGAACCAATAGAAACAAAGGAAACTTTACGTCTTATAAAGAAGAAAATCAGTGAAGACACTCCGAAGGTATGAAGTATGACATGAAGGTACGAAAACTGATGCAGGTAGTTAAGATTTTGAAGTACTGAGTGGTAACGATATCAAGGTTTGTTAGTGATAACGTGTTTCATTCAAATGCTTTCGGTATTCCACTTAGATGTATCAACACATTTTATTAAAAATACAGTGTCACCCACAAGCATCTTGCAACTTAATCAAACACGCATCATATCTGCCCGTGCCCACACTTACTGCAGTCCATTTGCACTCATTTGATGCACAAGAGAAATACTCAAACTGCTACAAAGTTCAGTTGTCCGGTTCTGATTTTTTCAAGTATGACCTTTTTGGTTGCATTTTCAGACACAAATGAAACTTGAGCCGGCACACTCTCATTCCTTTTTGCCTACACCCTCCTTATCAATTCCTCACTTTTGCATATGGGTTGATGTTAACTTTTGATACTCATGTTCCGCACTAAAAGATGCAAATAAAAGTGTTAGAGCAAAAGTGTCCATTCGTTTTTAATTGCATTGGTAGTGGCAACAAAAAAAAAAAAGAGGCACCACAAGTGGAAATAGGGCAGGAAATGCGTTAAGCAAAGTGGGAAAAAACATATCTACTGAATAACGGAGAATTTCAACGCAAACGAAACAGAAGAGTAACTTCTCCTTTACACGTTTTTGACTTTCATCATCATTGACAATATAAAGTTTGCAACTGAAATGAAATTGTACTATAGTGTGAGAGGGCAGAGCGAAAAGTGTGGTAGTGTAAAAAGTTGTAGATAATTGTTAATTTCCCTACACCTAATAAGCAAATTGAATGGAAATCAGTTTTTCAAGCATTTTACCGTGATGATCGAAATATCAATATTAATTGATGCAGTTTTTTCATATTGATGCAGCAACTTCCTGTGCGGATATTCAGTACAGTATACAAAAGCATCTACTGCAATTTAACAGCATTGAATTTGAATTTTCGAAAAATATTCCATTGCAATTATTATCAATTTTCCTTTCACAGCATTTACTATCGACACGTCTTCAGTTTGAAAAGTTCGGTTACTTCGTACGAAAGCAATTGTTTGATAATTTGTTGGGACCGGAATGGTGACATTTCGATAATTTTAGCAATCAGATGTTAAACCACATGAGTTATAAATAAAATGGAGTGTGAAGAGGAATTATGAATGAAATATTTATTTCCAAGGTAAATCAGCGATAGGTGGTAACACTCCGCAACATCATTTTCGGTTTTGAGATAAACAACAAAATTGCTTACTAGAATTTCGCAAGAACAGACTACGGGGCTTTATTCGATATTACCTTCATATATCTACTTCGACACGTTTGGTCAAAATTATTTAAACACATTACTCTTCGATGGATTGAATAAATAGCTTCTTAGTTGACGACTTCTTCATACAGTCAACATAAATAACCTCCATGATTTATCATTATATTTCTTCGCATTAATTTAAAATGAATAGTGTTCTGCGACATGCTCTATACGGAAACCCTCGAAAACTCCAAATATCATAACGTTTTCGTTCATAGAGTAATGACGTATGGAGACGCCAACTCTGTCGGTAAATTGATGGCATTTGTTGTGTTGCAGATGGGCGGTTGGATGTTGGAGAGTATTGCTTTAATAATACCAGATAGAGGCAATGGCTCAAACTATCCAACAATAAATCAGCAATGGCATTTCCATTTGTGCGTTAAAATTTATGTGTAAACACACAGTGCAACACGAACAAATATAACCATATACGCACACCACTACGTGATAAAAGCCGAAAAAAAAGACCCGTGTCTCCCAGTTTTGCCCAAAGTCATGCACGATTTTTTTGATTTCTTTTCTAATTCATTTCACATATGTTGGTGGAGTTACAGGATCACCCTCTATGATGTTAATGAAGTATTTGAAGAAGAAAAAGCTGGTGATGGGGGGCAGTCTGGCAGCAACGTGCCTGTGGACACTATAAGTTCTGAATCATAGTCAGATTCGGACGTCGATTTGGATCTACAACTTAAGAGAGTGCGATTTGCAGGTCCAGGTCCATCAACATTATAAACATATTACAAATATTTTTGGAACGAAGTTCCTTATCGCACGTTGCGGGATGGGGGCTAAATGAAAAAGTTTTATACATCTTTTTTTTAACTACTTTATTACATCCCATTATTATCAACTATATTGGTGGTGCAATGGTTAGTGTGCGCGGCTCTTGTACATAAGATCCTGGGTTCGAACCCGGCTCTGACCACCTTAAAATTTCTTTCGGCGGCGGTCACCTCGCATAGTGACGGCGGCACTATCCAGTATCTAGCCATGAAAAAAGCTTCTCAAATTACCGTTCGGAATCGGTGTAAAACTGTAGGTCCCAATCAGTGAGTGAAAACTGGAAAGCGCACAGCTCAGTGATTGTGAGACGTTCACCCCAGTCCCTTCATGGGATGTAATGGGAAACAATTTATTTTATTTATTTATATTGGATAATTGTGGTTTGGTTTGGTTTAAAGGGAAGTTTTCTAGGTGGCGCTTGTTTATTACATATTGTAGTTTTGAACCCAATAACAAGAAAATGTAGAAAAGCCAAAGCGCAAGACTGGCAAATCCATGAAGTACAACCCTGAATTAAACTTGGCAGCACACCTACTCGTACACTCATACTTTTGGTTTGTGTCTAGACTCACATAAACATTTTGTTTAAGGTGGAGCCTGTTTATTGCATATTCTAGTTTGAACCGAATAAAAACTAAAAATTTAGAAAAGCCAAAGTGAAAGAAGTTTAAACAAATAACATTTTCTTAAATAAGTGCGTTTTCTTAAAAAAAGTAAATGTTCTCAAAAAGAAAATACCTATTCATATTCTTAAACAAAGCACTTTTACTTAACTAAATACCATATCTTAAAGAAGTACCTTTGCTTACAAAAGTAAGTTTTCTTACAAAAAGTACATTTTCTTAAAAAAAGTAATTTTCTAAATAAGTACCTTTTCTTAAAAAAAGTACATTACCTTACACCAAAGTGCCTTTTCTTAAAAAACTACCCTTTCTTTAAAGATTACCTTTTTTGTAAAACAAAATAACTTTTATTGAGATAAGTACCTATTCCTAAAATTGTACCTGTTCTTTCGTAAAAACAGCTTTTCTTCAAAAAAACAAATAATACCTTTACATTTCTTGAGATAAGTAGCCTTCCTGAGAAGAAAGTAAATTTTCTTAAAAAAATTACCTTATCCTAAAAAGAGTACCACTTCTTCAAAAAGTACATGCTCTTAAAAAAAGTATTTGTTTGTAAAAAAATGCATACTCTTAGGCTTGTTCTGACATAAAACCATTAGCTTTTAATAAAAGAAGTACCTCTCATCAAAGAAAGGGTCTTTTCGGGGAAATATAATACATATTCTTAAAAAAGGGACCTGAAAATTTATTTTTTTTTTAAAAAACACATTCAATAAATACGAAATTTCTTAAAAAAATTTTATCATTTTACAATAATATCTTTTAAAGATCCATTTAAATTACAGTATTTTCCAACAGCCGCCTTAGGCGTGGTGGAACTATCTGGTATATAATATAGCGAAAGGAACTTCGATCCAACCGGTTGAACAGGGGAAAAAGTAAAAAATCGTATTTTTTTAAGGTTTTTTGCGATTTTGACCTTGAAGATGAAGTTTTTTGATTTTATATGTTCACAATTTTAGTATTTATTTTATGACAAGAGCTATAACTTTCCCTCAGAGAGTAAATCAAAATTCCCACCCGGTTTGCAAGATATGAGCCTGACAATATGATCACTTTTTTGCAAAAATGACACCGAGGCCCTAAACTTTTGGGGGCCCATTAAAAAAGTGCATGACTTTGGGCAAAACTGGGAGACATGGGTCCTTTTTTTTAGGTCTTTTATCACGTAGTGGTGTCCGTATATGGTTATATTTCCATGACTTAAAAAATTACACACAGTGATATACCACAAGTATATACTAACGGGTCCGCCAAATGACTTTTTTTTTTTGAAAATGTTATAAAAAAAAAAACTACTGAATATTTTCTCAAATTTATTTTTTATTTGAAAGTACGACCCTTCCGGTTAATAATGGAAAATAATTTCATTCAAATGGCTGCCTCGCCTGGCCATGCAGCAGCCTACACGATCGGTCCAATTTTTAAGCACATTATCGATTGTGTGCATCTGTATTTCACCAATGGCTTCACGAATATTGTCCTATAAAGCGTCAATTGTCTCTGACTTGTCGGGGTAACACTTATCTTTGAGGGCACCCCACAAATAATAGTCGAACGGTGTCAAATCGCAGCTCCGAGGTGGCCAAACGACATCAGCTCTGCGGCTGATAATGCGACCTTCAAAAACAGGGCGCAAAACATCGAGTGTAGCTTCGGCTGTGTGGCACGTAGCGCCGTCCTGTTGAAACCAAATGTTGCCAATATCCTCCTCTTCAATTTTTGTGAACAAAAATTCGTTCCACATGGCCCGATAACGATAGCCATTGACTGTAACGGCCACTCATTGCTCATTTTCGAAGAAAAATGGCCCACTTATGCCTCTGGACCAAAATCCGCACTAAACAGTGACTCGTTTTGGGTGCATCGGCTTTTAAATGTATGCGTGCGGGTTTTCTGTGACCCAAATGCGACAATTTTGCTTGTTAACATACCCGCCAAGATCAAAATGAGCTTCATCTGAAAAGACGATTTTTTTTTGGCAAAATCGGCATCTTCTTCATTCTGCAACATTACCATGATTTGCAAAGAAATGTCGCGATATTTCCCAACGTTGTTCAAGCGTATATACAACCATATTCGTTCAGCGGATGGATAAAACTAATTATCTGTCAAATCAGACATGAGCTAAGTGTTACCATTCACGAAATAAGCACTAGTTGAAAAAAAACTTTAGATGGCGGAGCCTTTACTATATTTTATCAAAACGACATGAAAAGTTTAAGTCACACATTGTTGTAATTCCACCTGGTGTAAGTCAATTTACGTCAAATACCTCTCTATCGCACCGACCGCACCACGAATAGTGTGAAAGGAAATGACAGATGAGTAGAATGGCAGCTCTGTACGTCATTACTCAATGTTTCCGCTATTCGAATTTTGAAAATTTAGTTGGGTGGTCCAAATATCGATGACTTTGCGCAACTATTTCTTCGCACCAATATCGGTTATTAAAATGCACCAAGTCTGCTCCAACTTCCATAAGTCTGGGTTCTTGCATTTGGTCAGAATTACCATTGGTAAGCAGTTCTTCTAAATTGAGGTCTGTTCTGAAAGGGAATAAACACTTCAAATGTATTAAGCCTTAGCTAACGCTTTCGTTCATAATGCTTATTACTTCGATTCACTGCGGTGCCTAATTTTACCGTCCCTAATCGGATTTAAAAAAAAAAATCGTCGTAGCTTATATCTAATTCATAAGAGCAACATTCATTTCCAATTTCTCGCTTCTGGGTAGGGCATCGATATTGTTCTAATCGTCCTTTATTACCCCAGTTGTATTGCCCATTAACCTTCGACTTACCAATACCCACCCGGGTTACCATTTCGGTTTTATTTCTTTAATAACTTTATTAATTTTGCTGCGATCTAGATGAAATTTTGACTCACTGAACAAATTGTTGAGTTCTTTAGAAGTTTGCAAAAATATGATGAAATTTTTATAGTTTTTAAAGATTTTTTTAACTTTTATCAATTTTATTTCGTGGTTTACCAATACCCACCCGGGTTACCCTTTGGGAAAACCTAAGAAAAATGTAACTTTATAACAGTTATTTCAGTTGTAATTTATTTCACTTTTGTAATTTTCAATTCAATTATGCTGATGAGCCTTAGGTGCATTTTTCACATTTAGTTTGACTGACACTATGCTCTGCACAAATGGGCTTTTTGCACCTAACGCAAACTTGTCGAGTATTTCTTCTTTGTTTAGAAGAGTAGCACATATAGCATTTTGCTTTTATTTTGATGCGGCCAGTTGCATCCCTTTCCGAAGTTTCATCGGCTTCAAAAGTATCACCCAGGTCGCTAGCGGTAACTGGTTCACCTGAAAAGTAAATCTTTGTTATTAATTCTTTTGGTTTTTCATAGTTTTTACCTAAAATGCATGCAATGGCTGATCTGATTGCAAATCTTCCAATGACTTGTGGTATTTTAGACCTCATCAATATAAGAGGACGACATAGGTCTTCACCAAGGCTCTCAAGGAACTGCTTTCGCTGCGATCGCGAGGGCCGCCTTATCCAAAACATTAAAAAATATTGATAATGTCCAGAGCAAAGTTGCTCGTTTTGTGGAATACTGTGACAACATTTTGTCCATGGTGTCCACACCACCCTTAGTCTTGTTGTCATATAGAATTATTTCTGGTTTATTTTGTGGGCGAGAAATAGTTTTGTCATTATGCATAGTGGACAACAAAACAACTGCTTTGTTTTTGGCTGGGACATAGGTAACATTTTCGGAGAACCCGAATAGACTTGATTGGCCTTCGCGGCTTTTGGACGGCTTGAATTCTTTTGGAACATACCTCTTGTTTTTTTTTAATGTGCCTACATCGGATAATTACCAAGTGGCCAGCTCATTGGCTAACGGCAATGTTGTAAAAAAATTATCCATAGTGACATTACTTCCAGGGTTTTTGTACATTCCGACTAGATCCTTTACAACACGCTCACCTTGGTTAGTGTCCCTTACATTGTTTACTTTGCCAGTGTAGATTTTCCCTTGAAGTGGATAATAGGTATTTGAATCACACGCCCACCAGATTTTGATACCATATTTGGCTGGCTGGGACGGCATGTACCGCGTGAAACGTGTTCGACCCCGAAATCCGAATAATTGCTCGTCCTCGGTAATTGATTCATGGGGTCTATAATGCTATTTTAAATTGGAATTTATTATCTCGAAGACATCTCTGATAGCTGCAGCCTTGTCTTGCTGTTACCGAGCTACCAGTCAAATCGAAGGAAACGCAAAATTTCCGTAAATTTGTTACGTCACATGGTTGCACGGTACAGAGGATATGCATTGTTTTCCATAGCTCTGCAAGGGGCTCCTGACAAGTCTTTTGGCTGCCCATTATTAGCGAAATGCAAAAAAAAGCTGATAATTCCTCGTTTGTAATTGGATTCCATGTACATACGTTCTGGTTTTTCGGTGTTTTCAGAATTCCACTTGTTGTAAACGGCTTCGGCTTTTTTATTTGAAAATCTTCGAATTAAATCTCTAACAGCGGCACTGAGAATGCAGTTGAATGTATCAACCCTGGAAATATTTTTAGTGATTGGATTAGGGCCCATATAAAGTTTTTCGCGAATAATATTTGTCGAACGTCGGCGATTTATATGCGGCACCTCCTTGAACCATTTCACACTATCTTTAGCCTCGTAATAAGAATTATTAGTACATGACGACGTTGGATTTTCATTACTCGATTCATCGTTATCATCACAATCACTTTCATCGTTTACCTCAACTTCGCAAGACCCCTGTTTCACGTCAGATTCTACTACTTCACCACAAGGCATATAGTCCTCGTCTTCATCACCATCCCCAAACAAATTTGCAGTACCATCCAAATCTGATTCAGCGTCAATTAATCGAAGAAAATATGCTTCTCTATCTTCATGGGATAGCATTTTACAACATAAATTACAATAGTAGTTTAAACTTTGAAAATATAAAAATAGAATTTATAAAATACATACCTTGAAATGGCGCTAGCATAAATATATTGCAAATTGTTTTCACCGCTCATGTTTAAATATTACGCGACCACTTGCCAACGTTCTCACATTACAACTAAATTCTAAATTATATCGAAAATCTGCATCGCTATGAAAACGTTTCACATCATATGTATCATATGTATATATGTATCTGAATTACCGTTAGTAAATGGTATAGCAGAAAAGAGAAAGACATGAAGTTGTTGTTTTTTTTTGTGATCGACTGCATTAACGAAAAGATGTAGCCTCTCATAAGTTTAAAACAATAACATTCTTCGCTTTATGTGGCTATCCAGGCTTGATCGCCTATATATCGCATATGCATAGAAGTGCAGGTCACCCCGGTGGGTATTGGTAAACGATGAACATAAAAATCTTTGGTAAGGCGAAGGTTAACAAAACAAGGTTCGTTTTAAATTACGAGAACTACAGCAGATTTAGTTATTTTTGTTTTAATCATTACAGCACTACAGTCCAATTTGTTTATACAACTTACCGTTCACAATTGTCTTTACTTTTAAGCGTTTAATCACAGACTAACTTCATTACGCTGTCGATCACTACTTACATTAGTTCTATACCTTGGGGCAGTATTATGTAGAAATTTTCAGCTCCGGTGACGAGCCTTCAAGTGCTGTCATCTATTTTGTGTACCTAGTACAACCTACAATATGCGTGATCTTTTGTTGTCCCTAAAGACGTATATGGAAATTTCTACCCGTTTCCAGAATCAGTGGTATTGCCATTTTGAAGTCTTAACGAATTATTCATCAGACTGGTTTGTTGTAAGGGTATACTTTCAGGCACTGCATTAATCGCGCTGTTGCTTACATTACGTTGGTTTGGCCATTAAGCGTGCGTAAAAGCTTTTACTTAATCGCTCGCGATTCTACTGCGCCCTATTCGGGTGTAGCAAACCCCTTATATCGTAAACACAGGGAAAATATTAGTTGGAGATCAATTCAGGCATTTGAAATTTCATGCTGAAGTCTATATTTTGATTAGAATTAATAATTGTCATACACCAGAATTATTTGATAGATAGATTCGAAATAGGTCTTACTAAATACAAGGTGTCCATGGACATTATGATACTTTATAAAGTGTCACAATGTCCATAAAATCGTTGTCACTGCGTTAATGGACATAGTTACACTATTTAACAGACAAATTGTTGAAAATAAGTTGAAAATATTTCAATAAAATAAATAAAACAATTCTGTATCACTTTTTTCTACTGTAGAAGGGTCACAACGTCCATGGACATTACGACACTTTTGACAGTGTCATAATGTGCCATGGTCATTATGTGCCTGGACATTATGACATGCCACCCTTCAGAATTACTGAACAATTACTGAACAAGCTCAAGCTTTGAAGTTCCGAATAGATAGATTCGTTAATTTTTAGGATTTATTTGAAATCAACGCCAAAATAGCAAAAATTTCGTGGGCGTGGCGCGACCCCTAAAATTTTTTTAAATTGTTTTCCCCTTCGTAAGGATCTAAAACTATATCTCTTTCCGAAAGTAACTTTTTCAAATGGAACAAAGTGTGTTTTCACTCCACCCTAATGTATAGGTCTTTTCGACTAAAATTTAATTTTTTGTGATATCTATTATAATTTTTATTTCTATCGGGCTTAAAAAAACGTTTTACTTCCCACAACTCAAACATCGAAAACGGCTGTATGGATAAAGGTGAACCTGCATTGGTAACATCCACACCAAAGTTCATTGTTATGGGTTTATTTGTTTCCACATGATCTGTGTTACTCTGAGTTAGTGCCACGCCCATTCCACTCGCCCTCAATTCGAAATTTAAATACTTCTATCTACGCTGGTATCTACTCCATTATATATATATACGTATATACATTAAAAAATTTTATGAATTTATTCTTATTCTTTAAACGGGCTTAAGATCTTTTATTTGTTTTGCTTATTTATCTCCAATATTTCGTCTTCACATTGGGCGGCTTCTTCAGGGAACAAATATTATGTTTTAATAATTAACAATTCAAAAACAATTCAAAAACTCAATATCACAAATTTTTCCTTTCAAAAAAGAGCGGGAAATAAAAAATTTTCTTTGTCAATATGAAAAACTATCTCATAAATCATAAGTAAAAACACTTAGTACACTTAATACACTTAAAGACAAAAATAAATTAACAAAATTATAAAATATTAACTTAAATATTGAAAATATCTATCTTGTTTAACATTAATGTGATTATCCTAATTACTGCACAGAGAACATATAATACTTTAGGTTCATTATTCAGCAGAACAAAGGATAGAATAGATAAATTTGAAAGGTCCAATTTAGTTTATAAGATACCGTGTAAAGGTAAGGATAATGTAAATTACAATATGGTATACGTAGGTACAACAAAAAATAGACTAAAGACTAGAATTGCAGGACACAATTCCGATCAGAACTACAATAAAATCACTTCTACACAAAAAACCGCATTATCATTACACTGCAGTAATTTGAATCATTGTCCTGATTTTGACAATACATCAATTTTGAACACGGAAAACAATTACAAACGCAGATATTCATTAGAAATATTACAAATCATGAAGGTTCCATTAACACAAAGGATTAACAATAAAACAGACATAGCGAATATAGCTCGGAATTACAGACATTTAGTTAATAGGAATTAGGATAATTACATTAATGTTAAATAAGGTAGATATTTTTAATATTTAAGTTAATATTTTATAATTTTGTTAATTTATTTTTGTCTCTAAGTGTATTTTTACTTATGATTTATGAAATATTTTTTCATATTGAGTAAGAAAATTTTTTATTTCCCGCTCTTTCTTGAAAGGAAAAATTTGTGATATTGAGTTTTTTGAATTGTTTTTGAATTGTTAATTATTGAAACATAATATTTGTTCCCTGAAGAAGCCGCCCAATGTGGAGACGAAATATTGGAGATAAATTAGCAAAACAAATAAAAGATCTTAAGCTCGTTTAAAGAATAAGAATAATTTCAATTGAAGATCGTGGAAAACTTTATATGTTATGAATTTATCCTCAACAAATTTCATAATTCTTGTAAGACGCGTCTGGTCACAATGCGAGTTTCTCGGATTTTTTCCCACGTCAATTTCTACCGCCCCGACTATTAATTTCTTAATATCTCAAATTTATTATTTTTCATTCTTAAAGAGGGCCATCCATATAAAATCTGGCAATTAAAGGATAACGCACTTGGCCATAACGTTCGTAAAATCCTAAAATCTTGAATTTAGTATTTTTATATTTTAAGACGAACATTCGCGCCTAATTTGCTGATTGCATGCTGCTGTGTTTGGTCAAAACTGTAATTTCTCTGAGTTGGTACAAAAAATAAAATGTATTCTTGGCTGATGTCCACTCCATAAGAGAAATATGCAACCATAATTGCATCATCATGTCTGGAGCTGTTTATCCAGGGCGCCGATGTATCACTCGGTCGGTCAGTCAGTGACCAAGCAATTTTATATATGTGACCCGCTCCACGAAAAGGGACCTCCGCGCCGAAATGGAGTTATTGAGAAAAACGCGTTTAAAAAAAGCGCTTCGTTTTTCCGTGTTTTGTGCATGGTTATGCAACTCTTCCTTCAACCTGATCAGACAAAGGTGAAAAGCAGGAAAATACAGAAGAACCACCAAAAAAGCGTGTTAGGAGTAAAAAAGAGTAAAATTTTGATATTTTTGTAATTTTGTAGCTTTGATATTGAACTTTTTTTAAATTTCATCTGTTCAGGTGATGCACCTTGACAGTGATTTGTAAAAAAACTAAAAGACATAGAAACTTGCGGTTTGCGGCATTTTCCTATAAGAATCACTCAAAAAGTAAAAAAAAAAATTTCGGCGCAGAGGCCCCCCTTCGTGGAGCAGGTCACATATACAGATTTTCCATCTGGTTTCACCAAAAATTTTTAGGCTACCTCAGTATATCCAAGACATAACTCCAACGATAAATGATATATTGCATTCAAGATTTTGGATCCTAAAGACTGGAACTACTACGGTTGATGGTATCCCTGGAATTTGTAATTTAATTTTTGAAAAAAGTCTTCTAAAAGGGTTGCTACATAGGACAACTTAATGGCCTCGAGAGATAAAAGAAATCAATAACGACATCTGTGTAACAACATCTCACGAAATACCTTTATGCTACAATGATTAAATTTTCGGCCACACAAATTTGCTTACATCATCATTATCATACCGATGACTGAAAAAGAAAATCACACTTTGCCAATTGTGGGTCTGAGTTTTCTTGCTCTGCAGCAAAAGGACCTTTGATAAACTTGAAGAAATAAAGAACAAACTGAACTTTTAAGTTGGCAAAAAAAAAAACCAACGGTCACATATACGAAAAGTTTCTCAACACTGGCAAAAGAGACACTGATCAAATTCAAAAACGATGCGATGTTATTTGTAAAAATGGACCAAGGAAGCGAGCAACAAAAAAAAAAAAAACAGTTGAACTTTAACTCATTTTGCATTACTTACAATGTCAACACTATGTTGTTATATTCGGGCTATACTGCTGAATTCGTATACATATGCGCCATGTCTAGGGTGCATGGATAGATGTGGTTTTGAAAATTATTACAATCCGGGAACACACCTTGTAGGCAAACCACTCTTTCACTCCATTTTAAACAATTAAACCTAAAATTATTAACGAGAATAAAAATATTAAAAATAAATTATTAAAACAGAAACATGTATTTTTTACAATCTAACGCAATCTAACATTTCTCATTTTGACAATCATTGATGTGATTATCAAATCATATGGTTCTGGCTACAAGTTAACAAACCAACATTGCACTATAGGTTAAACGATCGATTTCACTAGTCAAAAGTCAAATTTGGCACATTGTCTTATCACTTCTTTTGTGTTATAATCTTGTAAGAAACACATAAAAGCAAATAAAAATGCATTTGGTTTTTGCAAAAACAATTTTACAGTTACATGATAAGCTGTCAAATGTGAATTATTGAGGAATCATTGAAAACGTGCTAATGTTGTGTCTTTACCTTTAAACATTAAAAGTGAAAATAAAACCAAAGTGTTAATATGAATAACGCATTAATAAGTAAGTATTTGATATTTTTTATCAAAAAATCTGTCTATATACTAGTTATTTTTGTGTATCAATCGTAACATATTCAATGTTACCTTAGATTGATAGCAGAAAATTTTAAATTTTGAGGTTATGCAAGCTTTTAAAGAGTAGGCAACGTTTGGCAATGGAAATGAAAATTGAAATTTGTTTGTCGATTCGTGCTGAATCTGGAAAATCTCATTTGGTTTTGCGGTTTTTTGCGTTTTTCTAAATCTATCACTTTTTCTAGGTAAACACATTTTCCAGAATATTGATTTATTTGAAGTCTGGGTTAAACCACTAACCAAAGAAAAAAAGCAAGATGCTGTGTATGGATATACTGTTAGCCAAATTGGAGTCGATAACATTCCCACTGATTTAAAGGAAAAAGTAAGTAAACAATTTCGTTGTAAGAACGCCGACTGGTTTAAAGCCACATTAACATTAGAAAAAAAAGACCAAACCCAATGGAAACAGGTGCTGCGATTATCGGACGTCCGCGGCTTCCATTTTGTGAAAAATCTAATCGTGGAAAGAGAAGAGAAGCAGCAGACCTTTCAGAAACATTGTGTGGTGAGGCGGACCTATTGGTATGTGCAGCAGTAACATCAGCTCGAAAACAAGGGCATGTAACCTTAGCAACAGTTCTAAGAGGAACCAAAAAAAGTCCAACAAGGCCATCTAAAATAAAAAAACTATTTTCCGAACAGAATCAGAAGCCAATAAAATTAACGCCGAATGAGGCACTTGCATTTTTATTAGAACATAATTTTACAAAGGCCCAATATTGTGGCATACGTCGCGAAAGTAAGTTGAGAAACTGCGACATTTATCCGCATTACAATCAAGTTGCTGCTGCTAAATCAAAGTGCCGACCTGAGGACGTAGAAGTTAGTGAGAAATTGGTAAAAGTTTCATTGGAAACACTTTTATTTCACACTGCAGCAAGAATTGTGGAGATGCAAAAAGAAGTTATTGATGTTATAATGAGTGCAGAAAACACAAACTACATAAATGCGGAATTGATTCTAAGCTACTGTGTCGATAGCAGTACAGGTCAAGCTCAATATAAACAATCATACATTGAAAAAAGCACATCCCACGATTCTGACTCTTCTCTATTAGCCGCAACAATTATTCCTTTGAGAATGATCTCCTCTGGAAATCCTATTTGGAACAACCGTACACCTCAATCCATAAGATTTTGCCTGCCTCGAAAGTTAGAATTCGCAAAGGAAACGAACGAAAAAGTTTCAAAAGAAGATTTGGACTTGAAAAAGGAAATTGATAATCTTGAATCCATGCAGATACAAATTGGAGAAGAAAGAATTGTACGCATTACTTTTAAATTATTGTTAACAGTTACTGATGGAAAGGTTTTAAATATTTTGACTGGGACTAAATCCAATCAATCTTGTCCTATTTGCGGTGCAACACCAAAACACTTCATGGAAATTGCAAATTACAGCTCTGACGTATTTCGCGCTGCACTGCTGGATTCGGTTTTTCGAATTTGTGTTGCATGTAGGCTACAAATGCAAAGTAAAAATGGCAAATTCGAAAGGAAAACGACAAATTATCAGTTCAAAATAGGATACGTGTAGATAAACCAAAAGTTGGTGGCTTTGGCAGCACAAATGACGGGAATACTGCACATCGAGCATTTGCAGACCATGAGGCCTTTTCTGAAATCACTGGCGTCGACATAAATCTCATATTTCGCCTTAAAATCATTTTGATTTCATTAACGTATCAGTTTCCCTTGGATGTGAGTAAATTTCAAACATTTTGTTATGAAACAGCTGATATAATTTTGGCAAAATATTCTTGGTTGCCTATGACTGCTACTGTACATAAGGTGTTTATTCATTCGAAGCAGATAATGGCAAATTATGTACTTCCATTGGGTTTCCTTGGAGAAGATGCTGCTGAATCTCGACATAAAATATATAAGGCCGACAGGTTACACCATGCTCGTAAGAGCAGTCGAACGAATAGTATCCTTGATATATTTAATAGGGCCATGGTTACATCGGATCCTTTAATATCTTCAATGAGCCTAAGCAAACGCATGCAGCAACGAAAACGTTTACAACTTCCACAGGAAGTTTTCGAAATGTTAAAATGTCATAATCCAAACCAAGAATTATAATCTGAAATACAGTCAAATTTAAATCAAAACGTTGAAGAAGAAGACGAGGTATACGATGACAGCGACGATTTTAATGAAGACGGACTTCAATCTTATGTAAATATTCTTAATAACTTAGACTTAGAAAATGAAGTAGATATAATTTAAATACTATATGCGTAATGATATTCAATAATTTACTGTATTAATCAAAAATAAAACCCATAATACATACGTATTAAATATATGAATGAACTCTTTTTTGTCCCCAAAGGATTAAATAACCTGTAATGCATTAGGGCCATAAACGGTTAATTTTTTTTCTTCCATTTTGCTCCATTTTCCTTCCCAAAGCTGATGAAAGTTATTCTGATTTAAATAAAATACTATTTTTAATTTTATGATTTTTGGCCAGTGAAATCGATCGTTTAACCTATAGTGCATTGGGTGGTTAAATTATTGTTAACCCTTGACTGGATACACACAATTTGATGTTCAACCAAAATTTGGCAGTCCTCTGTCACGTCTACAATTTTAACTGTTATCAATTTACCAATCTACACTATCTTCAAGTTTTGAAAATTAAAAAAAAAATTGATTTCTTTTTCGACTCTCTTGAACTTTATCTCATACAAATACAGAAATATTGCATTAACTTGAATTGGCTTAAACACAAAATAGACACCATAGTTATACGGCAGTTACCCGGACCAAGATTAACGCATTTCGAAGGTTAACCCACAATACCCCAGAAGATTATTCATGCAATTGTGATCTGTAAACTCTGAAGTTTAATTTTTAACCACATTTTAATTTTAAACAAAAAAAGGACTAGTTTTTGTGCTCAAGGCTCTTTTTCTATTGCACTTTCTTTTTTCTTACATCTGCCTTAACATTAGATGTAATATTGTTAAAATAAATAAAGCAAGATTTAGCTGACTGAAGTAGTTGTTTTTGTTTTGTCATAAATAGAGCGTGGACAAAAATTATTGAATAGTAGTTGCGTTTTTTGTAACTTATACGAGTACACGTTTCCCCATACATATGTTATTCTGTACATGCTATCGGGGATAATTATACCTGTTAAGCTTATCGGGGATAGGTTGTAAAAAATGTAGTGTAAAGCTCCCAAAATATAAAAATTTTAAAAAGTGAACACTTTATATTGAGAAATATCAACTAAGGAATGTCTAATTGACAAATGTCTACTGACATGACAATTAATGAATGAAAATAATAATTAGTGAAATATTAAAATTGGCATTCATTTACTTTAAGAGCAATTGTGTGATCTACACCAAAATTTCAAAACCGACAGACATTTCTCCGCTGACTTCGGCCCAACTTCTTGAGATATATACCTTTAAAGCTTGAGTATATACTTTTATATTTATTAATCTATTTATAACATTGTTTTATTCATATATACTAAAATTTATAATTCGTGTACTTAAATTATAAGACTTGTTCTTGTTGTGCGTGATATCCAATAAATAAACAGTAGAATACAATATAATCGGTCATATCTCAAGAATTTATGACCCGATATGGTTCAAATGGATATCATTACAAAGGTATTTTTATACTCTATAAATCGTTTGTATAAATATATTTCGTTTAAGTAACCCATTAGGGGTTTATCTAAAAAAAATTTTAACCGGCTTGTTTTGTTAAAACTGCTATTTTCAAAAAACCCTACAGTCCCTATTTTCTTGCTATACTCCGATAATAGACAATATTTAACTCCTTATTTAAGTTGTAATACTACATAACGGGCCCGCCAAATATTTTTTTTGTTTTTTGAAAATGCTATAAAAAAAACTACTGCGTAGATATTTTCTCAAATTTCTTTTTTTATTTGAAAGTACAATCCTTCCGGTTAATAATGGAAAATAATTTCATTCAAATGGCTGCCTCGGCTGCCCATGCAGTAGCCTACACGATCGGTCCAATTTTTAAGCACATTATCGATTGTGTGCAGCTGTATTTCACCAATGGCTTCACGAATATTCTCCTTTAAAGCGTCAATTGTCTCTGGCTTGTCGGCGTAACACTTATCTTTGAGGGCACCCCACAAATAATAGTCCAACGGTGCCAAATCGCAGCGACGAGGTGGCCAAACGACATCAGCTCTGCGGCTGATAATGCTGTCTTCAAAAACAGGGCGCAAAACATCGAGTGTAGCTTCGGCTGTGTGGCACGTAGCGCCGTCCTGTTGAAACCAAATGTTGCCAATATCCTCCTCTTCAATTTTTGTGAACAAAAATTCGTTCCACATGGCCCGATAACGATAGCCATTGACTGTAACGGCCACTCATTGCTCATTTTCGAAGAAAAATGACCCAATTATGCCTCTGGACCAAAATCCGCACCAAACAGTGAATCGTTTTGGGTGTATCGGCTTTTCAATGTATGCGTGCGGGTTTTCTGTGCCCCAAATGCGACAATTTTGCTTGTTTACATACCCGCCAAGATCAAAATGAGCTTCATCTGAAAAGATATTTTTTTTGGGAAAATCCGCATCATCTGTAAGTCGATCGCAGGCCTACTTAGCGAAGCGAAAACGCATTGGATGGTCAGTTGGCTTCAACTCCTGAACCAATTGGGCTTTGTATGGCGTCATACCAAGGTCTTTATGCAAAATTCTTCTCAATGATATCTCCGAAGTGTTCAATTGTTGAGAACGACGGTGAATTGGTGTTGACGGCGCTTCACGCACACTTTCTGCCACAGCAGCAAAATTCTCGGGGGCACGCACTATTTTTGGCTTTTCACGCTTTGGTTTATCGATGAGGATGCCAGTTTCTTTCACTTTTTTCACAAGATAACGAACATACGGAGCTGACGGTGCTTCTCTTCTTCCAAAATCCGTACACAATTTTCGCACACACTCTGCAACATTGCCATGATTTTCAAAGTAATGTCGCAATATGTCCCAGCGTTGTTCAAGCGTATACACAACCATATTCCTTCAGCGGAAGGATAAATCTAATTATTTGTCGAATCAGACATGAGCTAAGTGTTATCATTCACGAAATAAGCACTAGTTGAAAAAAAAAACGTTAGATGGCGGACCCTTTATTAACGCATTAAAACCGGACTTTAAAAGTTTTGTCATATATTATGCGACATAAAATAAAAATAAAAAAAATAATCTTAAAAATATCGCGAGATTACCTTTAAAGCTTTATAACGCAAAAATATAAGTTCTATGCCGAAGCCGCTAAGCCGGTGTTGGACCCAGCCCAGGAGAGAAAATCCCTAAGCTCGGTCGAAAGCCCGCAACGGGGAAAGCTTATTGGTGAATACTAAACGTTAAAAAAGGAGTTAAGTCTTGTCTATTATCGGAGCCTACCAATTTTTATGAAGAAAGTGCAGTTAAAAATTCTTTTGTTTCAATTAGCCCCCAATGGGTCAATAAAAATAAATATGTTTATAGACAGGTTTATAAAGTTTAGAAAGACCTTTGTAATGATGACCATTTTAAGCAGATTGGATAATAGATGACTGACTTATGCCCGATTATACATTCAACCATTGTTTTAATCACCGTTTAATGCCTCATCAGGCAAAAAAATAGGCCATTTTCTCCTAAAGTAAATTTGGCCATTAAAATTCACCACTGACGTTGATCGTTTATTTAATCATTTCGGTCTTCGTCCATTAATTAAAACAATTTATCCATCTTATTATCAATGACGATAACGGCCCTTAAATGGATGCTAAGTAGCCCCACAAAGCCAACAAAATTGTCGGAGATCACTGTTATCCAAGATCCATCAAACTGCTCCTATGATCATATTCTTAATACATTTGATGCCAAGAAAGTCGCAGAAAAGGAGTATATCGTTGTTTGAGGCTGATCAACTATGGCTGAATACTCTGCAGTGGTACACCCAGAAAAGAGTGACGCTCCTTGTTGAACATTCAACTCATTCATGTGCAACGCTTCAGGCGGGCAGGTGCAATAAAAAATTGCTCATCTCCACCCATGGTTCCTTCGACGAACAGTGTACCCGATATTTGTCTTATTGAACCCGAACTTCGTAATTCTCCCTGTCTGTGTAAAACACATCCGTTTAGAAAATACTCCTATCTCAAAGAAATGTCAAGTAAAAATTCAAAATAAACACAAAATATAAGATAAAAAAAAGTGAATGCGTTTCTTGTATTGAGGAATAATTGGTTTATAGTGTATTAGGCATATCCAGCATTGCAAACGACAGTGAGGATGGGTCACAACACAAAGCAATATCGCAGTGTTTTTAAAATATCAGATACTACTTATACAAATTCTGTCAATTGTAAAGAGCAAAGCTTTTGCGATGCTATTGTTGTAGGATTTTCGGCCGAATCCACCTAGCCTAAACCTAAATTGACATGCTTCAAATGGGGCTGGTTCCTTTCAGAGCTTCGGCAAATCAAAGGCGCTAATGGTTTTTACCAGACTTATCCGCCTGCGTATGTAAATAGATTTTTCATAAACTCAAATATGTAAGTCCAAAACATACATGTATGTCAACAAATATTTTAAATTTTTATTTATTTAAATTTTGTTTACAAATGAATTCTGACAGGAAATTAGAAAAAAAATTCCTCAGAATAAAGTGCTGCCTAGTTATGTATGTGTCAGCGGAATGCATTTCTTTTGTATCCTATATACGTAACCATAACCATTTCTCCATAAAAAACACATAGAAACGTTTTAATTTTGATACCTAAACACTTTCAAAATATCAAATAAAACGCACGCATTTTGTAAATAGCACTTTTTCCAATTTTGTATACATTTTCATTATTTTTCAATCAGCTGAGTTGACAAAATACAAGAAGTGAGAAAAAACAAAATGCCTGTTTTTTTTTTTTTTGGCTTGTTGAATTTGTTGTCTTACTGCATCTGCCACTATATTTCTACCATGAATTCTATAGAGAACTGAATGCACTCTCATATAGACAGCATAAACAAGAATATTTCAATAGAAATGCACCATTGCGACAATGTTATTACACAAAACAATACAAAAAGTGTAAATATGTATTTCAAAAAGCATCAATGTTTCACATGAAAATTATTAAAGGACCAATTTATGACAAAAAGAGAGTAATACATTTTGAATCATTCGCCAGATGTTAACACATCAAAAATCAACTGTTTGACCATCTGTTGGTTCTGTTGTTGGTTGGTTGGTTGAGGGTTTAACTAAGTAACGTAACTGCAGGTTAGGAAAATTAAACTAATACTTTACTGCAATAAATATCATTACATACAAACAATAGTACGCTTTAAGACATATAAAGAACATTAATTATCTTAATTGAAGCACAGTCTCCTCGGATTTCTCGCAAATTTATCCACTGCCTTATTGTTGAAATCTGACCAGTTTCCTGCGATAATTTTTCGGTGAACACTCATCATCGCCAGGCCATTCAATCGAGTTTCCACCATGGTACTTCGGAGCCAAGTTTTGATACGCCTTAGGCTGCTGAAGGAGCGTTCTACGCTACAAGTGGTGCACGGTAAAGCCATCAAGATTTTTAGAGCTCTAGCGATTTCCGGGAAAAATTTCTTCGTGCCTTTTAGGACTTCAATAACGGTCAAATCAGTGGCATTGGGTCGGTCTTCCCACAACTTCTGCCACAATTCAATTTCATTTTTTATAGTTGGCAAATTATAAAATGCGCTGAAGGTTTCGCAAGCTTCAGTTAAATTTTCTAGAGTTCTAGGGTTCGCATTTGGGCAGGGTGCAACTTTGACAACGCGAAAGCTGGAGTGATTTCTTCAGCAAAACGTTCTTCTAGGGATCGAATAATGGAATACAAGTACGGGATTACCAAAGACCTTCTCCGAAACTCTGATGTTGACGCTGTCGTCCAACAATGCGCGGAACTGCCAGAATATTTTGCTCCAATCCAAGTTTTTCTACTATGGCAGTAGTGTCTTTCAAAATTTCATTTGTGACTTGATTTGGGTCATCGCGGTGTTCTTTGAAGAGGTGTAAAAGGCGCTTAATTTGCTGCGAAGCCTTGACCGTGTCTAAAGCTACTGCCTGAAGTCCATTCACCACCGGTTCCATCAAAGCCGAGTATGTACATATGTTTGAAAGAGTTTGTATGTATTGATGTGTTCTTTATGGTTGTATGTTTGAATGAGGTTTATGTTTAATTTGTCAATGAATACAATTTGAACTCATTGTTGATGCGAATTCACTTTTTGAAATAATACATATTAGAATATATGTTTTCGTGTTTCGTGTCTACTTTTTGTTTTTTTATTTTTTAAAGTACATATATCATTTTCATTGAGAAATTGTTTCATTGTATTTGTATTGTATTTTGTGTAGGGGACTGAACGTGTTGAAAGTTGAAAGTTTGCGATCAGTTCAGTGTCACTGAATTAAAGTGGGCACAAACCAAAATACTAATAGGTTAATGGGTCTCTAGGGGGGTCAGCTGCCCGCCCTGCCCCCCTCTGGCAATGCCCATGAGCCTTAATCATTCCCCGTTCTCTCTCTTACTCTCTTCATTGAATATTTGTAATAGTTCTTCTATATAGCTATGCAAATTTCAACGATGTTGAAGTAAAATTACATAAACAATGCAAAATGTATGAAATAATCACGATATGACGCGAGAGAGATATGAATTGTGACTAATTTTGGTTCTCTTTTATGAGGATTGCCAAATTTGGTAGCCAATCGAATATTTTCCAACACGTTGCCAACCACCAAAAAAATTTGTAGGTCATGTCGCAGCCAATATAACTGGCACCTTTGGTTTAAAATGTGAGCCGATTTGATAACCTGGCCCGATTTGACCGACTGATCCAATATTAAAGGTTCAGCTATTTCAAAAACATCCCAATCTTATCGCAAACCTGGCCGCGAGAAACTGCAGGGTAACGGTAAACCACACATGCTAATGAAATAAATTTGGATACAATAGCTCTAAAACTTCATGGCATTCACCTTAAAACCTTCGAAAAATGAAATCGTATTTTTTAAATATTAAAAACTTGTAAAAAATGGAAAATTTGTAAAACGAAACTTTGAATCTGACTATGAACTTGTCACTAAGTTCGAAACTAGTCATGCAAGTCTATTTGTTTCCCGAGTGGTATAATATTCGAACACCAACCATTTTTCACTTGGAGAAATGTTTCTGACCTTGTAGCATTGACACGTAAACTAACAAAATCTGTCATAAATTAATAAAAAAAAAATCAATGAGTGTTCGAACTCGCGGATGATGTGTTAACACCTTTTTGCTACAAGGTACCTGTTCGATTTCTATGAACACATTAGAAAATGTTACATTGGAAAATAAAAAATTATAGTTTTTTTTGTATACACCGGGCAATGCTGAACATCAAATGACTCGCTTTGTTTGGCCAAACAGCCAAACACACAACATCACACATACTTTGTACGAAGTAGCTGACGTATTAGTGTGTCACCATAACGTCGACTGCGTAAGCCTTAATGAAATTTTGCGTGGCTATGCTTTATATCTCCGTTCAACAACAGCAACAGACACATGTACAGACATACATTATTATGTTAATACATACGCTATAGATACAATTTCGTTTGCCTCGCTCATTTTTGTTTAACGCGTCATTATTCTCTTTCGCAGTCGCAGAAAATCTTGTTTTAGCAGCAGCATTAAGTCTGGTTTTAGCAGCAGCATAAAATCTGGTTTTAGCAGCAGCATAAAATCTGACTTCGATAGATTTAGTCCCTATACGCCGCTATAGATGTTAACACATCAAAAACAAAATTTATTTCATGTGCAAATTATGATAGCCTTCGTCAGAATGTGTCCAAGAATTATAGAAACGAAAAAAAAATCTGTTGATTTCTCTCAAGTCGAAGGCAAGTAAAGTAGTCAACTTTGGGCTAATTTCTAATATTCGCCCAATTTTTCGAATTTCAATCCTAATACCACAAAATAAATGTTGACTGTTTAGGTACAATTGGGTTATTACAGAACACAAATTTTTTTTCTCTATCAACAGTTATTAAATTTTGGCAGATTCTGAACCGAAGCCCGGCTTCCTTGTGCTTTCACGACCACAACGGAAAGTTTTTCATAATATTTATGAAACATTTCCTCTGTCGATAATTACAAAACTACAGATCGTGTTAGAAATTTCAGTATATTAAATCAGCGGTTTGAAGATAAAAACGACTATAATTTCGATCCGCTTTCGTTCAAAACCTATTTTCAGATTTTATTTATCATAAATTAAATATTCGAAACCTGATCTGTAAGTCATAGGGCTCATAAAGCACGGTTGTCAATAGCAATATTTGGCCAATGAAATAATGACAACCCTAACACAAATATACAGTGTGTGAAAGTTTCCGTGTATGAAAAAGTAACTTCCTATGCATTTGCTAATAAGGACACATCTGTGTAAAAGGCTTATATGGATGTTGATAGGTGTTGATGTTTGAATGTTTGCACCGTACCAAGTGGTTTTAGAAAGGCAAAGGACAAAGAGAAATACACAAAAATAAAAAGAAAATTTCATTAGGATAGAATTTGTTAGAGGAGAATCTTTTTGACAAATCAGAGAAGTTTTACATAAACACGAATCAGAAAAATTGGGTTTGTTCAAGTTATATTAATGAAACTGAATTAGAGTTTAAAATATTGTATGTGGCTTAAGAACTAGCAACACTAAGTGCTCTAAATCCAGGACAGCAGCCCTGTTGCCAAATTTTATCAATAGTATAACCCTAGATAAATATTGTATGGGTGGTCGTTCTTACTCTCTTGAAGTTTTATTTCACACTCTTCGTCATTTGTTTATTGCATTCGATGCAAAAGTATTTACACCTGGCGGTGTCAGTAGTAAAGCCGATTTAATGGTTTCTGTCATTGTGGTGCAGAACAGGCAAACTTTGAATTTTGGGCCCTTTGGCTGGTATACCTTAGTGTTGAATTTCACAGAACTATCATACCAAACAAATGCAATAAATCTGACGGAGTTGCCACTTTCTGGATAATTATCCAAAAATGGATAATTATAATAATGATAATGATATTGGTTTCCCTTTTTGTATAACTTCACTTGCCAGAACAAGTCATGTGTTGAAACACTAAATTTGAATTTTTTATATCACCATCATAATATCTCCGTTGGCACGGAAACATTGATCCACAGATCTGTTTTTCGAACATATTTGCACAGCAACTTGCCAATTTTGACAACAATATTTAAAATATTGTTGGTTGAATAGTGATGGTATTTCATGTACTTAGTGTTTTCTGGTGGGATTTTTCGTCGACATATGTACCACATATGTCCAAGCTTACTGGTCTTGAAATTTGGAATATATAATCGGACGTATCTTCGCTGTACTTATATATCGTCAGATTTTAAGAATACGTTTAGTTTGGAAAGCTTGTGAAAATACAATCTAAACTTCGGATTGGTACAATCTACACTGTCTTCTGCAATCATTAGATACATCCTGATCTTCAGTGAAAGAATCTGGGTAAAGTAGTGATGAAAATTGGTCTCTCCACATTTTAAGCACACACTGCTTATTTGTCACCAGATTCCCAATCTCGTCCTTGCAGCAGAACAAACCATTATTCGGACCATTATTAGCTCTTCTTGTTGTCTGGAAAAATTATTTGGATTCATTATTCATCGTGCACAATTCGGTCTATTCATACACTCTTTGCCCTAGTGCCACTGGTTTTCCTCCCTTCTCAACCATATGTGTTTCGTTGCCATACGTGCAGCGTTTTTTTTATCAGTTGCAATGCGACACAAGTGTAAGTGTTACGTGACGTCATGATCCGTCCGTTCATAATAGTATCTACTCACCGCCATTCACACCCCCATACGTTCCTGGTCTACCTGTGACCTAAGCATACACAACATTTATCACTCTCACCAACCACCGCCAAAAATCGCACTCACTGACAGTGGGTTGAACATTGAAAATAGGTGTCGCAGTCTCTTGCCAACTATAAATCCGCAGCCGAGGTCGTGCTTTCGCTCACGGCAGCTGTAGTAAATACGGCAGCTTTTCTCTCCTGTCCATCACAGTTCCTGGATAGCTACGATGTCCGCCTTATGTTTTTCAAGGACATCCGCCAGTTGGAAAGTGGGTCCGTCGTGTATAGTGTTCTTAAGTTCCAGGTTCATATCTTTAAATCGTGGGCCTTATAACGTTCGCGAGGATGGTCAGCAGTTAGGCGGTTTGTTCGTTAATTATAAATTTTGTGTGATTTTATTGTTTTTATAACGGTGGCCAACGGTGGCGCAATGGCTAGTGTGAGCGGCTGTTGTACATGGGGATGTGGGTTCGATCCTTTCTCTGACCACCTTACATTTCCTTCGACGACGGCAAGTGATGTAGTGATGATGACACTACCGAGTACTTGGCCATGAAAAAGCTTCTCAAAATACCTTTCAGAGCCGGTGTAAAAATGTAGAATTAGAAAGCGCACAGCTCACTAATTGTGAGAAGCTCTCCCCAATCCCTTTGTTTGATGCTATTGGAAACGGCCTTTTTTTATAACGGTTTTTACTGCCAGGATGATTATGTTTCATCAGCCCATTATGTATCGAACCAGAATGCAGTGAGTCAAACTAGATTTTGGTATCTTCAGGATTGATCCGCCTTCACAAGACAGAAGAATATGTCAACTAGTGCGAAGAGCTTCAGTGACAGGGTTACCGAATAAGACTAAGACGTATCGGTGATTCCACAACCAATGTAGGAATAATTTCTGGGCACTCCCAGGTGAATGGCTATCAGAAACTTTCCACCTCCACGGAGAGTCCCATGTCCCTACTTAAATATAATGTTTTCTTTATCATGGAAGTCAGCTCCTTTAGACGAAACAGTTAATCGACTTGGCGTTCGGAATTCCATACAGATACAAATTTTGACTCTACATTTTATTAAGTGGA
This sequence comes from Phaonia tiefii, assembly GCA_963931995.1. Classification (NCBI taxonomy): domain Eukaryota; kingdom Metazoa; phylum Arthropoda; class Insecta; order Diptera; family Muscidae; genus Phaonia; species Phaonia tiefii. Next base: position 289,762,553 of record OZ008368.1, read on the forward strand.
TTTAGTTCATTCCGTAATAACGTTCATGAAAAAATTGCAGTTTTCAAATTTGTTTTATTACGTGATAACTTGTAGAAATTTGATTTTGCATTATTTTTTAAAAAGTACGAAAAAAGAGCGCCGTATTTTCGTTGGCTCGCTTAAATATGAATACTACCTTGTCCGTTTTATAAGGTATTTTTAAAAATTTTTCTAAATCAAACCTGGTGTGATGCATGGCAAAATAAGTAAGGTAGAAGCAGTAGGACTTAAAGGCATTTTGTTTTTATTTCAGGAGCCGACCTTGTCAAATTCAGTCGGTCGATGTATTTATTTGAGGTTATATTAGGAGGAATTGTTGTAATTTTCGGCAACAACCACAAGGACAAGAAAAAATTTCGTCTGCTATTTTAAAGCTACCACCTATACTAGATACATGTAGGAATTAGTATAAACAACATTTGACAAGGTCGGACCACAACGACAAAAAAGAATTTAAATCAGCTCTTCTATCGCTTCCACCTGTAATAGATACATCTTGGTGTGATGGTTTTACTAGTTGAATTGTCAGTGTTTATTTTTTGCCAGTGATTTATGACATGTGTCGATGTCTAAAAAGTTCAGTTTCTAATTTTAGTCCCTAATTTTAACCTCGTGAGTGACTTTATAGTCACCATCTCCGTATAAAAGAATATTATACCAAGAACATTAAAAACCTTCGACCGCTGCCCTGGTCAATGGCATTAAGTTTGCTGTAGGTAATTTTAATACTAAAGTCGACAGGTGAAATCTGATAACGGAATGAGAGTGATCGTTTTAGCTGCAGGAAAAAGTTATTACCAGTTGTACGAGTTTCCAAATTAAAGCCATACACAAGGCTACTTGGATATCCCATGATGAACAAACAGATAACCAACTTGGTCACCTAGCAGTGTAATTTACGTACGTGCCATTCGAGGTACTAATAAGAACTCGGATCACCACCTGATTGCAGAAAAGGTTCGCACACGGTTAGGCAGGGCGAACCTCGTACCAAATTACACAGAAAGTAAGTTGTACAACGAAAAGCGGCAATGAAGTTTTTGAACCTCCGTGCACACTACTGCTCTTTTTGTGTACACTTTTTTGTCATTTTGTGTACACTGTTTTCACTTTTAGTCACTGTTTACACATGCACTGTTTATACATTTGGTACCTGTGTGTACACACTGGGGATATAAGCTTTTTAATTATTTTAAAATTTAAAATACAAAAAATATCAAAAAGTACTATTTTCGGATTTTGGAATTTTTGCATTATTTCAATGTTCTAGAAAATTTTCCAATTTTTTTAATACCCGATATTTTAATACCCTCGAACATAGGGATGGAGGTATATATCATTTAATACGTAACAAAATGTAACACATAGAAGGAGCCGTATTAGACCCTTAGTATCTTTGGACGAAATTCGTTTTAGGAGTTTTTAAGACGTTTAAGCCATGTCCGTCTGTCTGTCTGGCTGGATGGCTGGCTGGCTGGTCAACACGATAACTGCCGTAAATCTTTATCGTCAGTGACTATTATTTGTCAATACTGAGTTTGGGATTGAAAATGGGTATTTTGACCACGCCCCTTCTGGTACCTCCCATACAAATCGACACATTTAGCACAAAATCATATTCCTTTCAAACCTTTCTTCTGGCAGATGTGATTAGCTTCAACTCACACACCGTTTAATAATCTTAATTGGAGTTAATGGACGAGATTGTCGCGCACATACTGGTACCTCCCATACAGGGTGTTCGTCAGGGTTGTTAATCCGATAATTCGCATGAAACACTTGCGACCTTAATGAAATTAGGTATAAGGCTTCACGTTATCAAACGCCAATCACCGACTAAAACAAGGGTGATTTTGCCACGCCCATTGTGGTACCTCCCGTACAAAAGTTTGTTTGGCCGTCTGGTTGTTAGGCAAGAGAAGTCCCGCAAAACCGAACCAATCTTTATGAAAGTTTGTACTAGTCAATATTTTGTCAAATAAAACTCTCGTATAGAAAATGAGCTGTTTTGCCACGCCCATTCTGTTACCTCCCACATAAATGTTAGGCGGTACTAACAAAATTCGGTACTAGGCAATATTTTGCTAGAAGCTGTGTAATTAATAACTGACTATTGGGCCACGCCCAGTTTCGTACCTCAAATACCTCAAAAATTTGCAGTTTGCCGTCTCAATATCTCCAATAAATCATAACCGATCTTAATAAAATTTGGTAAATCAAAATTTTGGCAACAAGTTGTCATACCCATTTCTGTACCTCGCATATAAATATTCGGAGGGAAACTAATTAATTTGGGTATTCAATAATATTTAGCGCAATGTTTTTTAACAGAACTCCCACGCAATGGATTACTTAGGGTGAGTGTATGATTAAGTCGGTTCACCCGACTGAAACTTATGTACTGGTTGTTACAATTGATTAAACGTAATCATATTATTAAACAGTGAAAGTTTTCAAAAATTCCACAGACTCTACAGCGAATCACAGACTTGTCATTCATGGGCATGAACATCAGCTATCGTTGATGTTTAATGTAGGTTTACCGACCTTCTTGATACCACATAAGAATGTAATCGAAGTTTTTTGCTCACTATCATGTTCACAAAAATTTTTGGTATTAACATTTCAAATTCATCAAACAGATAAAAAGTTATCGACCAAGCTCATGCTCATGAATGACAAGTCTGTGGTTCACTTAAGGATTCCCAATTCGAGTTTCAAAAAGACACATTTGTATAAAGTGAGATTTCGTGTTTCTCAGCCTATTTTCCAAAAAATGAATTTAGATGAACTTATTGACCATTCGAATTCCAACGGTCTTTTAGCTCAGGTAGATTCGCTTTCAATAAGGTATATCATGCTAGACTTTGATTTCATGATAAGATGGTTGGTCAAAGTAGGGTACCTCGGGGGAAATTATAAGTCAAAATATGAGTACGCGGCAAAAGTCTTGTGCTCCAACCGGTTCAGCAAAATCTGGTTTGACGAATGGATACAATAACCGGTCTTTAGAACCGGTTTAAACCTCCGGTTATAATAACCGGTTTAAAGGCACGGTTCTGCAAACCGCTGCCGAAAACTGAAAACGTGGTCAAAAAAACAGGTTCACAACTGTTTTTGTTATGTTTAAACCAGTTTTATTAGGTCCTAATTGTCTGTATTTGAAACGGGCACTGAAACTTGATATTGAAAAAGGATTTTAAAACTTTGTCTTAAAACCGGTTCCTCAAATCGGTTGTTGTATCTACTCGTTAAATCCGATTTTTTAACTGGTTGGAGTGCATTAGTTTTTATTTCTCACTTATATTTTGAATTATTAATGATCCAGCAACCACATTAGGCCATTTGAACGCTTTTTCCTCGAGGTGCCCTACTTTGACGGACAGAGTGTGCATACAACATTTTGCGTCCACAGAAAACATTTGTAGTTCGAAATCTAGGATGAACAGAGTGTGATATACATTTTGTGTTCGAATTGAGTTTCATTCAAACTCTTTTGCAACTAGTATATTTTTGTGAATTTAAAAAAAAAATAATTTTAAAAAACAATATATTGAATGAAATTGGGAAAAAATTAAGTTCTTAACCACCGAAATAGAAAATAATCAACAATTCGAACAATACTTGATATCTTCCCATGAAAAAATTTATTATTATTCGCCTATAATTTGTAAGTCCTGCCAATAGTTAGAGATTTTTCAAATTATTATCGCTTAAGACGGTTAATTACTTAGCCAATTGTTGTATTTTTATGTTCTTTATATCTTCTCTAGGATTTTTTTTCTTCTGTTTTGACTTCTTAACAGAAACGATGTAATTACTGCAACTTTGTTAATTACGCATCTCTTTTCCCGCTTCTCCAGCTCATCCTGCTCCTTGTGAACAAAAGTTATTGTGTCTCTGTTTTAAGTTAATGAAGTGATAACACAACGGGGAAAAATGGTAACAATCTGAATGGAAAAAACGATGCATTAGAAGGACTCTCTGCTGCTGATCATTAAAATGGACACAAAGTGTGTAACGTCATAGATAATGGTAATAACGAATGAACGGAAGAGTGAGCGAGCTATGAAACTGAATGAATTACAAGAAGTAAAAGTTGTACAGCTGGACATGGAAGTAAATGATACTTGCAATTTGTTAAAGTCCTTTCGATGGTTAATTGGAAATTCTTAAGAATTTTATGATATAGCAATTACAATTTATAGCGTTAAAATATGCACTCGCAAAATTTAGCTTTTAGGAGGTGTAAGTATATAATATTTATGAAGGATTGTAACGATTCTTTAAAATTATATAGATTTTTTTGTTACCCTTTTAAACTTGCAATGATGAGGGACATTTGAGTTCAGCAACTCAGTCCAACAATAGAAGAAAACAATGGTACGTTCGTCGATTATGTCGATGCTGCAACGAAATATTTTATACTCCGCTTATTTTGGACTAAACGTCGTTTCGAATTTTTACTACAAGCTATCAAGGTTTGATACATATTTTTAAGTGAAATATAGATGGTTTTCATTGGAACAATGGATAATTCAGGAAGGCACACCAAGCTACAAAATGTGCTGTAGAATTTAAAGAAGAAAATGTCTAAAGTGGTGATATTTTTCCAGTGAAATACAAAAAAAAAATACGCTCTTTAAAAAGAGTGCAGCTCATGGGATCTTGATGCTAGACACGAAATATTTTGGGAATAATCAGCAAACAAACCAAGGTACATTTTGAGGGGTCGACAAAAAACACTATTTTCCTCACCATACAATACGAGTCGGTCTAATGTAGAATTTTAAATGGGTGGAAATCTTCACATTGAAACATGTATGCAACCACCGTACCTAGTCTACCAAAATTTAAGCAGAAAGTTGAGGAAACGAATATAATAGCGGTCAACAGAACTGCACTGGACTGGTAGTAGATATTGACATTACGACAAATTCTGGAGAAATCCCACGATAAGCAAATCGACACCTAGCATCTACTTGAAAAGCATACACGCTAAAAAACGGCCTCTGTAGCATATTCTCCCAAACATATTCTGCAGGAACCATGAATATGTTTGGAACACACTTCAAACATTTATATGTTTGCAAGTCCCAAACTCAAGCGTATTTAAATGCAAACATTAGCATGTTTACTGACAAATACATATGTATGCTTTTACGTGGAAACATATGCGTGATTTATCCCAAACATCCATATACTTCCATGGAAGCATTTGCGTGTTTCCCCCAAACCTAATATAATAATAAATATAATAATATTTAGAACTTAATTATTCATTCTTTCTTTATTTATTATAATTAATTTTATCAATATATATCCACATTTAAATAAATAAATCGTTTCCCGTTACATCTCATGAAGTGATTAGGGAGGGCTTCTCACAAACCAGTGAGCTGTGCGCGTTGTAGTTTTACACTCACTGATTGGGATCTACAATTTTACACCGGTTCCGAATGGTATTTTGGGAAGCTATTTCATGGCTAAATACTCGAAAGTGTCGCCGTCACTAGGCCAGGTGACCGCCGTCGAAAGAAATGTAAACTGGTCAGAGCAGGGATCCAACGCACCTGCTCATGCACAAGAGCCGCGCGCACTACCATTGCATCACCGACGGTCACATTTACTTACATAAATAATTAATACAAAGAACTAAAAGATTTAAATGAATTTTACTTGTACTTGCATTGAATGCATTTTTTGTTTTGTTTTGAGTCGGCTGCTCTGTTGTTTCTCCTTACTTTGTTGTCTATCACGTTTTTTGTCTTCAGAAGGTTTCGACTATGCCTTGGTTATCACTATGCGTTGGTACACAAACAAGATATTTATATATAAATCAAGTTCATGCAAGACAAGCGTGGATTATTTATTTACTTGTGTTGTTTTGTATTATATTTCACAAATGGTCCGCCATTCCGATTTTCTCAGTAGAGGCTCGGATATTCAAAGGACTTCGTGTTGTTGTCCTTTCTAGTTTCTTTTCTCAAAATCGTTTCTCATTTTGATGGCAAATATACATATATACGAAACACATTCACAAAGACCAAAGTAACATCACAAACCATTTAACCGTCCGAGCCTTCGATTATTCCTTTTTCACTGATCAAGCGCTTTCGATATCCTCTGTCCGATGATGAACCATTGACGACTGAATAAATGAAACTAAAACGCAATACATCACGCAAAATAATAAATACTTCATCTGCAATTTACACGAATATTCAGGAATATTTATGACGCACTGAGAAATAATAATGCAAAAATACAGATACATACTTACAAGATAGACTCTCTCGTTGCCCCCCTTTTATTCTCATACTCTCGTGAGAGCATAGACAGGGCAACAAACACAGCTCTATTTGTATTACAAACATGTAATATTGAAGGGCAAACACAGCGTGTTTGGATACAAACACATATATTATAACATATTAATCATTGTGTCTCAAACATGTAATATTGAATACCAAACACAATGCGATTGTTCACAAGTGTATTATATTTGCGACAAGCTCCAAACACATGTTATATTTGCATCCAAACAACAAAAAACTACAAATTTTTCAGCGTGCAATTATATTCATTTAGTACCGCTAATGTGTTTTAGAAGTCGACTCGGAAAGTACGAAATTGCGAATATTCACGTACTGTGTGAAGTGTGTACAGTTGTATGGTTGTGATACTTGCAGCTGTGTGCGTTCTAGTTTTACACTCACTGATTGGGACCTACAGTTTTACACCGGTTCTGAATGGTATTTTTAAGAAGCTCTTTATGGCTAAATACTGGATAGTGTCGCCAATCAATAAGCGAGGTGACCCCCGTCGAAAAATATATTAGGTAGATAGGAAGTAGAATAGAATGAACTTGGATCGGTCATACACTTAGGCGCTTAATGTCATATATTGCTAGAGGCGCACTTTAGTGGAACCCTCAGGGGTATCGAAGGCCAGAAAAACCACCAAACAGATGGAAACGTTACCTAAAAAGCAGTATAATCACATGCGACTAACATGGAACCAAATTAAATCACTTGCCACAGTTTTATTTTGTTTTATTTATACAACATATAAAAAAATAAAATACATACATATGTATATCGAACCAATGAAACGAATTCATCACGGCATGCAATGTTTTCATCGCTGAAGTGACACACTTTCATTGCAGTGACGAAACCATATTTGCTGTGACGTCCAATCCGTACGTTAGTGAACGAAATTATTCGTTCAAATGATGATTATTTTCACACATATTTATGAGGAAGACTATCTCAACGAAAATTATTTGTTGATAAAGACTAATACATTACGATTTTTGCACGTGTAAAATTTAGTTTTTTATTACTTTCTTTATCCGTTTTCAAAGTCTTATGTATTTAAAACTATAAAATTTAAATAAACTAACTCATAATTTTTAATGTTCAACATTATCGCAACCTTAGCTTTATATCACTTGAAAGCTAGAAAACTACTGGCAATTCCCACATTTCCTCCAGTACCATACTGCGGTGTCTAATCAGAGTTTTATACAAAATTTGCTAACATTTACTGTTAATTAGTTTACGAAAATATTACTTAATTGTTATTGGAAACTTCAGGGTTTCCTTCAAACGTATCTGGGAAGCTTTTCCTTTCTACCTATGGATATTCATTATAACTAATTTGCAATGGCTTTGACTTTCGTGAAATATTCCAGCATCTCATAAAAAGGTTTCACTTACAATGTAACTCAAATTACTTTCTCTTAGTTCATCTTGGGGGTACGTTGGAGGACAAGTATGTTTTTATGTTGTCATGTGTTTGCATAAAGGATTCCAGGTACATTTGGTTGTGGAATGTAAAAAAATTGCGGGTAAAGTTAACATTTACGTTGAAAGACTAGAGCTGATGATGATGTAGGAGCTGCTGCGGATGTTGTTGATGATGATGCATAAGGTGCTGATGTTGATGCTGATGATAAAAGTTGTTGGTGAGGGACGTCTGTGGTTAGGGGAAACCATAGTTACCATTAATCTAAAACCTAATATGTTAAGTGTTGAAATTCTGTTTAGTTTTCACTCCTTAGGTAGGTATGTACATAGGGTTTCTTAGTTCCTACACAGCCGACTCGACGTCTCGTTGTTTGCAGGGTTTCATTCTGCCGTAACAAGAGGTTTATGCAGTTACCTTCAATGTTTGCTAGAGTTTGTGTACTTTGGGACGTCTTTTTCATTCCACGGTTTTTGGTTTCGAACTTTAGTGATTTTAGTACGTTAAGTATGAGGCTGAAAGGTCGCTTCATGTTTGTGTCTATGTGGGGTAAACCCCAAACCACGTCAATAAAATTTCAAAAATTATAGAAGCTTAAGATGCCAGATTTTATGTAGTTACGGCAATGATATTAGTTTTCAAATCTAGTTAAGTACAAATATTATGAAAGAGAAGAAAACCTAAGATGTTGCAAAGATTTTCAAAAGAGTTATAAGTGGCAATAAATTGTTTTTGTTTTGCTCTCAACATTATTGCTATAGTTATGAAAAAATATTGTAAGAATTCTTTTGAAACAAGTTTGGGAGAATTATTATGAAAAGCTTTAAAACCAAGGGATTAAAAATCTATAAAATCTGCTATTTGGGTATGACATGTTAAAAAAGTCATAGCTAGTAGTGTAAATTTCACTACCCAGTCAACAGATATTTGAGCGTTTATAAATTGCAGTACTAAAATACTTCAAAGTATTTGAATTTCTTAGTGCTGAAAATATGATGTCGGTGGTGCAATGGTAGAGTGCGCGGCTCTTGTGCATGAGGACGTGGGTCGATCCCTACTCTGACCACCTTAAATTTCTTTCGACGGCGGTCACCTGGCTTAGTGACGGCGATACTATTGAGTATTTGGCCATGAAAAAGCTTCTCGATATACCGTTCGGAACCGGTGTAAAACTGTAAGTCCCAATCAGTGAGTGTAAAACTAGGACGCGCACGCTGGTAGTGCGAAGCTCTCCCTGATCCCCTCGTGGGATGTAACGGGAAACCATGTAAGTATGTAATAAAATGCAATATTTTGATGTATTAACATCTATGGGCACGGTAGGGCAATCTATCAAAGTGAACACATGCAAACAACACACAGCGTTAGCATTACATACGTGGTTGTTGTACAATAATAGTCTCTGCCTCAAAATATGCATGATATCATTGATGACAAACAAGCATGTCGTTGTCGGCACAGAGTATTGAATAGTATAGAGAACTCATGGAACAAATTGTGACTCAAAAGCACTGGCGACAGCTGTCGAATGATTCGAAACGTATTACTGTCTGTCATAACTTGGTCCATTCATAATTTTGATATTAAACATTGATGTCTTTTGAAACATTTATGCTTTTTGTATTGTTTTATGTAATAGCATTGTCGATATGGTGCATTTATATTGAAATATTCTATAAAGAGGATAAGAGTCGTTTATGCTATTTTACTCAGACTCTCTATATGAGAGCGGAAAAAGAGTGCAATAAGTTCTCTATACCATTCAATATTTTTTTTGTCGTCGCTCTGTTTATGACAATACAAATACAATTATTTCAGTGAGCTACATATTGCTTTATTTATTTTAACAATATTACATCTAATGTTAAAGCAAATGTAAGAAAAAAGAAACTGCAATAGCAAAAGAGCCCTCAGCACAAAAACTATTAATTTTTTTTTATTTTCAACATTTACTAAATTGTTCATAGAAATCGTACACGTACCGTGTAACAAAAAGGTGTTAACACATCGCACGAGAATTCGAACACTCATTGATTTTTGTGTGTTAACATCTATAGACGCGGGTAGGGACTAAATTCAGAAAGTGAATACATCCAAACACATTTTGTCCGACTGCGATCACACAGATTGTCAGACTGCGATCACACAGATTGTTTGGTGTAAAACGCCTCCGAAATAGCTGGACCGATTTGTATGAAATTTTGTGTGTATATCGGGTAGGTCTCAGAATCGGCCAACATCTATTTTTCATACCTATAAATGATAAGGGTGACCCACCCCTATATAGGACACAGATTTGTCCGACTGCGAAACACAAACTGCCAAACTGCGAAAAAACACACACTGATGTGGCGGCAGCGAATAGTTGTCTTGTGTGGGTGCGGAGCACTCTCAGATCAAAGAGAATAACGACGTGTTATACGTATATAAAAATGAGATAGCAAGAGAGCAACGAAAATTGTGTGAACTTGTGTAGCGTATGTGCGAACATAACAATGTATGTATGTCCATGTGTCTGTTGCTTTGCATTCTCTTTGTATTTTTAAGTGTTATTAAGTATTAATATTATTTAAATGAATCGTCATCATATGATTCAACGCCTTTTTAAATACTTTATACTAACTTCACCTGTCTGTAGGCATGTATGCTTACAGAAAAAACTTTGGATTGATTTTTAACTCTTTTCCCGTGATCCAATCGAGCTGAAACATCGAAGGCATAGTAATGGCGACGTCGGAAATTAAAATTGGGTATGTTGGTTAGTTGTACATATTCTAAGATCTGCTGCACAAATGGGCGGGTTTCGACAAAGGGGCGTGGTCATGTCTAAAGAATTTATTGTCAAAAACTATGTTTTTTACGGGTTGTTTTTTTTTTATTATAAATAAAATGAGCAGAGAGAATAGTGACGTATTATACGTATATAAATTGAGATAGCAAGAGAGCAACGAAAATTGTGTGAACTTGTGTAGCGTAGTAATAAATTGTGTGTGTAGGAATAAACCAAAAAGTATTACGCAAGTAAATAATGACACATGTGCTTGCATTAGTCATTAAATAATTTTAAGTGTTAATATTATTTAAATGTAACGTCGTTATATGATTGAACGCTGTTTTGTATTTTCCAATGTAACATTTGCTAATGTGTTCATAGAAATCGAACAGGTAAAAAAAAAATAAATGGTTTCCCATTACATCCCATGAAGGAATTGGGGAGAGCTTCTCACAACCAGTGAGCTGTGCGCTTCATAGTTTTTATACTCACTGATTGGGACCTACAGTTTTGCACCGGTTCCTAACGGTATGTTGAGAAGCTTTTTCATGACTAAGTACTCGATAGTGTCGCCGTCACTAAGCGAGGTGACCGTCGTCGAAAGAAATTTTAAGGTGGTCGGAGCAGGAATCGTACTCAGGATCTCCTGTACAAGAGGCGCGCACACTAACCATTGCACCACCGATGGCCACAAAAAGGTGTTAACACATCGCCCGTGAGTTCGAACACTCTTTGGATTTTTTATGAGCTTTTTAGAATGTAAGCTCTGAACTAAGTGAAATTTTCAAATTTATAACACTGGTCCAAGTCATAAATTGGGAATATTTTTGAAAAGACAAAATTAATTTGTTAAGACTCAGCGTCACAATTGTTCATTCTGCATTTAAATTTAGTTTAACCCGAATTATACCCTTGTGTCCACATGAACACACAAACAGGCTATTGCTAGACGAGCCAGCAAACGTGAAGGAATTTTTCTAGAATAATAGTGCAACCTGTTTTTACATTTTACGACAAAGAAGTTTGTCGATATCTAACGCCACTTCAATTGCTGACTATTTAATGACAGTAGAGAATCAGTAAATAGTGAAAATAAAAAAGGTGAATAAAATGAGAAATTCCTAAATGAAAAAGAAAGTAATTTTCTACGTTTGACTTATGTTTTTAAAAATCATAAAAATTTTACTGAATTACAAAGGCAATCAACTGTAAACGGTGTCTGAGTAAGAATGCACTTTTTGATTGTAAAATAAAAAGACGTGTTTTTTGAAATACTTACGATTTCTTATTAGACTGTAAAGAAGACATGTTCTGATTAAGTATGGAATAAAATACCCGTCAAATGGCCCCCACGGCTCTGATGACAGGCCATTAATCTTGTCCAGAAATTTTCTATGATTTTTTCACAGAGCTGTGGCTGTATCTCACCCATGACGCGTAGGGTCTTGGAGTTGAGCTCCGGAATTGTTTCTGGTTATTGGCGTATACCCGAGAATTCACAAAACCCCAAATCGCATGATTTTGGTAGCCAGTTGTCATCAGAATTTCTTGAGATTATTTGTTCTGGAAATCGTTGCTACAATAAATCGATTGTTTCATGCGCAGTGTGACAGGTGGTGTCGTCTTGCTGAAACCACATATCGTCCGGATCCATGCCATTCAGTTGAGGCCACAATAACTTCGTTTTCGTGTTCCTGTAATGCATTTCACAGTCACTGCAATTTGAGCCTCATCTTCAGAAAAGTAAGGGACAATCACGCCTCCTAACCAAAATCTGCACCACACAGTTGCTCGTTGTACGTGCACTTGTTTCTCGTGGATTGCATGAGGATTTTTTGAGCCCGACATACTACAATTTTGTGTATTCACGAAGTCATTCAGACGCAAATGCGCTTCTTCGCAGAAGATGACTTTTTTTTGTGAAAAATTGGCGCTGACTTCACTTTGTTCCATTACCCAATGCACGAAATGGCGGTGCTTTCCAGGGTCTGCTGGCTGAAGCTCTTGAGTGAGCTTCATTTTGTATGCATGAAGGTGGAGTTCCTTTGTCAAAATTCGCTGCGTAGTACTTCGTGAAATTTGAAGTTGTTGAGAAAGATGTCGAATTGATGTTTTCGGGGTTTCTGCGTCACTCTCGGTTACAGCAGCAATGTGTTCAAGAGACCGACTAGTATTTTGCCGCACTAGTGTCTTACTGTCCACAACTGACCTAGTTTCAACCTAGACCTAGACCTAGTTGCACTTTCTCAACTGAAAATTCTTCGAAGTGTGCTAGCGGTCTCAGCATATCTGTCCATATTTTTATAATACGTATGTTTTCGCAAGTGGCCGTCGGTGGTGCAATGGTTAGTGTGCGCGGCTCTTGTACATGAGATCCTGGGTTCGAACCCGGCTCTGACCACCTTAAAAAAAAAAAAAAAAAAAAAAAAATTTCTTTCAGCGGCGGTCACCTCGCATAGTGACGGCGACACTATCGAGTATCTAGCCATGAAAAAGCTTCTCAAATTACCGTTCGGAATCGGTGTAAAACTGTAGGTCCCAATCAGTGAGTGAAAAACTGGAAAGCGCACAGCTCAGTGATTGTGAGAAGTTCTCCCCGGTCCCTTCATGGGATGTAATGGGAAACCATTTATTTTTATTTTTTATGTTTTCGCAATTCTAGCGCGTTGTTCTTTCGAAAAGCGCTACATTTTTAGTAATCGAAATAAGCATATGTGACAGCTGACATATTTCAGAGTTGCCCCTAGCTCAATAAAAACAAATGACCTAACTTTAAAAACTGCAATATTACGGAGACCACCTTACTAATTATGTAAAAATCGATAACGAATTCCTGATCGTTTTGTATTTTGTAGAGATCTATATTTGCATGTATTTCAAATGGTTCTATGAGTTCAGTCCGCAATATTGAAAAAATGATAATGAATTCAATATGGTTATTCAGTATAATTAGGCCCCTGGCAAATCCGCTATAAGCAAGAACGCTAATGTCAGGGTGGTTATCAAAAAAAATATATGGTGCGGCAAAAGTAACTATATGACACATAGTTCTCCATGGTTTAGTTTTTGAACTGGTTGGTGGTTCTGTCATTAATGTCTACGGGAGTTTTTACGATGCTCAGTCTCACAACATCTAGACATTCAACTGATCTGTCCAGTTTGAGGCCTGTACTTACGTCTTGTATGCCCAATAGTTGGACACTCAGCAAAATTACCCAGAAGCGCCCGAATATTTTGGCAATAAAATTTCCTAATATCGAATTATTACTTTCAACACTATTCAATATACAATATTCAGTAACACTATTTTAACATATCTTATCAAAAACAGGAAAAAATAAATATTCGCAAAACAAAGAAGTTAAATATTTTATATATCATATAATTACACGCTGTATAAATCCCTCTCTTGGGATTATATGACTTGCTATATAGCGCTGAAACTTGGGTCGTCGAACAAACACACAAAGCAGCACTTTAAGTCTTCGGAAGAAAAATGGCAAATAGTTATATGGCTTTAGAATACAGAACGAATAGGATCGACGTCGCACAGTGGTTCACGATCGACTTAAATCTGAGAAAAATTCAATATCTTCTCATCTACTAAATATTTCGAAAGATTGGTTGGAGATGTTATGATAATTGGATATAGTTCAAAAAATATTCCAAAGTTGAGGACTTTTAAAGTAATTCTGTTTTGTCTTTCTATATTTAATTTTGAAAAAAAAAAATACAATTTGGGCGCATTATGAATAATTACGTTAAAATATGTTAAAAACATTGAAAGAGAAAATATTAGAATAAACCACAAGAGTTGTTAGGGGACATCCGGTTGTAACGAATGTCCTTTCGCTATATATTATGTACTAGTTAGTTCCAACACGCCTAAGGTTGCGCGTTGAAAAGTACGATAACTTATATGGATCTTTACGAAAAGATACTTTTTGTAAACTGATAAACTTTTTTAACCTTTGTCCGGCGGAACAGGTACAATTGTACCTTTTTCGTTTTTAAATTGCAATAACTTTTTTTTTGTTAATACTAGATATCTGAAATTTTCTGACACCTCTAAAGTTTTATTGCGGATTACGTATTTGAAATTTAAAAAAAAAGATTTTGATGATATCACACTGAAATAAGTCTTTTTTGACTTGATATCCCTAAAAGGCTGAAGGGGTACAATTGTACCTTCGTATAATTCGATAGGAAAAAATCATGAAGATAAAGTAGAGTTATTTTGATTAGTTTTATTTGAAAAGAACAAACTAGTACATACGATTATATAACCAAATATTTAGGAAATAACAATACATTTTTATAGTGTTTCCTTGCATGAAAAACATGTGGTACTTTGAATAGAGTGTTCATCGCACACAGGTTTCAAGCAGATTGCACACGCCTTTCTAGTCTTACGTTGCTTGCGTGTCTCACATTGACAAATATAACATCTTCCAACCGCAGGTGATGTTCCCCGGCTACCAAAGGGTACTTTGGAACCAATTTCTGGACTTATATATATTTTAATAGGAGAAGCCATACATATCGTGTTAAGTATGTAAGGGTACAATTGTACCCATACCGCCGTTTATCGTTGTAAAATTCTTCCGCTGGACAAAGGTTAAAGGATTTTTTTGTTTTTAAAAAGTATATTTGTAGTTACTTTTTGTAACTATATATATATATATTATATATATTATATTTTCCCAAAAAGGTCCGATTTTAAAGAGAGGTACTTCTTTTATTAAAAGCAAATGTTTTTTAAGAAACGGTACAATTTTTAAGAAGAAATACTTTCTGTAGGAAAAAGCCATAAGAGTATGAATTATTTTTTACAAAGAATTACATTTTTTAAGAACAGGTACTTTTTAAAGAAGTGGTACTCGTTTTAGGAAAAGGTTATTTTTTTTCAGAAAGGCTACTTAGCTCAAGCAAAGAAAAGAAATGGTATTATTTTATTTTTAAGAAAAGGTACTTTTAAGAAAAGGAATTTTTGTAAGAAATGGTATTACTTTTAAGAGAAAGTATTTTTCTAAAGGAAGGTCTTTTTTAAGAAATGAGAATTTTTTTTACAATTGGTTCTTTTTTCAAGAATATGTAAATTTTTAAGAGTATTTTTAATTTTTTTAAGAATTCAATTTTTTTAAGAAAATGTACTTTGTTTAAGGATATAAAAAGTTTTTTTTTTTAGAAAATTAGTTTTTTTAAGAAAAGGTACTTATTTAAGAAAATTTTCTTTTTTAAATTTCTTTCACTTTGGCTTTTCTAAATTTATTTTGTATTGGGTTCAAAACTACAATATATACTAAATATTGGTTACAACTTCCCATTAAACAAAAAAATTTCCAACATATGTGAGACATCTAGTTAGTCTAGACACAAACCAAAGCAAAAGTAAACAACATAGCTGATTATAGTGGGATGTAGGATAATAGTGTTAAACCAAAAATTGTTTAACTTTTTTTCATTCAGCCCCCATCCCGCTACGTGCGATAAGGAACTTCGTGCCAAAAATGTATTAGAATATGTTCTAAAATATACCCATTCATTCGATTTGTAATCCTAATATCTCCAAATAATTCCTGGCTCCTTAGATATAATCGTTTTTTTTACAGAACTTTAAAAGGTTTATTAGATTAAAAGACTCTGAATTTTGGTCGATATAAATCGAATCTGAACCACTATGCGTCGTATGGAACACAAGTCGTATGACTTTTTCCCGACATCGACGTAGTTAAGCGACTGCAATAGAATGATGGCTAATTTATCGATCCAGTTGATAAGCGTAACCTGTTGGCCGCATTTTTTGGAAGTAACTTTTCTTTGCCAGAAACCAACCAACCGCTCCCCGTGATCGAAAACGTATCTAGTTTTATACGCGAGATATTTTTTCGAACACATGGAGTTAAAAGGGTTCCAGCAGAACACGACCTAAATAGTTCACAGGGACCGGATGGAATTCCAGCAATTATTTTGAAAATTTTCTTTTTGACGCTTCCTCGCCCATTACGCAGGCATTTCCGCCTCTCATGTACAGCCGATCCCTAAAAAGGGTGAGGTAAATAACACCGGCAACTACCGACCAATTGTAATAATCTCCATGCTCTTGAGAAGGGCTTGATTAACTACCGTCTTGTGAAGTATCGCGAGGTCAACGGTTTCCTCAGTGATTGACAGTATGGCTTCCGCAGAAACCGATCTAAAGTTGGTCTGACGGCATTCCTCTCGGAACAGTGGAGTCGGTCCGTGCATAGACTGGGTGAGAATATGTTAGTGGCTTTTGATACTTCCTAAGCCTTTGATAGAGTCTGGCACGACGCACTCATATCGTAAATTAAAGCTTTTGACTTAGGTGATAACTTCTCTCGATTTATTACAACTTTTACTGGGGATCTTCATATTCGTGTTTTTATAGACTGGATCTCAACCAGTGAGTATAAAATTAATGCGGGAGTACCATAAAGTTATGTTGACCTACTTGGTCGGACTGCTAACCCAATCAACTCTTTTGCACATGATTGAAATTTATGTCATTCGAGTTCTCTTGATCGTCGGCATTGTCTTTCAAGCAAAAGACACAGACAATGACCGATTCACTCAACCATGATATGGTTGTGTGGCTTCTGAGTGGGGTTAGGAGAACCGGGCCGAGTTTAATGCACGTAAAACCAAGTGCTGCATACTTTTGCACAAACTCACAATTAAGCCATCTTTGTCGTCGATTTCATACCAACAATGCCACATTTGGGTCTCAAAAACATATATTATAACCTATTAATAATTGTGTCTCAAACATGTAATATTGAGTACCAAACACAATGTGTTTATATGTACTATATTTGCGACAAGTTATAACCACGTCATATTCGCATTCAAACAACATAAAAGATAGATTTCCCACCGTGTAGAAGCTCCAAGGTGGAACTAGGGGTACCAGCCCAAATATGAGAGATATATTTCCCCTTCGGTCGCATGTCTGTGATATAGATATTGATAAGGTCAGATGGAGCTTTAAAACTGACAAACACTTGAACGAATCTTTAGACAGATTTAAAACATATTCATTCCAGTGGATATCATACTGTATTTGCATGCCCAGATCACCAAGAGCTTCCGATTTGGTGTAGGGAATTCTTTACTCCGTATGACCTTATCAATATCAATATCACACCGAAGAGGAAATTCAACTCTTATATTTGGGTTCGTACCACTTGTTCCATCTGGGAGCTTCTGAACGGTGAAAAATCTGTATTTTTTGTTGTTTGGATGCGAATATGACGTGGTTGTAGTTTGCCGCAAATATAGTATACTTGTGTCCAACCACATTGTTTTTGGTATTCAATATTACCTGTTGGAGACACAATTATAAATAGGTTATAATACATGTTTTTTGACCCAAATGTGTATTTGTTTGTTGAAAACTGCTGAAAACAAGAACATTCTTTCGACAAAGACAACAAAAAGCAGGATATCTTCAATTAATGAAAATAGTACCAGCAAACATCTACTTGGTTCCAGTAATATGTTGCTCGGGCCGTTTTTCAGCATGTGGACTGTCTACAGAAATTTCTGTTGTTTACACGGAACATGAAATGTGAGCTGTGTGTCGTTGTCCTACCGATATCGATATATATATAGTACACGCTGAATAATTTGCATTTTTTTGTTGTTCTTATAATATACTTGTGTCCGACTATATTGCTATTCAATATTACATGTTTGAGACATAATGATTAATATGTGATAATATACGTTTTTATGACCCAAATATATCTGTGTTTGTTATACAAATACAGCTGTGTTTGTTGCACTGTTTATCCTCTCTCGAGAGCAAGGACAACAAAAGAGGGACAACGAGAGAGTCAATCATGTAAGTCTGTGTCTTTATTTTTTGATTATTCTTTCTATCAGAGATTCACCAACATTCCTGAATGTTTGAGTAAATTGCAGATGAAGTCAGTGCTTCTAATTTTGGCTGATGTATTATGTTTTAGTTTCATATAATCAGTCGTCAATGGTTCATCGGACGGAGAATATCATAAGCGGTTGATTAGTGGAAACAGAATGGTTTGTGGCGTTGCTTTACTTTTGTGCATATTTTTCGAACTTATATATATGTATGTGCGCTACCAAAGCCAGAAGCGATTTTGAGGAAATTAACTGGAGATGGCAACAACGTGAAGTCCTTTGTCTGTGCGAGTGAAATATAATAAAAAAACACAAGTAATTAATCCACAATTGGCTTGCATGCACTAGATTTGTATAGAAGTATATTGTTTGTACGTATAGCTGAAACCTTCTTAAAACAAAAAAAAAAGAGAGACAACAATGAAAAGTGAGGCACAAGATCAGTAAATTCTCATTTCCTGGAAACACTAAAATAATGCATTCAATGCAACACCTCTTTAACACCTTTTAATGTTTTGTTTTGATTATTTATACATGTGGATTTATATTGATAAAATTAATTGTAGTAAATAATACATATACACTGAAATCAAAGAATATATCTTTTCTAAATATTATTATGTTTGGAAGGAAATGCGCATATGTTTCCACATAACAATATGGAGGTTTGGGAGAAACACGCGAGCATATGGGTGTTTGCGATGAAGGACGGTTATGTTTCTACGTAAAATCATACATTTTTGCCAATAAACGTGCTAATGTTTGCATTAAAATACAACTGAGTTTAGGACCTGCAATCATATGAATGTTTGTTGTGTGTTCGAAACATATACATGGTTCCTGCTGAATATGTTTAGGAGAATATATTACAGATGCCGTTTATTTCCATCGTGTATTAGTCTTAGATATATATAGTCTCATACCGGAATGTAGAGTACTTAACCGTGCGACAAAGTTGTCCGGGGACTAACATCCATTTGCTGTCACTTACCCAGTAGATCGAACTACGCACTACAGAATGAATGAATAAGCTTCTGGAGATTGTATTCCCTATTACCTATGATGTTACCAAGTTTAAGGCAAGCAGCAACAAACACAGTTCGCTCTTTCCTCCTATTCCTTGCTATTATACGAAAGTCTAAGACAATGCACTGTATTTATAATACAATGCACTGTATTTGTAGGGGGAGTCCCCTTAGGGTTTGTCAGAACTAAAAAAAAATCCTAACTTATGATAACTGACACAATTAAATTTCGACTGGTTTTTGTTTTTGCTGATTATAAAATCCTGCGGAAATTTGAATGCAGCACCAATTTCGTATATAATAATTACGGATTCTCCCCCGGCCACACCAAGAACGCACAACAGGCTTAAGTATTTGCCCAGAAATATGCCATGAATCCAGGAACAAATGCTTCAAATCCTTTATCTCAACCTAATCTAACGTATCAATTCTAACACATTTTTCGAGAGTTTGGTGTAATATTTATAGGTTTATTTATGACTTCACTAAGACACTTAAAATAATAAAGGATACTCGTATCTACCCAAGTTCCTTTTGAGGGAGGGTCTCATGAAGGATAAAATCAAAAATGTTGTGTCATACTCCAAAGCACATGTAAAAGTTAAACAACAAATTAGGACACCGGCTGTGCGAATTGTTTATTTGCCTAACAAATTAGTCGTGATCTAAAGGCTTGACTAACTTCCTCTAGTATTCTTTAAATGACCTAAATATTGTATCCTGTTTGCCCTAAATTTCTCAAAAAGTTTTCTAAATTGGTCTATAAAGTAAATTTCTTGACAAATTTTACAATGTGCTACATATAAGTTGTTTGCCCACATGTTGATTTGTTTAGAGGAGATTTGTACGTTAGAAGAAATGTATAGATTTCTAGGAAAATATTTTCAATATTTTGAACAGAACCACAATTTGTGGCAAATATTAGCAGCAAGTTGTCCCAACACACACCAGGGAGGGAATTCGAGTACTTTTTCGGTTGGCATTTTAAACTTTTATCTTTGTCATTATGCCTGAAAGTATTTTCAATTAAATAGGAATTGAAAATTCATCCACGAAGTCTAATTAAATTGATACTCAACAGCTTTAGATGATACAATTAACGATATTTCCGGATGAAGCCAACCAAAATCCAATTGGTTTTGTGGTTGTACAGGGACAATAAGTCAACTCAATTATGGCAAATTATTATGAGAAATATTACACTAAATTGACTGCATAATAAATATAAGATGTAATTAACGGGCTACAAAATGTGACAGATGTAGTAGTTAATCGTCACAAATGAAATATATATATATATGCACTAGGTTATCAAGAACATAGTAAACTTAGCCTCTATATAAATAAGATGTCCTTTAACTGGAAACAAAAAAAAAACAACATTTTACATCAACAACATTTTATATCCTCTTCACTTTTTTCATGCTCTTTGAATATCTTTATTGTTATCCTGATGTGACTCTTATATTTTGCTTAGGCTACAGTTCATTGCATTAGTTATGCCTCATTTCACTGATTGTGTATTTCGTGAGAATAGGACTGAAGCACGACTACTTCATGGCCATAGGCAATTTTCATCTCCTTTACTTTCACATCCGTTTATGCCCGACAAACATCATGTTCATATTGTTGTAGCTGTTTAGTCCTTTTCGACTTTAAAGAGGCATCAATTCAGTGCAAAACGGTGCGGATGTGTCGTCTTCACCATACAACAATCATTTTTCAATAAGTAAACAATGCTTTGTCTCAGCAATGGCAATGGCAGCGACAGCAGCAACACGCACAAAAATCTCTGAGGAATCTCTTCAATATTTCCAAGTCAAGACAACAGGTTTATGTAGAAAACTGTCTGAGGCAACTACATGCCTTGTTGTATACTCAGTGGTAGAGGGTTTGAACATGCACAGTGGTTGCGAAGGCCATAAATGGATTTTTTAAAGAAATTTTTCTTAAAGTAAATACTTTTAGTAAAGTCCCCCTATACGATGACAAGGTATTAATAGCTCGTTAAAGTTAGACATTGCTGCGAGTATCATAATTGGCGTGAATCACGCGTGAATGTGAGTAGAACCAAATTTTGCTCACATGAGCGTGAGTAGTAAAACAACCTTCGTTCGTGAGTCCAATATTTTCGTGTGGAAGTGTGCGTGAGCACTATTTTCGCATGAGTCGTACATATTTCTGAATGTTTAATCTAATTTTATTTCGATTTTCTTACTGCTTTGTTAAACAAAGTATTTTTGGAAAACTTCTAATACCATTCCCCTCTTGCAAACCTTCGCTAATCATATTTTTTATTTCCAGGAGTTCAGCTACAAGCAAAGGAGAATTTTCCAGGTCTGCAAAAATACTAAGGGAAATAAGAACAGCGGTCCTCAACTGGTATGAGATTTACCTAAAATGACGACAAAAACGGCGAATGATGTTTCAGTCCTCATATTGGTCTTTAGGGTTTGATCCTCTAGTTTCTTTCAAGAGTAGGAGATCTTCATAATTCGGCATCACTGGAAAATACCGTTTAAAAACGATTCGTTCCTAGTCCGTTGGAGTTAATCTTCAAGTAACGCAGATACGTAGTGGGAATTTGTTATAAGATAATGACAATGTGTCATTCACGTGTTCTCAATAATGCTAACCAGCTTTGTAGTCGGAAGAAAAACATCGAGTTTCTTCTTACCAAACACAATTTGTTTACTACAAGGAACAACAATTTTCTTTCGATTTCTCACAATCACTGAGCTGTGCGCTTTCCAGTTTTCACTCACTGATTGGGACCTATAGTTTTACACCGATTCCGAATGGCATTTTGAGAAGTAAGACATTTTAGTAAAGCGAGCAATGCCGAACTGAAATATGGTTATAAGGACTGAAACCTCATACGCCGTTTTAGTCGTCATTTTAGTTGAGAACCGCTCTGAAGTGAGGTTAGATTTAAAAAATGCACTATTTTGATAGTAGATTTGATATATATGTTTTTTTGTCATTACTTGAAAAAAAACTGATTAGATTTTAATAATCGCGGATTCTTATTGTGGGGCTTATAGGGACTGAAACCTCGTTAACCGTTTTCGTCGTCATTTTAGGCCAACCTCAAACCAGTTGACGACCGCTGTGTTAGAAACACACTTTTTTGAGATAAAGGTGACAGAATGTTGTTCTCCTGTATAGAGCTTAGTTTATTTTATAAATTTATTAAACTTTTTAAACCTTATCAATACCCACCAGAGCGACCAATTTCGGTTTTAATTCTTTAATACCTTCATTAATTTTTCTCCGATCTAGTGGAAATTTTGATAACATATGATAACATTTTTATTTTTTTCAAATATTTTTTTATTTTTCAATTTTATTTTGTGGTTTACCATCAAAGAAAAAGGGTAATCCATAAAAACCATTTGTGATGCGAAAGTAAAAGCAACACGCAGTTTATTTATTTATTTACTCAGCTAAAAACGGCTGGAAAAATAGTTATATGTGTACATAACTTCAGTTACAAACTAAATAGAAAATGCAAGTACACTGGACGGAAAAGCATCGTCACAGGGATGACATTGTTCATCACCTCAACAACTTTCATCATCGAAAGTGAGCTAACGTACAGTTTCATTCCCGCTACGGAAATGTGTTCATCAACTGCAAATTGTTCGTTACTGCTGCAATGAATATCATTCATTATTGCAACGAATTTGTTTCGCTGCTGCAATGAATTTGATTCATTGTTGCAGTGAATAAGTATTGTTTTTGCAATGAAATTATTTCATTGCTGCAATGAATTGGTTTCATTAGAGCAATGAAGTTGCTTCATTGCTGCAATGAATTTGCTTCATTGCTGCAATGAATTTGCTTCATTGCTGCAATGAATTTGCTTCATTGCAGCTATGAATTTGTTTCATTGCTGCAAAGATTTTAATTCATTGCTGTAATGACTGTGTTAAAGTGTGTTTGAAATTATTTATTGTTTATTGTACATAAATACACTGTTAATATTACATTGCAGGTGTTTTGATAAAAAAAAATTGAATTTTTGGCTCGAAAATTACCTGAATTTGCTAAATATATTATATCCATTCCACTCGTCTGGAGAAAGATTATGGTAGCAGAGGGGTTGAGTGTTATTGTGGCCGTTGTACTCAGGTCCTGCAATTAAAAACAAATATGAGGAATTTATTATTAAGACTTCTATTTAATATTCACGTATATCTGTACTTACCATGAACATAAGCTCTGCTCCCGTATGGATTTCATCACAACAATTGATCTATGTTCAAAATTTTCTTTAACATATAAACACATCATTGTTTCTTAAATTATCCAATTGTTGTTGTGTTGAGGGTTCAGTCATTATAGCGCCACATCTCCCCGTAATTAAGCCATTGATCGCTCTGTAAGAATTTTCTTCAACTGCTTTTTTATTTATTTCAACCAAATTTGTTAAAAGTTCGATTGGATTTATTTCATTTTTAACTATTATTTTTTTTTTAACTATTTAGGCGAAAAAAATGGCAGTGGGAGCAGAGAGAGAGTGAAAGGACCGAAATGTGCAGGATGAATGGTGAATCGCGAAAGTTTTCCAGAGGGTAAGAAGATCGACCAACGGGCCTAATAATGGGCTGCCCTCCTGCAAGGACGAGAAGGGGAATCTGGTGACTGAGAATCAGTAAGTGCCCAAAATGTGGAGAGACCACTTTTCAGCACTACTCCAATCAGATTCTTCCACTGAAGATCAGGAGGTAATGATAGTGGAAGATAGTATAGATTGTACTCCCCCCCCCCCCCACCAACCAAGACGAGATTAGAACGGCGATCTCCCGCCTGAAGAATAATAAAGCCGCTGGTGCGGATGGCCTAACCGCTGAACTTTTTAAGGCAGGTGGCGAAGGACTGATAGCCTACATGCATCAACTGATATACGGTATATGGTTGGGGGAATCTATGCCCGACGACTGGAGTCTCAGTGTATTATGTCCTGTATCCAAAAAGGGTGATCCGTGTGTCTGTTCCAACTATCGAGGTATCAGTCTTTTATCCATCGCATATAAGGTCTTGTCGAGCGTATTATGTGAAAGACTAAAGCCAATTATTGAAAACTTGATTGCACCTTATCAGTGTGGTTTTAGATCAGGCAAGTCCACGACTGACCAAATATTCACGCTACGCCAGATCCTCGAAAAGACCCACGAAAAGCAAATCGATATATACCAGATTTTTGGCGATTACAAAGCTGCTTTCGATAGCCCCATACGGGAAAACTGCACGAAGTTATGTCTGAACTTGGTGTTCCAGCAAAACTGATCCGCCCCTGTGGAATGACGCTGACCAACACCAAATCAGGACTTAGACAAGGCGACACACTTTCGTGCAATCTCTTCAACATCTTAAATAAATAAATGGTTTCCCATTACATCCCATGAAGGGACTGGGGAGAACTTCTCACAATCACTGAGCTGTGCGCTTTCCAGTTTTCACTCACTCATTGGGACCTACAGTTTTACACCGATTCCGAACGGTAATTTGAGAAGCTTTTTCATGGCTAGATACTCGATAGTGTCGCCGTCACTATGCGAGGTGACCGCCGCCGAAAGAAAATTTGAAGGTGGTCAGAGCCGGGTTCGAACCCAGGATCTCATGTACAAGAGCCGCGCACACTAACCATTGCACCACCGGCGGCCACCATCTTAATGGAGATAATAATGCGAAAGGCTGCAGTAAATAGGAACAAGACCATTAACACGAAAAGCCATATGTTGCTGGCGTATGCTGACGACATAGACATCATTGGGCGAAATTTGCGAGAGGTTAGAGCAGTATTTTCAAGAATCGAGAAGGAATCAGCGAAGGTGGGTCTTGCTGTTAATGAGGGCAAGACAAAATTGATGGTGTCAACGACTAGAGAAACCTCTCGACTTGGTCCGCACTTGAACGTTGGCAACCGATTTAATTTTGAAGTGGTAGATGAATTTGTCTACTTTGGATCCGCCGTGAACAAGGACAACAACGTCAGCCTGGAGATAGATTGGAGAATTGTGCTTGCAAATAGATGTTATTTTGGGCTCAGCAAGCAGTTTAGGAACAAAGCCCTCTCTCGACGGACAAAAGTCCAGCTATGTCAGGCTCTCATTTTACCTGTCTTGACATATGGCTCTGAAACTTGGGTCATATCGCAAGCGGATGAAAAACACCTGGGAGTTTTCGAGAGAAAAATTCTCCGTAAAATATATGGTCCTGTTAGGGAAAACGGCGAGAACCGACGTCGCTGGAACGCAGAGCTATATAATCTCTATTCTGACGTGGACATAGCTAGACGAATCAAAGTGTGCCAATTGCGTTGGCTAGGCCGTGTTATCAGAATGGATAAAGATGAGCCAGCGCGAAAGATTTTTGATAACGTACCCGATGGAAGCAGGTAGAGAGGACGACCAAGACTCCGCTGGAAAGACCAGGCAGAAGAATCCCTCCGTATCCTTGGTGTTACCAACTGGCGAGAAAAGGCGAAGGATAGGGCCAGTTGGACGAATATGTTGAAATTTGTTTAATTTGTTTGTTTAATTAATATGTGTAAGATATCTCACCTCATGAGGTTGTAGTATAGTCCATAAAAGTAAAAGTAACTCGAAAACACGAACATTTTGGTACGGTTTGTACCGTCACGCTCTTACACACACGCTCTTACACGCATATTTCGGTGTAGTTTTTCTTCTATCGAAGCGTCACTTTATTTGGTGTCATGTTGCTCCTTGAATTCTGATTGTTTATCTATTTTATTTATAGATACACAATTTACACAAACGATCACAGCAAACACATAAATTCACACAATTTATTTTTCTGAGTAAAATATTAATACTTTACTAAGTTCAACTAATTAGTCTGTTTTAAAAAATGTATTTAAATTATTCCGGCGGAGAAATATGTCTTCCACCTTCGGTTGTTGCAAATGAACTGATTTAGGACGTGTACATGACTCACTCACTCTCACCATATCCTCTTGCTGGTCTCTTTTTTACGCTTACTCGTTTTGTTGACTGCTTTTCTCTCTTTATCTTCATAAAACTTAGTTTCATTGCAATAACGAAATTGTTTCGTCAACTGTAAATTATGGCAAAACTCGAAAATAAATAAATAATAAAAATAATCAATAAAATTTAAGAGATACACCAAACATCAATAGGTTAGATCTAATGCAATTCCTTTTTTTAATTTTTAACCCATTTTTCAACACAATTCAAATTAAATAAAATTGTTCCAGGAAAATTGTCAAAGAAATCATGTGTGAAAATTTTCGTTGCAGCGACTACCGAATTGTCTGATATACGAAACTTTTCATTGTAGCAACGTAAAAACATTAACGAAAATGTTTCATCCATACGACAAAGCATTATTTTTTCAGTGTATAATAATTAAATTGAAAGGGTTGGAACAGTGGTAGAACAGTAATCAGGAACAAAATTAAACAACATTTTGTAGTGAACAGTATGAATGGAGGACTGAGAGGTTGTCAACTAGAATCAATCAATGAAGCGCAGTAGGTTTTAACAGAGTCTGATTGATACTAATGCCAGCTATATAAGGTTTTATGCTGATTGCACTGAACAAAAATATGCAGTATCTCTGTCCGGATCCTGCGGTTTATACCAAACCATAAATTAACATACCATAGCAACTCAAAGTCTATGAAATTTTCACCTAACTGGGTAACAGCAAGAGCACGCACAACAACTGATGGAAACTCTTATCCATTCCGTAGTATTTAAAATGTTTTTTTTTTTAAATTTGAAATAAATATCGTTGAATTTTCATCATCATTACAATTAGTTGTTCTCAAAATAATTTTACAAATATCCCAATACACAATTAGCAATAGCAACTCAAAGTCTATGAAATTTTCACCTAACTGGGTAACAGCAAGAGCACGCACAACAACTGATGGAAACTCTTATCCATTCCGTAGTATTTAAAATGTTTTTTTTTTAAATTTGAAATAAATATCGTTGAATTTTCATCATCATTACAATTAGTTGTTCTCAAAATAATTTTACAAATATCCCAATACACAATTATAGAAACCCTTTCGGTTTCTAAAAATGCTAAACTTTTAAACCACTGTAAATTTCACACATTTCAATTGGAAACGTTTGTTAGCTTCAGTGATATTTGTGAGGGTGGGTGGTGGTCATGGCAACAGCTACATCAGACCATTTGTTCTCTGGGGGATGCGTAACCCGGTTTCATTGTTTCCGGATATTTAAAGTTTGTCATCTTTATTGTAAGATTTTCTTGTTTACGTTTGAGTTAGAATCTGAGTTTTATTTTCATCCCAGTGGTCGTCGTTTTCCCTTTATATATCGACAAAAATTAAATTTTTTTTTAAATACTTGGACCGTTTTTCAGCTGCAAATTTCTATTTAAATTTGATGAGTTAATAAAAACAGCTTATAGGAATCAACCATAGAGTAATGTCATATAAAGAGGGTTTCAATACGAGCGCTACAAAAGTTTTTTTAAATAAAACAAAACCGGTTTTAGATACCAATGAAATTCTTTATTCCTGTGAAAGTACGTTCGATGCCATTATGTATGGAATTCGATCTCTTTTGCATGGCCACCACGGGCACGCTTGCAGAAGTCCAGACGCTGAACCCAATTTTCGACGGTTTTCAAGCATAAATCGGCCGATACTGCTGCCAATTCACGAACATACGACGCTTATGGTGGTCAAGCGGCTTCAGTTCTTGCGTCAATTTGATTTTGTAAGGATGTAGGCCAAGATCTTTTCGCAAAATTCGCCACAACGACGTCACAGAGATGGCCAATGCGTGAGAACGACGTGTGAGAGACACATTTGGGCTTTCTTGAACTGAAGCCTCAGCGGCAGCAATATTCTCGACACTACGGGAACTTCTTTGTCTCACTGGCACGGGAACATTTTGTACTGTGCCTGTGGATTCAAATTTTTCCACTAGACGCTCAATTGTTGATCTGGTAGGACGATTATGACGACCATAAATTGGACGTAGCGCTGTTAAAGTTGAGGCCACTTACTCCAAATTTCGGTAGTAAATTTTAATAATTTAGACTCGTTGTTGCCTCGTACATCTTTCCATGATGAAATGCCAAACCTTACTGAAGAGAAATGTCAAACAAGCGGGAAAAAATATGGCGTCGTTTGCTGTCCCTATCGATTTACTTTTGTAGCGTCTCTGTTGAAAAACCCTAAAGCTGACATTCTTCTCATCTGATATTTCATTTCACACTATCCGTGGTGCAGACTTACACCAGGTGGAGTTACAAAAAATGTTGACTTAAATTTAATCGTATTTTGGACCTTTTCGTTATATTTGTCGTGAAGTTTGTCGGCCAAAAAGGTGATGGCAACAGTTTTTTGGGATGCACGCGGGATAATCCACATCGATTACCAACTTTTTCATCAAGATAATGCACGGGTTCACACGTGTATTATCTCAATGGCAAAATTCCATGAATTTGGCCACGAATTGGTGCCTCATCCGCCTAATTCTCCGGATTTAGCTCCCAGTGACTATTTCCTATTTCCAAACCTAAATAAATGGCTCGGGGGAAAGAGATTTAGCTATAACGATGAAATTATTGATCAAACAAATGTGTATTTTATGGACCTCGAAAATAGGGTGGAGTGATACAATTAATTTTTTTATTTTAATTTGTAATAGCGCGGAAAAGTTGCCTATTGTGACCCATAATGGCCATGTAAAACTTGGGTTCTGGCAAAAAAATTCTGCTATTTTCGCAGGCCCACTCAATGCGTAGTAGGTAGGCTTCATGGAAATACTTTTCCACTTCGTCATCTCCTGCATCACTTGGATGGGCAATGTACTGGGCCTCGTGGGGATTCTGGACCAGGCGGCAAGAAGTTGCAATTTGGTGAGAAGCTACCTGTTATTGTGCTCAAATCAATTGATAGCAATTTGCCTGAAATTCAGGAACGCATTATCGAAGACCTAAATACCGACCAAAAATACATGTACCAAATGGTCAAAGCCATTGCTACTGGTAACTGTGCAATAGATTTGGCTAGGCGGGATCCCAGAAGGATATCGCATTCAATGTGGGTTACTACGGCAAACCGCCTTCTTCGGTTGTATATAAACAATGAAAATCTAACAGACGGCAAGGTAACTCTAGTCACTTATATCATGGGAGTGTATGCATCTATGTGGTTCTACATAAAAACCAAACCTTTATGTGAAAACGGAGCTCACCACTTATCGCGCACCATCAGTCTGTCACGTTACCTGTAGCAATCATTGAAACATGTAGTTGATCCAGTTATTCAACGAAATGGATTCTATTGGCATGCTGAAAATATTCGTCTTGGCATGCTAACAGACAAAACGGTATGTTTCAAGTGCCCCTTCTGAATTTAAAAGCTACGGACTATATAGACCTGCTTAAATGGCAAGACTGTCAAGTCACCAGTCACTGTCAAACATTCCAATACTAAATTGCAAGAATTAATTAGCAGTAAGGAAACTCCAAAAAACGATTTGAAGAAGTATTGGGCGAATGTAATTTTTGCCAGAACCCAAATTTTACATTGTCGGTCATAATAGGCCACAATGTGCAATTTTTCCGCGTTATTACAACTAAAAAATATAAAGTGTTAGTAATTCCCATAATGTGGCCGTCGGTGGTGCAATGGTAGTGTGCGTGGCTCTTGTGCGTGAGGACGTGGGTTCGGTCACCACTCTGACCACCTTAAATTTCTTTCGACGGCTGTCATCTCGCTTAGTGACGGCGACACTATCGAGTATTTAGCCATGAAAAATCTTCTCAAAAATACCGTTCGGAACCGGTGTAAAACTGTAGGTCCCAATTAGTGAGTGTGAAACTAGAACGCGCACAGCTCACTGGTTGTGAGAATCTCTCATTAATCCTCTCGTGGGATGTAACGGGAAACCATTTATTTTATTTTTCATTCCCATAATATCCTGAAAGTTGTACTATTAGATGTTTTCGATAAATTTCAAGGTCGTTGGAGGAGCCAGAAGTTATTTTTTGCCAGAACTCAAATTGTACATGGGCATTATACGTCCAAATAGGCAACTTTTCCCCGCTATTACAAATTTAAAAAAAATTAAATTAAAAAAGAATTGTATGCACTCCACCCTACTCGAAAAATCCTTTTATTTGGAAGGAATACAAAAATTGGAGAAATTTCGGACTAAGTGCTTTGAGCTAAATGGAGATTATGCTGAAAAAAAAAAAACATTTTTACCAATTCTCAGAGTTAACTGCACCTTTTTTTTGACAAAAAATTATATAGTTTTTCACTTTTTTCTGCATAAATTCAAAGAACTCCAAATTTTTCACTCACAATGTTTCGCAAAATTGTAGCCATGGTAAAGTTGAACAACTTTTCTGAACCTATCAGTAGAATCTGAACGTGTTTCATAAAGACCATTTGGTGTCTCAAAAATGGTCATTTATATATGTCATCATTACTCGAGAATGACGTACACGATTTTGTCCGAATACATTTAGAAAAATTTAGAATTACAATATCTTTAATCTAGTTACTTTTATACTATTTCTCAACGTAATCAAAAGTTTCGCAGTTATTAAAAAAATAATGGTGAAGTAACATTTTTTTTCCTTAAAAAATTCAAATGTTTTGTAACTAAAAAGCAAGAGACATAAGAAAAGGCAAAAAGTGTGAAGTTGTATTAGTTTTTCGTAAGGTCACATGACCTATGAAAAAAATGAGACATGGATCATAAAAATCGAAGGACTCGTTTCGCTTTTATTCACAATTTATTGAAGGAATCTTTATTGACAAGAATTGTATTATTATGTAATATTATTGTATTATTATGGGCATTTGCACAGAAAGGTCCACCTTTTGTCACAGCACGTCACCCTGTTAATTACTTATATTATAAGACCAGTTAGTTAGATTATTTTCTCATCTGCTATTAAATATAGAATTTCTTACATTCTGTATTTAGTAAAAGAATAGAAAACAATCGAACTTCATGTTCCTAAAATATAAACAATTTGCGATGGTGACTAACCCGACGTATGGTGGCACTTTCTGGGGAAATTTCTATATGCAACCCAAAGAAAAGTTTGACACTCTTCAAATTGGTTTTTTTAAAAAATTTGAGTTGATACAGACATTTTGTGGTTATCGAAAAACTCAGTAGACCTGCATCTAAGCGTTACAATATTCTAGAATGTTGACACAACAATTTCATGCCAAAAACTACAACAGTGTAATCAAGACATTGCACCGGCTTCTACACCGAACAAGAGGAGAAATGATTTCGCCAACCTGATGAGCATCCACAGCCAAAAAGGGCTAAGGTAGCTAGTTGGAACTCTGGTCAAATATCCTTTAGTGAGGTGGTAAACGACAACCTGGTTAAGACGGATATCGACCAGTGGCAGGAAGACGGAATCATTCCGAAGAACAAATGGAAATACGTTGTGGACACATTGTACACGGTGTAACTTCAGATCCCAAAGGAGATGCCGGAACCACCTCTACGATTTTGCAACGCAGACTAGTTCCAAAATCGGGCATCGTTAGTGGCGTTTGAAGATCAGCGGTCGGTAGATTCCTACAGTGCACCTTTGAAAAAGTGGGTGAGTTGTGACCAGGGGTAGCATTAGATGTTGTTTGGACGGAGGACATCCGATTCAGGCCCAGGGCACATGCCAGGATCTCAGCCAGCCCACATGAAATGGAGGAAACTGAGTACACCCGCAAGGATAGTTCTCCGGAACTTCCAACACACAAGTGGAAAATCAGACGACTGAAAAAGGGATTTGGTATCCGTTGATACGCGATGTTCATTTGCGTTATGTTTGCTCTTGAGAACCTAACCCTGAAGATTTTTACACAGTATAAGGAATGCAAGGCTGCCGATAGCATGTCGACTGTAATCGAAGAAGTATTTCAAACTGCAGATGATGCTAAAACTGTAACAAGAGAACGACGCAGAGGATAAAATATCGATGGTAAGTGGGAGTACACATACTCATGGAAACTTCTTAAAGCAGCAACGTAATATCTAAAGAGTTTTCCAAATTGAGTGATATGATTTCTAAGTGAAGTTTCGGCCATTTGTAGTATGTCAAGATCTGTAATTTTTTTTTTATTGTATTCAGTAATGTTTACTATTTCATTATGGAGAGATATACAAGAACAGCGTTTACAAATTATTCAATATTCTTATCAAAATAATCGTTCTCCAATTGCAACTTTTCATGCCCTTTTGCCATAATAATTGTCCACCTGTGCTCGTTATTCGTCGAATTGTTGCAAATTACGAGCGTAGATTTTCTTTACATAATGATCAAGTGCCAACAAGACAAAGAACCGCTCGAAGTAATGAAAATATTTCTGCCGCTCAGGCAAGTGTTGCTGAAGAACGCAATTCATGGATTTCAAGACGTTGTTAGTAATTGGGACTGTCTCAAACCACAACCTGGCGGATTTTGAGAAAGGATATGGGCTTGCATCCGTATAAATTGTTATCACTCAAGAACTGAAGCCATTGGACTACCGTAAACGCCATGAATTTGCTGATTTTGTTTTGGAACAACTTGAAAACGGTAACGATTTTTTTTAAGAAACTCACCTTCTCCGATGAGGCTCACCTATAATCAAAGAGACAAAACTGTCAATTCTGGTGCGAAGAAAATCCACAAATTATTCATGAACAACCATAACATTCATCTAAATTGACAGCTTGGTGTGGTTTTGGTCTGGTGGAATCATCGGTCCGTACTTCTTTCGAAATGAAGCTGGTAACACCGTTAATGTCAATGGAGAGCGGTGTAGATCCATGATAACCAACTTTGTGAGGCCGAAATTGGAAGAACTTGATCTTGACAACATCTGGTTCCAACAAGACGGGGTACATGCAACAACCGAATTATTTCGAGAAATGTTTGGAAATTCGATTAGTTCAAGAAATTGTGACATTGAATGTCCTCCAAGAAGTTGTGATTTAACGCCATAAGACTATTTATTGTGGGGTTATTTGAAGTCATTGGTGTTTGGCAGTAAACCCGACTCTCTTCAAGCTTTACAACTCAATATTGAATGTGCTCTTAATGCCATACGACAAGATTTAATGGACTAAGTGTTAGAAAATTGGGTTCATCGAATTCGTTCCTGCAAAAAGAGATGTGGAGAGGTCATTTGAAAGACGTTTTATGCAGAACTTAATTGTATCGATTGTATATTAAATAAAAAACATTTAAATTTTCCTTTTTAAAGAAATCATATCACTCAAATTGGAAAACCCTATGTGTATTGAAAGGAACTTCGTTCCAACCGGGTGTCGACTGAGGCGATCGGTCATAACGCCCAACGGTCATATCGCCCAACGGTCATAACGCCCAAATTGTTTTTGGGGCTTATGACCGCCCTCAGAGCAGATGGAAGGACACAAAGCCTGACATTTTTGGGCGTTATGACCGCGCTAGGGGAGGAAATATTATTTTGATATTTTTCTCAACTTATGAGCAAATTTGAATGTTTTTGGAAAAAACTAGTGTTGTTATTGTGCGAGAATTAACAGTACAATAGTTTCTTAAGGCTGAAAAGTAGAATTGTTTTATGATAGATGTAATTGTAACATTCATTCAGTTGTTCATGAACCAGTGAGAAGAATGGAATCGCGCGATTTTTCTTTCTTTCCAAATTGCATTCCCCATTCACTTTGGAAATTCTAATCATCACCAGCTCCATAATTTCTTCCATTTCCAAATTGCATTCCCCATTCACTTTGGAATAGTATCTCATAGAATAGAAATCTCATAGAATATAATCTCAAAAGGCATATGAACACATTCTGCAGTTTATCAATGTCAACATTTTTCAACTGAAGCCTACGAATTTCACTAGCGACTTCGAAAAAGCTCTTCGAAATGCTATTTTAAAAGTTTTTCCAAAAGTGCACCGGAAGGTATGCTGGTTTCATTACTTCCAGGCACTGAGATGGAAATTGGCAAAGATGAGTGAATTAGCGAGAGCCGTAAAATCAACCGCGGTCGCAAGGCGCATATTTAAAAAGATATTAG
This sequence comes from Phaonia tiefii, assembly GCA_963931995.1. NCBI lineage: Eukaryota > Metazoa > Arthropoda > Insecta > Diptera > Muscidae > Phaonia > Phaonia tiefii. The sequence continues at coordinate 289,797,098 of OZ008368.1, forward strand.
TTTTACCAATCCTTCCGGCGGGCGAAATAATTAACGGGTTTGACATATGTAAGCAGGATGCTTATAGGTCTATGCAGTGCTATAAAAATTCCAAAAACATCTTCGACGATTTTTCTGTTTACTTTGAACGGCAGTGGCTAAAAATTGTTTGTACAATAAACCACGAATATTTTCAATTACTAACTAAACACAAATTTTGGAGGTAACTCCACAGAAATTATCTGTTAATGGCGAATGTGTCCGTACAACAAGTGCTGTAGAGGGATACAATGGCAACTTGGGCGCTCATATACCCATGCATGGCAGCTTTTGGGACTTTCGTCAAGTGATTCGACAAGCTACTGATGGTGTTGCTGAAATATCAGAACCCCAAAAGAAACGAAATCGGGACAAAAGTGAACAAATAAAAGTTGTTTCTGTAAAACTATCTTCAAGCGTAATAACAACAAAGTCACTTTTGCAAATGGTGACATATAAGATTAACAACCTTGAACCTACAATACCAGAAAACATTCCAATTATAGAAGATAGCGAGTGCGAAGAAGAAAATGAAACTATTACTACTGAAGGTATCTTATGTGAAATATGTTTTGAAAACAAGAAGAATACCCTGCTAAAACCATGCAGGCATGCCAAACCTTAGAAAACATGCTTTGACGAAATTCAAAAAAAAGTAACATACTGCAAATGGCACCCTTATTTTGTGCCCCTCTTGCCGACAAATTGTGGGTCAGGTAGAAGAAATTTATATTTAAATAAAAAATATTTTTGGACCATATTTTCAAAATATCAATAACAAATATTGAATTACTAACCATTGCTTATATTGAATTACTACTCGTTATAATTTAAAAATAAACTAAAAACGGTCATAACGGCCGAATTCTATTTTGGGGGCGGTCATAAGGCCCAAACTGAAATTTTGGGCGTTGTGACCATTGGGCGTTATGACCGGTAGCCGTCCCCTGACACCCCATGTGATTTTTTTTATATCGGCTATATAAGTAAATCGCTAAAATATAAAACTGGGAAATGGTGGGTCCAATCTAGGGATGCCAGACGTACTGTTTTCACCAGTACGCGTACTTTTTTTTACTAATTGTACTTCTGACGGCATAGCACCTAAAGAAGTACGCAAAAGTACTTATTTTTAGCATCTGTACTTCGGTTTGTACTTTTTTTTGTTATGCCAAAAATAAATACTAAAATATACCAAACCAAAAATCTTATTTAAGTATTTACATAGAAGACCGTTTTACTTTGAAAAATAAGAAATTTGAAAAACTTCCCATTTTTAACCTTAATTCAAACAATTCATATCATTCATGCCGTAATTGAATTATTTTCAATCAAATTAACTGGCTTAGATCGACTCTTTGACGAATTTATATCCTTAAATGCTTTTGCTGAAAATATTCCAAAAGAAAAATCCGTTTAAGAAAAATGGAAAGAGATCCTAGAAGTGGGTCATTTCCAAATTTCGGAAATATCAGTGAATTTGTATTTTCATTTCCTCGTTCTAATGCGGCATGTGAAAGAATATTCAGTTTGATGTTTAATTTTTGGAGAAAAAAACGAAATAGATTCAAAATTTAGAAAACGAATTAAAAAATTATTTTTACGTACACTTGTAATGAAATGAGTTGGTAAAGTGTTAAACATGGTAAAAACGGAATAGTTCCTCAAGTCCACAAAAACTATAAATATTTGTAATTCGTTAAAAAAGTTGTAAAATAATATGTTTGATTACACTAGCCAACACTCGTTTTGTTATTTGGTTGTAGCATATTTTTTCTCATGGATTTTGACCTCCTGAACTCGAAAATGAATTTTAAAAATTTTTCTGTTGATTGGTTTTCGAGATAAAAATTTTTGAATTTTTTTTTTTAATTTTTGGAGGTACTCTTAAAATTTTGAGCATATCTTTCGTCTTCTTTGAGCGATTTCATCCTACTACTACTCAAATTAAAGAGAATTGAGCCGCCTACAACTCATTCTCAGAAAATTTTCAAATCGGATTAGTAGTTTTGATGTTGGCGGCTTATAAAGGTTAAAACACTGCGTTTTTTTAGTAAAAATGTGGCTGAAAAATTCATAAAAAAATTCATATAAAATATAAAACGCGATGCTAACAGCGATTTTAATTTTTTTACGTATAGCTGGCACTTTTCAAAAGAAAATAAGCCCTTACTTAACAAAATGTGATAACAAATAGTGGACTTATGGATTTTTTGGTAAAAGACCAAAATTCCGCTATTTCACGATTTTTTGATTTTCATTACTTGCACAGCTTACCTACCCAACGCAAACGAATTAATACATTTAAACTTAATTTAAAATAAACGACTTAGTCTTAGTATATTATTTTTTAATTTATTTAGATCACTACATACTCAATGTATGGCACAATTATGTCATGTGGAAACCAAATCAACTCCCACAAAACAAAACAAAACAAAGATGTAAGGTAGGAAGATTTTTAAAATGGAACTACGCTCAAGTGGGATCGTTTGCGCTACCAGTACCACATTCGAATGATGTGCCATATCCAGTGTGCCCTTGTGCATCTCTTCAAAAAAGCAGAATCGTCAGAGGAAGAGTCCGAGTCAAGTGCAAGCGAATTTGGGGCGTGTAGAAAGCGAAAATTACTGTCACAGGCCGAACTAAACAATTGGGTGCGCGATTTTGGTCTCACTAAGGAGAAATCCGAACTTTTCGCGTCTCGGATGATACAGTGTGGATTTGCGGCTTCAGAAGTGAAAGTAACAGCGTACAGAAAGCGTCACCAGCCGTATGCGAAATTTTATACAAAGAAAGACCAAATATGTTTTTGCAGCGACATTTCAGGAATATTCCAAGAGCTTCACCAAATTCACAACCCCAACGAATGGAGGTTGTTTATTGCCAGCAACAAAGAGAGTTTGAAGGCAGTTCTCTTACATAATGGGAATGAAAAGCCATCTCTTCCTATTGCTCATGCGGTTCATTCAAAGGAGAACTATGAAACTTTGGACATTTTGCTGAAATGTATAGAGTATAGGAAATATAATTGGAAAATATGCGCCGACCTCAAAGTTGTGGCCATTCTGTGTGGACTCCAAGGAGGCTATACGCGACATTGCTGTTTTCTGTGCCTTTGGAATAGCCGCGCTGATGATCAGCATTATACTCAAAAAAAAATTACCGGAACGAACGAAACCTGTAGTTGGAGAAGCGAATGTTCAGCGCAAACCACTAATGAACCGTCAAAATATAATACTTCCGCCGCTGCACATAAAATTGGGTTTGGTTAAAAATTTTGAAAAAACTTGGTCAAAGAAGGTGAAGCTTCTCTGCCTATTTACGGTCAATTTTCCCTTACCTTTCGCTGGCAAAAATTAAAGGAGTCTTCGCAGGACCCGAGATAAAAAAAATTTTGAAAGATGAAAAATTCCCAAAGCTTTTATCACCCATCGAAGCCGCAGCATGGAATTCCTTCAGGCTTGTTGTGGAAAACTTTTTAGGAAACAACAAAAGCCCGAATTATAAGGACATAGATCTGCTCAAGAGCTATGAAGCCATGGGTACGTTTTTTTTTCAATACAAATATTGTTTTAAATAGCGTTTTAATTCTCAATTTTTTTTTTCATTTTTGGGTAGGAGTGCACATGCCACTTAAAATATACTTTATGCATTCTCATTTGGATTTTTTCCCTGAGAATTTAGGAGACGTGAGCGACGAACACGGCGAGCGCTTTCATCAGGAATTGAAGGCTATGGAACGACGCTATCAGGGCATCTATGACACGGCTATGATGGGTGACTATATTTGGACCCTAATACGTGAGAGCGATTGCAGTGAATACAAAAAACAAAGAAGAAGTCAGCAGTTTTTCCACATGACATAATTGTGCCATACATTGAGTATTTAGTGATCTAAATAAATTAAAAAATAATATACTAAGACTAATTTGTTTATTTTAAATTAAGTTTAAATGTATTAATTCGTTTGCGTTGGGTAGGTAAGCTGTGCAAGTAATGAAAATCAAAAAATCGTGAAATAGCGGAATTTTGGTCTTTTACCAAAAAATCCATAAGTCCACTATTTGTTATCACATTTTGTTAAGTAAGGGCTTATTTTCTTTTGAAAAGTGCCAGCTATACGTAAAAAAAATAAAATCGCTGTTAGCATCGCGTTTTATATTTTATATGAATTTTTTTATGAATTTTTCAGCCACATTTTAACTAAAACAAACGCAGTGTTTTAACCTTTTTAAGCCGCCAACATCAAAACTACTAATCCGATTTGAAAATTTTCTGAGAATGAGTTGTAGGCGGCTCAATTGTCTTTAATTTGAGTAGTAGTAGGATGAAATCGGTCAAAGAAGACGAAAGATATGCTCAAAATTTTAAGAGTACCTCCAAAAATTAAAAAAAAAAATTCAAAAATTTTTTCGTATTCAGGAGGTCAAAATCCATGAGAAAAAGTATGCTAGAAACAAATAACAGAGAAAAGTTTGTTATTTGTGACCTAGTGTTATTAAAGAATTAAAACAAGAAGGTTATATTCAGTATTCAAAAATTTTAATATAGAATAGATTACACTCTTTATACTTTTTAAAAATAAACTGTGAAACACCGGACTAGTTTTTATATAAAAAAAAATTTGTGGTCTCTTAGTTTGTACTTTTTTTCCCTAAATTTATGAATTGTTAGTGTTATGTACTGATTTTGTTTTATTTCTTAACTTAAAATTTTATTTTTCTGTACTGAACTTTATGATTTCTTAATAACAGAAAGTGTACTTTTATTTTCTTAATTGAACTGCCTTTTTTTCCTCGATGTACTTCTTTTTGTTGATTTTAAATCTGGCATCCCAAGTCCAATCGCAAAAATGTCAAAGGTTTTACCTCCATAGGACGCTGTAACCAATGGATGTTTTTAATACGGCATCACTTTTTTAACACTAGAACTAAAATTTTTCGAATGCAAATTGCTAAAACTCCACTATATCTACATTCGGACATAGAGCATTAGACAACAAAGCATTCAATGGAAAACTAACAAATTTTTCAAGATTTCTAAAGGTATTTCATAAAGTGGTCCAATTCGTCAGAACGACTTTTTTATTAATAATACTCGCAAAGAAAGAAACTCGGTAAAATAAAAAATAGATATAGCTCGGAAACGGTTTTTAGCTCAACAGGAAGTTTTAACCAATGGATGCCTTTCATAAAAAAATCAGTTAAACTACCATTTTTCAAATACAAAATCGCCCCAACGAATTGTCAGCGATTTTTTTTAAATAGGTGATGCCGTATTAGAGATATCTTATTTTTATTTCATCAACCTTCTTAATAATACTTTGAATTGCCTACTTTCCGGCGTTTAAACACAAACTGACAACAAACAGGTGGTGTTTTTTAACGTTCTCTCAAAGTGAGTAGAACACACTAGATTGGTGAAGAGATATGAATTTAAAATACTGGTGAATGCAGTGGTTTGGCGAACTGGTATATTGTTTCAATGCATACTTTTAGGCACAACACTAATCGCACTATTATTTACAGTAAGCCAAATAAGTAAGTATGCATATTACATTACTGCGACATAAGTCAAGCTTTTAGACGTAACAATATATCTGTGGTGACAAGGCATAACACCATAACTCGAGGTATGCTCACATTACAATTTTCGAGAATCGAGCTGTATACATATATCGTTCTGCACACTATATAATCCAATTTGTAGTTCCCAAGATATTGGAAAAGATTTATTAGGAAATATCGATCAATCACTACATTACAGAGGAAATTTGAACCCTTAAACGCTCTACAGATATATAAGTATAATATATATTTTGAAAAGACCTATATTTTTGAGATTTTCTATTAAATTTTTAAAAGTGAACCCCTGTACCAAATTCGGTTGTTCAAATAAAACTTTATCATCATAGAATACTACGTTAATAATATCTTGCGTAAATTTCCAAACTTTTTTTTTCCAAGATTTTTCAAAAATTTTCAGTTTTGTCCATATATACATATTTATTCAATCGATTATGAACACTTGTTAAGCCATTGGGTTTATAAATTTATTGCTGTGTGTTAACAAATGTTTTCAAAACGTTTCGGTATGAGTTTAAGTTAAGATGAAGTGATGAATGTGATTTCAAGTTAATTGACTGGATCTCGAAAAGAAAATTGCGCACAGCAATCCCAAATATAGGCATAGCTTGAGGTCAAAAATGGTATATTAAAAATAAATATGGATTGCTATCAACACCAGCGAATCTTAAAATGATACTAAAGAATCAGTTTGTTTCCTTTAAAAAGAAATTGAGCCATTATTTAATGCAGGTTATTTAAATTATCCTTTTCAAGTATTTCGCATTGAAAACTTCAATGCGCTATTTAGGATGTAATAACATTTTGTAATACAATACCCCTATTAATTATTCATTTCACAATCCAACACATTTGCTAGAAAGAAACAAAAAATATAAAAAAATTTAAATCACAAGTCACGTTTTACTTATCGACATTAGCTCCATTGTACTTGAGATTCAATGAGTATTGTAATTTATCGTTTTTTGTATTGAATACATTATTTTCCATTCTTTACATTCCCATGAAATAACAATAATTACTTACAATGGCCGTAAGTAAGGATTATTATTATCCACTAGATAATTTTTTTTGTTCTACTATTGCAGAAATATTGTAAATCATACAATAAAAACCATTTTAAGAATTTCAAACATGTTAGGAATTACAAGAAGTGGCATCTGGCATAGAACTTCTGTTGCAATGACATCTGGACGATGCAAAAATAAAGGCAACATTCGGGAGGAGCAACAAGTATGATTTGTTTGTTGGCAAGAGAACCCATAAACTTTCCATAGAATAACATACTGAGCCAAAAAGTGGAAATACGAATTTATATATCGAAACATATGACGCCTATTAGCTTGAAACGATGATGCAAGGGAAATGAAATATTAGAGTTTTAGTTAAATCATTCAGCAACATTCATATTTACTTTTAGTTATAATACTGTGTATCAGAGATCTAATATGGATTTAGTTCTTTTACGATCAGAGTAGTTTTCGCTATAAGAAATGGGTACCCACTACATAGCTTGAAAGGGTTGGGGAGCGCTCCTCACAACCAGTGAACTGTGTTTTTTCTGGTTTTAAATTTATTGATTTGGATCTATAGCTTTACACTTGTTCCGAACGATATATTGAGAAGCTTTTTTCATGGCTTTCTACTCGATAGTGTTGCCGTAATGTACCTCGAATATGGAAATGGATTACAAAGACTACTTTAACTACTGTTCAATTCTAATTTCCCTAAGGAAAGCCTTCAAAATTTGATTCTTTGGTATTTAAAAAAAAAAAAAACATTTAAACTTGTATTGAAACAAAGGGCTGTAAGTAAACAGACAGATTAATATTACTTTATTCAAGGAATCTTACAAAAGGAATCGTGTTGTACGCTTAGCTGTCCAAATGGTGTTGTACGCTCAGCTGTCCAATGTTGAAGCAGAAACAATTCCTCTGCAGATATAATTCTGCTGCTTGCACATAAAAGAACAACGATAACAACAACTACACCTATTAAGTACTCATCGGTTCAAATATGTCTTGTACCGACCGAGAAAGCATGAACTTAACGATGTGTAAAGAAAAGATAACGATGCAGACAATGATAAGGCGCTAAGTTTGGCAGCCTACATATATGCACATATTATTTTATTGTTTGTTATTGTTGTTTTGTCTTTCATTGCGTTTCATGATGTTGATAACGAAGAGTTGGCAGACTGATCACCATAATGCCAACACTTGGTATAGTTTAGAAATTAACCCAGATTTGACTGATTGTCTTATTTTTTTTGTATCAAGGACAACAAAAAATTTAATATCTTTCTTTATATTATTTTCCGTGATTTTAATAATACGCATTTTTAAAGTAATTCGATTTGCAAACTTTAAATTTTGAAAATTTAAAACATATTATTTATTTATTCGTATTTATTTAGCTGTGCCGACACGTTTAAAAATATTGCATTCAAATTACTTTTACTATAAAATATGGTTGCTTGGCTTCAATACGCTCTCAAATTGTTTGTTGTACGTAATATAGCATTTTATATTAATATTTAAAAAAATTAAATTTAAAAAAAAATAAATGAATTTTTACCAACATAAACTATTTCTGCACCAAACAGTGTCAATGAATGTGGCACACATTTATTAAACCGGGATTGTTACCCATTTTTTAGGCTACGCCCCAGAATTTGCACTTTAGTGAAAAAGTTTGTAATATCTTATATCAAAATTTTCATTTCCTTTTTTTTTTTTAATTTTTTTGAATGGGTTTAGATTGAATCTTTCCAAAGAAACTTATAATTGTAGTTCTTGAGCAATCTATATTTAAGCCGGCAGCTGAGTTGTAAGTTGCAACATAATAGAAAACCCCACCTAGAAAATATTAGGTTCAACATCTGAGGAGCCGGCGGAACCCGTTGAAATATTATCGACTAGTTATCAGTGGAAGGGGAGGTTTTTGACTCTCACATGCGAACGAATTTTATTACAATATTATAAAAGAGTCCCTATGCCCAGAATGTGAAAAAAAATATCAGAGGAAAATAGTGTGTGAGTAGGAAATATTTCAGAGTTGAACATTGATCTATTTACTTTTGAAGTCTAAGCTGAGATTTTTAGCATATACTGGTTGTTCATGAACGTATGCAGCAGATGTCCCATTTGCCTCAAAACCCTCTCAACCGTGTTCTTTCGGCAAAACGAAATATTTATAAAGAACCCAAACCTTGATATTATTCTAACCCATACTCAGAGAACTAATTGTTTGAAAAGAGGTTGTAGCAACCATAAATTCGGTTGTTACCACCGAATTAAGGTTGCCGCAACCGAATTGAGGTTGTTACGACCGAACTTAGTCCCCACAACCGAAATTCGGTTGAAGCAACCCCGTTTCTTATTTGATTCGGTTGTGACAACTGAATCTTTAATTATACTCGATCAGTCAACTAAATTTTCTAAAATTTCGGTTGGAGCAACCGAATTTGAAATAAATACGGATGAAAGAACCGAAATTGGTACCAAATTCAGTTGGAGTAACCGAATCTGGCATTAATTCGGTTGTAGTAACCGAATTTGGCATCAATTCGGTTGTAACTATCGAATTTGGTATCAATTCGGTCGCAGTAACCGAATCTAGCTTTAATTCGGTTGCAACGTCCGAATTTGGCGTCAATTCCGTTGCCGTAACCGAATCTCTCATGAATTCTGTGGCTACAACCGAATTCATATTCAATTCGGTTACCGCGACCTAATGCCATGTATTTAACATATGACGTTTAAAATTCTATAATCAAATGGTACTTTAAAAAGAATTAAAAAATTTCAAAATTGTTTGCTGTTATTAAGAAAGTTAAGAACAATATGTTTTGTATTTTGTATTAAAAACTTCATATTTTGCAGAAATTATTGAAGCAGATATCAACAGTTTTCAAGTTTTTCATGGTCGGTCATGTGAGATGTGCTGCAATCGTCTGTATACAAAATTGTTTAGGACCTAAATCAACCGATACATCAGCCGAATGTCAGAATTAGTGCGGTGTCCCGTGATAGCCGGACTTGAAAAAGGTCGGAAGAGGCATGTAAAACAGATTTATTATTATATAGATTACCCAATATGTATGACTTTATTTTCTCGCTTTTTGAATTTTTTACAAGAATACAGGAAAATAAATCATCATTTAATATTAAAAAACGTTAATAATAAATTTGTGACACTATCTAAATTCGGTTGTAACAACCTCTAATTGGTCTGTGACAACCTATAATAAGGTTGTGACAACCTCTAATGAGGTTGTGCCAACCTCTAATTAGGTTGTGCCAACCTCTAATTAGGTTGTGCCAACCTCTAATGAGGTTGTGTCAACCTCTAGTGAGGTTGCGACAACCTCTAATGAGGTTTGTTAACCTCTAACGAGGTTGTGTCAACCTCTAATGAGGTTGTGTCGACCTCTAATTCGGTTGTGTCAACCTCTAATTCGGTTGTGTCAACCTCTAATTCGGTTGAGACAACCTCTTAATTCGGTTACGGCTAATTCGGCTGTCTCAACCGAATTTTTCTGTGAGTGCATTGGCCAAAATGAAGTGTTAAATTATTTCTATTCCATAATTACTTTTTAACGTCTCAATTCAAAAATTATCATACATTGTAATATTTCAAATTTAATTCAACTTTAAAATTATACTATATACACTCCGGTCCACTTATTTAAAGGCACTAAAAATTCCATATTCAGCAGCCTGCATCTTTTGCAATTTGTAAACGCTTGCAGAATTTTAAATGGAAATGGAAGCTGGAGATATAAAAAAATCATGAAAATAGTGGTTTCTTAACTAAAGAAATTTTTTTTGAGCAATTTATAAAAAAAGTCAAAAATGAGCTATTTTTTTTTTGGTTCACTTGAATAAATGCACTTTGAATAATTTTAATGAAAAACAGTTTTTCTTGGTTTTTTAATTTATTTTACTTTATTTAAGAACTATTAGTAATGGGTACAACCCTCTTTGTTTTTAATAACTTCAAATATACACACAGAGAAGAGATTCGTTATCACAACTATATTTACAGCCAACTAAAATTTGGCGGTTCCTTGAACTATAACATTATTCAGTTGTGAATACCAATAATTGTGTTCAGTATCACTAATTATTGTGCATATCAATTGATTTGTAATTCAGTTTTGGTTGCTAGAACTGAAATATGTAGTTGAAGCCATAGCAACAAGAAATAACAGATTTGTCAATCAAGTTTTAGTTCTGGCAATCAAATTATCCTGTAGTGGTGAATATTCTATTAGTTGGATGAACGAAAAATTTAAAAACTAATTCGGTTGTACCAAATAATATATTGGTATCCTCAACTAATTATATCCTTGAATTTGATGGCTGTCACAACCATTTGGTGATGCTTTAACCCATTATGAATTTTATAGAAAAAAAAATTAAAAAAAAAAGATTTTTTATTAAAGTTGTGTATTTTATATTTATATATAAACAAAGTTATTATTATTTATAACCAGTACCTCGTTTCTGTAGTTTTCGAATCGAAAAAGTTTTCACATGAAACATGTGAATTGAAACAAAAACGCTAGGAATCGGTAAAAAAAAGTAGCTTCTCACATGTGACTTTTTCTACAACGTTTGTTATGCGAAAACTTTCTGTGACGTGCTGCTTTTTTCATTCTTGTTGGAAAAATGCGAGAAAATCTGTTTCTAAGAAGTAGTGAGTCGAAAAAATTAAAATGTGAAACGTCAAAAATACTCACAAATTAAAACGGTGCGAGATTTTGATACTGTTTCTACAAAAAGGTTTTTTAAGAAATTAAAACTTATTTTTTAAGTGGTAAAGATAAGAACTATATCTTTTCTGTTATGTATTTCAATTAATTTTTCCAAACTATTAAGAAAAATCAAGAAAGCAAAAATAAAATGCAGTTGAATACATGTCTATACTTCTTTTTGTTGTTCTTTTTCGCACTAGTATATTTTGTTTGTTTATATTTTTTTCTTACTTGACAGCTTTCTTGGAATATTCCAATCAAAACTACATCAGTGTTGCCTCTTTTCGCATTGATATACAGAAAATCGAGAAACGATGGAATTTTTTGTTTCATGATTAATGTGAAAACTGTTTCGATTCGAGAACTACAGAAACGAGTTACAGGGTTCGTATTTCGTGACCATTTTTTCATCGAAAATATGAAAAAATTTCTATACCTCGAAAAACAAATATAGAAAGTGTCTCTAAATTTTTCATATTTTCGCATTTTCCGTATATTTCGCACCAACAAAACAACAACAACAACAAAATCCGATAACGATGTCCTTATTCGAGATATAATTAAAATAAAATTATTAGTGGTAATTACTGCTAGTTTAAGTAGGATTTACAACAACAAATCACACATACCATTAGTATTTTGCATTAAAACAGAAGATATAAGACACAATTGTTGTAAAAGGACCCAAAATGACTAAAGAAGATAACACGTTTATTCATTTGGCATAATCAAACTCGGTTGCACTTTGTCATTAATGCAATAAAAAAATCCATTGAGTGTTCGAACTCACGGGCGATGTGTTAACACCTTTTTGTTACACGGTACCTATTCGATTTCTATGTATTAATCTAGAAAATAATGACGGATGTGTTTGCCACTGGTCTTTAAATAATTTTAAGAATTAATATTATTTAAATGCCACGTCATCATATGATTGAACGGTGTTTTTATTTTCCAATGTAACATTTACTAATGTGTTCATTGAAATCGAACAGGTACCGTGTTAACACATCGCCCGTTAGTTCTAACACTCATTGGATTTTTTTAATGTTATGCCTTATTGAAAATTCTCAATGTAAATCAGCACTTCAGAAGTCAGCACTTTTATAAAATTTCAACCTCTTTTACTTTCCATAAAATTCCCCCCATTTTCGTGCAGTTTAAACAATATAATTTTTGTATCCTTTGGAATTTTTGCGTATCGTTATATTCTTCTCCGAATTATAGCCCAAGAATTTTGTTCCTCCTCCTCATTGCAAGTTGTGTATCTTTCATCTGAGGGAGAGGGCTCCCAGTTATCAGAGCTTGCACAGCTAAAATCTACACTACCCATATTAAACATTTGTTTGTATGAGATTTTCGCGGTTCGAACTAACAATGGATACTGATATTTTACATTGGAAATCTATGTTTGCAAATATTTCAAGAATAATAACAACAAAAATAATTGCAAATGAGCCAAAAACTCAACAGTATGCAATATTAGGCGTGTTTTGGTTACACCACTTGCTTAGAGTATCACTTATTTTGTACGGATAGCTAAGCGATATTAAGCGAAACATGAAGATACTGCTTCCATTTCACTTCTAAGCAGGCATAAAGTTACCAGTCTGAAAAAGTCAGATAAACTGTGTTGGATGTCGTTATCGTTAAGCAGAAGAATATAAACGTTTGCAAGAATAACTACAAACCATGCGTTAGAGTAAGACGATTATAAAGGGTCCGCCATCAAACTTTTTTTTTTCAACTAGTGCTTATTTCGTGAACGGTAACACTTAGCTCATGTCTGATTTGACAGATAATTAGTTTTATCCTTCCGCTGAACGAATATGGTTGTATATACGCTTGAACAACGCTGGGAAAGATTGCGACAATACTTTGAAAATCATGGTAATGTTGCGGAATGAAGAAGATGCAGATTTTGCCAAAAAAATCATCTTTTCAGATGAAGCTCATTTTGATCTTGGCGGTTATGTAAACAAGCAAAATTGTCGCATTTGGGGCACAGAAAACCCGCACGCATACATTGAAAAGCCGATGCACCCAAAACGAGACACTGTTTGGTGCGGATTTTGGTCCAGAGGCATAACTGGGCCATTTTTCTTCGAAAATGAGCAAGGAGTGGCCGTTACAGTCAATGGCGATCGTTATCGGGCCATGTGGAACGAATTTTTGTTCACAAAAATTGAAGAGGAGCTACATTTGGTTTCAACAGGACGGCGCTACGTGCCACACAGCCGAAGCTACACTCGATGTTTTGCGCCCTGTTTTTGAAGATCGCATTGTCAGCCGCAGAGCTGATGTCGTTTGGCCACCTAGGAGCTGCGATTTGACACCTTTGGACTATTACTTGTGGGGTGCCCTCAAAGATAAGTGTTACCCCGACAACCCAGAGACAATTGACGCTTTATAGGACAATATTCGTGAAGCCATTGGGGAAATACAGCTGCCCACAATCGGAAATGTGCTTAGAAATTGGACCGATCGTGTAGGCTACTGCATGGCCAGCCGAGGCAGCCATTTGAATGAAATTATTTTCCATTATTAACCGGAAGGATTGTACTTTCAAATAAAAAAAGAAATTTGCGAAAATATTCAGTAGTTTTTTTTTTATAGCATTTTCAAAAAAAAAGTTATTTGGCGGACCCGTTATGTATTTCCGGTTGAAAAAGGCAGAAAGTTGCCAGTATGAAAAAAATTAAATGAGATGTTAGGGGACACCCTGTTGGAACGAAGTTCGTTTCGCTATATATTATGTAATAGTTAGTTCCAACACGCCTAAGGCACCTGTTGAAAAATACGATAATTTAAATGGATCTTTAAGAAAATATGCTTTTCGTAAAATGTTAAACTTTTTTTAGGAAATTTTTTATTTATTGAATGTATTTTTTAAAAAAAAGTATATATATGAATATGTATGTAAGAATATGCATTATGTTTTCCCGAAAAGGTCCTTTCTTTAATGAGAGGTATTTCTTTTATTAAAAGCTAATGTTTTTTGTAAAGAAAAGCTACCGTTTTTAATAAGTTGTGCTTTCTGTAAGAAAAAGCCTAAGAGTATGAATTTTTTTTACTAAGAAGTACTTTTTTTAAGAACAGGTACTTTTTAAGGAAATTGTACTCCTTTTAGGAAAAGGTTATTTTTTTAAGAAAATTTACTTATTTTCAGAAAGGCTACTTATCTCAAGAAAAGAAAAGAAGGGAAAAGAAAACAAAAGAAAAGGTATTATTTTAATTTTTAGGAAAAAGTACTTTCAAGAAAAATAATTATTGTAAGAAAAAATTGTTTTTAAGAGAAGGTATTTTTTTTTGAGAAAATCTATTTTTACGAAAGAACTTGTACAATTTTAAGAGTAGGTATTTATCTCAAGAAAAGTTATTTTGTTTTACAAAAAAGGTACTCTTCAAAGAAAAGGTAGATTTTTAAGAACATGCAATTTGTTGTAAGATAATGTACTTTTTTGAGAAAAGGCACTTATTTAAAAAAAGTACTTTTTATAAGAAAAGGTAAATTTTTTTAAGAAAATTTACTTTTTTAAGCAAAGGTATTTTTTTAAGAAAAGGTACATTGTTTAAGATAATCAATAGGTATTTTTTTGAGAAAAGTTACTTTTTTTAAGAAAACGCACTTACTTAAGACAATGTTATTTTTATAAACTTCTTTCCATTTACTTTTTATTCGGTTCAAAATTACAAAATGTAGTAAACAGGCTCCACCTAGAAAATTTCCCATTAAACAGGAAATATCCCACCAAATGTTAGTCTAGACACAACCAAACCAAAAGTGATAGTGTAAGAGTGGAAGGGTAAGTGTGCTGCCAAATGTAAGTCTATGCTCAGGTTTGTATTTCATGGGTATGCCAGTCTTGCACTTTGGCTTTTCCAAATTTACTTTTTATTGGGTTCAAAACTACAATATGTAATAAACAGGCTCCACCTAGAAAACTTCCCTTTTATACCAAACCAAACCAAAAGTACCCAATAAAAAAATAAATAAATGGTTTCCCATTACATCCCATGAAGGGACCGGGGAGAACTGCTCACAATCACTGAGCTGTGCGCTTTCCAGTTTTCACTCACTGATTGGGTCCTACAGTTTTACACCGATTCCGAACTGAATTTTGAGAAGCTTTATCATGGCTATATACTCGATAGTGTCGCCGTCACTATGCGAGGTGACCGCCGCCGAAAGAAATTTTTTTTTTGAAGGTGGTCAGAGCAGGGTTCGAACCCAGGATCTCATGTACAAGAGCCGCGCACATTAACCATTGCACCACCGACGGCCACAAAAGTGCCCAATATAGTTGATAATAATGGGTTGTAATAAAGTAGTTAATAAAAAGTTGTTTAAAATTTTTACATTTAACCCCCATCCCGCAACGTGCGGTAAGGAACTTCGTTCCAAAATCAGAAAAACAGTGTTGAATATCGTCATTGGGAGCTAAAGACAAGGAGAAGAATATTCATACAAGGTGGCGCAAAAGTAAACTTCCGATGTTTTTTTGGCTGTAATTTAAAAAAAAGAAAAACTTTGATTCTTCTTGTGGATTATTTTTATTTGGTCTTTTAATTTTTTTTACATCAAGTCGAGAATATGATGTTATGTAAATGGCCGCCGCCACAGTTGATTGTCATTTGAGCCCTTTTCATGGCATTTTGACTCCTCCAGCGAAAACAGCACACCATACAGTGACTTTGAGCGGGTGTAATGGCTCTTCGTGGGTTACACGCGGATTTTCAGTGCCCCAGAAGCGTAAATTTTGCTTATTTACGTACCCGCTAAGATAGAAATGGGCCTCATCACTCATGATTATTTTTGATGAAAAATCATTGTCCTCGTGGTGGTGATTAAGGATGGCTTGAGCGTATGTTAGACGCGATTGCCGGTCAGCAGTACGGAAACATCTTCAAATCTTGTACCAAAATTCGCTGTAAAGACCGTCGACTGATACCCATTTGCGTGGCACGTCGTCGGGTCGATGTCGACGGCGCTTCCATGACATCCTCGGCTACTGCAGCAATATTCTCTGCAGAACGGATACTCCGGGGTCTGCCACACCTGGCAGCATCTCGTGTTGTGACAGTCTCTTCGAGGCGAGCGGCTAAACGTCGCAGTGTTTCACCAGTAGGCGTTGGACGGCCAGGAAATCTGCGACGAAATTCACGTTGTGCCAAAGTCACCGACCGATTATTGGTCAAATAAATAGTCAGCAATATTCCGCGTTCTGGACCAGTGTAGCGTAACATTGTTTATTAACGTGTATTTCGCATGTGTTTACTACACAAATCTCAAAACAGAACTGACATTAGGGGCTAATCGCAAAATTTATAGCATTTTCTGATAGGAGGATTACTTTTGCGCCACCTTGTATATTCAAGAATAACTACAAACCATTCATTAGAGCGAGACGATTATGTATATATTATCATAAATTATCGCTGGCTTGGAGGTTTGCTAACTAGCAAGCAAGTGACAATCGCTAGCTTGTAACGAAAACACGCCTATTGTGTCATACAATTTTAAAATTTTTTATTGAAATTTTTGAAGTTTTGAAACACTTGTCGAACCCTGAAAACCTGGTCTATTCTAAGTTGTGATATGATTAGTGGAGATGTTTGGAAAAAAATGCTTATTGGTGGAATACATACAGACGAGGACATGTGCAATATGATTCAATGTAGAAACCAGTTGAAAAGCTTTTCACTAAAAAGAGCTATTCGGCGATATTAGGCGAATTCCTAAATCAAAAAATGTCCAACTCCTCATTGAATATTATAGTGTCAGAAATATTGATTGATGTTGTCCCGCCAATTGCAGAATTTACATTTATTTTACACTTTTATCTAAGTAAATAAAATTTTGAACATTTGATCTCTTCACATTTCCGCTTTAGCAATTTCTTTACATGTCTCACCACTCGATTGCCTTCTTTATTTGAATCCAATATTTTTTTATGTAAATATTTTTCCTTTACCAGTTTTCGATACCGAATGGTTTGGTAACCAGTCTGTGGCTAAATACAACCAAAAAGAGAATAATTGTTATTTTGACAGGTAGAAAGAGATAAGCAAATATTTGCTTCCGTTTTTCATTATTCTAATTCTCTTCCTGTCTGTGTGAAGTTAAGGTCTCCAACATAATATTTAGAAATGAAATTTATGAATTGTACAAAAAATACACACATAAATTTTGAAATAGGAGATGAATTCATAATATGTATGTGTTTCCCTTTATATTTGTTTAACCAATGGAAATGCTTTCCCTCTACGCCTTGCTTTGTTTTGAGAGCGTACTTAGCCCCCGAGTGATAAAAGGTAGATAGCAATATATATTATTTTTTCAAGCAAGGAGATACAGCACAACATCACAGCAGAGTGTATAAAAACAATATTTTTGTTTGATTTCTTTTTTAATTGTAATTTTATTACATTAATAATTTATGAAATTTACAATTCATATAAGAATTCTTTATAGCAACATAGATTGTAGAAGAAAAAAAAAAATTGTATAATGGGAAAGGCCAACCAAAGACAAGGAATACTTAGGAGTTGTTAATAATTTATATATGAAAAGAGAGAGCTATAGAAGCACTTACTTTGTATATATACAAATGAAAGAACGCAAACAGTTCCCTGAGGAAAAGAAAGAGTTTTCTTTCCCAGTAAATAAAGGAACAATACTACCATTACCTATTAAGGAAATTGATATAAAACTTCTTTGGCCTATTAGGTAATCTTACATCAATAAATTATATCAATATCTTAATATCATGAATATTGTATCTTCACATTGCAAGTGAAATGACCCTTAAGAGTTTGTTTCACAGCCGACACCAATTTGTCGGCAACAGAGTGTGGAGCATTTTAGGGTCAATGGGGCACAGTGCTTCGACCCATAGAGAAAAATCAAAACAAAAACTTGTGAATAAATGTTCATAAAATTAGCAGTTCTCAAAAGCTAGCAATACTTCCCATACAAATGAAAAATTCTTCCTTGAATTTAATTTGTTTTGGATCCAACAGAGGGCGCAAAATTTTTATGTTTTAGTGTATTTGCATTGAGAGATATTTTCAAATAATTCACAAAAATTATCTTTCAAAACAAGTTGTGTACTTTGTCCGGTGCATTTAAAACACTAAAATCGCAGTAACGGAATAATAGCATGTTGATAATACTGTTAAAGGACCAAAGGGCGGAGAGTATGATATACATGGCCCCACGATCCGACAATGTTTTTCGATAATAAAAAAAAAATTACAGCAGACAGTTGTCCGAGGCCTTCGGCCACGGACTGTCCCTGCAGGCTGTGTCAGAGACACGGCCATTAAGTTTAACGTAGAATACGCCATCCGATAAGACAGAAAACATATACAACAATAAATTCATTTGCTTATATTATTTATCATTTATTGTTATATATGTTTTCCGCCTTATCGGATGGCGTATTCTACGTTAAACTTAATGGCCATGTCTCTGACACAGCTTGCAGGGACAGTCCGTGGCCGAAGGCCTCGGACAACTGTCTGCTGTAATTTTTATATTTACCAACGGCATTTGATTCAAGTCCGTTTAAAAAAAAATATCATGTTAAATTTTTTTAAACTTAATTTAATTTATGTATTTTAATTAATATTTTTATTGAAATAAGTTCTGCGAATGTTGAGAGGGCCGCCCTAATATTAAAAAAGGTTTACCTTATCGAGTCTTCGCATTAGCATTCGAGCGTTGTGTGAAAGCTTTACGCTTTACAATTCAAAATTAATGTTACAACAGCTTTATTGAAGCTTTCGCAAAAAAGCTCTATTACGTTAGCTTACTGTTTGTTTCACTTTTTACTAGATACATGTTGCCAAGCAACATTAGCTTGCTGTTCGTTTCACTTTTTACTAGATACATGTTCCTAAGCAATGTTGAGCAACCAAAAACACTCAACCAAACACCACACATATGTTTGAGTGTATGTGTTTAAACAATTTTCATTTGAGAAATTAAAATACTAGAAATATATCAACCAATATGAAATGTATATCAAACGAAAGATAACATCTTCATTTACCTACAAAAAAAAATTTAAAAAAATTCATCTAGCCGTTTCCTCAAATTCAATGAAATAAAGATTACAACAATAAAAACCTGACATGACTCCTCATACCGTAAGGTAAGACGTATTCTACGTCAAAATGGTGTCCCTTAACATCCCATGGAGGGATTGGGGAGAGCTTCTCACAATCAGTTAGATGTGCGCTTTCTTGTTTTACACTCACTGATTGTGACCTACAGTTTTGCACCGATTCCGAACGGTGTTTTGAGAAGCAATTTCATGGCTAAGTACTCGATAGTGTCGCCATCACCAAGCGAGGTGACCGTCGTAGAAAGAAATGTAAGGTGGTCTGAGCAGAAACCACGTTCTCATGTAAAAAATAAGACCCAAAATAAGGTGAAAAAAATAAATAAAATTTTTCGATAACACGTTGAGTTATCGAGTTATCGTGGGTTAAACTTTAAAAAAATTAATAAATTTTTTACAAATTTTCTCAACCAGAGTGGTACAATTCCTCAAAATGAGCCCCAATGAACCAATGAACCAATGAGCAACAAACAATGAAAAATTGTTTTAAATAAAATCGCCCGATTTTTTATAGAACAATTTTTCGCCAGCGGCGCTTTCTATTACAACGAACAAATGAGCAAAAAGGCAAAGAAAAAGTTTTAAATAATAATAAAAATAAATAATAATCTGCAACTGCATAAATTTGACGTATAATGTCAATGACATAAAATGTTTCAATTTCGGTATTTCTTGCCAAATCACAAAGTTTACCAATCCGATATTAAAGACCTCGATAACTACTACAGTTATCGATAAATTTTATTTCAATTTTCCGAATAATTTTAAAAGTTCTACAGGAAAAAAATTATCTTTTTGACAAAACGGTGTAACAAATTCATGGATTTTTAAAAACTTTAACCCTCAATGTTTCGATAACTAAGCGAGTTATCGATAACTTCTATTTAATTTTTTCGGCTTTCTTTCGAATGTTATAAAAATAAAATTTATCGAAATGAGGGCCACGGAAATCGTACTCTTGGCAATATCTCGATAACTACTACAGCTTGCGATAAATTTTATCTAAATTTTCCGAATAATTTTCAAAGTTCTACCGAAAGAGTTAGCTTTTTGATTTAATTTTTTATCTAATTTTTTCGGCTTATTTTGGGGTGTTATAAAAAAACGTTATCGAAATGAGGGGCCACGGATATCGAACTCTTGACATCAAAAAAATGATCAAAAAAATTTTTAAAAATTTGTTTCCAAATATAAAATTTTTCAAAAGTTTAACAGAAAAAAAATTTATTAATTTAAGTGATTTCTTTTTCATTTACTCGTAGTCTGTCTTGCATTTTAGGCGATCAAAAAATTAAATTGGGCCCATTTTCCCCAAAATGTGAGAAAAAAATAAATTATAAATGTATAAATTCATCACATTGCTCTGAATTTTCTTGTCAAAAGGCTAATTTTAATGTCATAAATGTATTTATATTTAAAACAGACCAATTTTTTCGTCAGTTGCTTTTTCATTCTAAGGTTGTCTCAGTAAGATTACACTTTTTAAATTTAGTGCAATTTTTTTTTGTGCAAGTTTCATATCTGAAATTTAGCATTTTATTCTGATTATTAAAAATGGATCGCTTTACGACAGAACACCGCGTTATAATTGTGAAAACTTATTACAAAAATTTAGAAAGTTACTTAGAAGAATTTTCAGTCGAGAAAGTGCACCTAATGTGTCAACCATTCGAAGAGTGGTCAACGAATTTAAAGAAACTGGATAGGTTATGGACAGTAAAACTCCTGAGCGTCACCGCACCGGTCGGCCTCTTGAAAACTTTGCTGCAGTAAACAAGAGTGTCGCCAAAAACACGAAAACATCAATTCCGCTTCGATCTCAGCAACTTTAAATTTCACGAAGCCCTACGCAACAAATTTTAACAAAAGACCTCCACTTTCATGCGTACAAAATTCAGCTTACCCAGGAGATCGATTCAGCAGACAATGGAAAATACCGGCCATTCGTTCAATGCGTAATGGAGCAATGTGAAGTCAATGGCAATTTTTAAAAAGTCATCTTCTCCGATGAAGCGCATTTCCATCGTCATGCCTTCGTGAATACACAATATAATCGAATTTGGGGCTCAGAACATCTCCATGGAATCCATGAGAGACAAATGCACCCATAACGACCAATTTTCTGGTGCGGATTTTCGTCAGGCGGGATTACTTTCTTGAAGATGACGCTTAAATTGCAGTGACTGTGAACGGCATTGGTTACGCGAACATTATAACGGAGTTCTTGTGGCCTTAACTGAGCGGCATGGATATGGACGATATGTTGTTTCAGCAAGACGACGCCATCTGCCACACCGCGCATGAAACAATCGATTTATTGCAGCAACGATTTCCAGGAAAAATTTTGATGTAAACTGGCCACCAAGATCATGCGATTTAACTCCGTCCGATTTCGTTCTTTGAGGTTTCGTGAAATCTCGGGTTTATGCGAATAAACCAGAGACAATTTCTGAGCTCAAATCCGAGATGCAACGCATCATCGATGAAGTACCGACACATCTCTGTGAAAAAGTCATGGAAAATTTCATGAAAAGATTAACGCCTGTCATCAGAAGCGTATTAGCCATTTGACGGTTGTTTTATTCCATACTCAATCGGAATATGTCTTCTTTACAATCCAAAAAAAAAAATCAGCACTATCTCAAAAAAATAGTGTTTTTAAATTAAAAATAATAAGTGCAGCCTTACTGAGACACCTCTTATTTTTCTCCAAATTTAATAATATAATGGAGTTTTTCCATTTACTGGTAGCCTGACTTGTATTTTATGCGATCAGAAAATAAAATTGCTCCCTGTTTCAACAAATATATTGTATGCGTCACAGGTCATCATATTTCTCTGAATTTTCTTATAAAAATGCTAACTTAAATGAAATAGTTTATTTAGATTTTAAACAGAGCAATTTTTTCGACAGTTACTTTTTAATTTCAAGGGTGTCTCAGTAAGATTGCACTTTTTAAATGTAGTGAATTTTTTTGTGTAAGTAGTAACTCTGAGCTTTCGCAGTTTATTCAGACTAATAAAAATGGAGCGCTTTACGAAAGTACAACGCGCTAAAATTGTGAAAACTTGTTACAAAATGAAGAAGAATTGAAGATTGAATTTGAAGAATTTTCAGTCGAGAAAGTGCACCTAATGTGTCAACCATTCGAAGACTGTTCAAAAAATTTGGATTAACTGGATCAGTTATGGACAGTAAGACTCCTGTGTGTCAATGTTACGGTCGGCCTCTTGAAAAAATTGCTGTTGTAAACGATAGTGGCGCGGGTACCCCGAAAACTTCAATTCGGCATCGTTCTCAACAACTTCAAATTTCAAGACTTAAAATTAAATTTAATTTAAAGTACGAAATTAAACCTTAAATTGATTTTTAGTTCTGCCTTGTTTTTGGCATTCAAGTTGAGTTTTGAGCTTTGGTGTGTTAAGAAACGTATACTATAATTTAATCGGGAATATTTTTGTAATACATTTTAATTATAATACCCTGTTGTACAAGGTACAAGTACAAAAGGGTTAAAGTATTCCAGAAAAATGTTTTTAGTAAATTTTTACATAAAATTCCTGAACACATCCTATACGTATAACATAGTTTCCTATGCCGATTTATCATAAGAATGTGTAAAAGGTGAAAATTTTCACCCCTCCCCCTTAAATAAATTCCAAACGTCGATACACGTTTATTATTAACCGTTAAACCGTTGGCAGAACCTTGATATTTTTTTTGTGTTCCACAGTGTAAGTATATAAGTAATAATATAGATAAATAACTTTGCTCAAAAACTTGCGATATTAAACAAAACCCTGAATTGTAGTCGGATTTCACAAAATTTGTACGACTCCAACTCCAAGTTCGACTACAAGCAAAAACACTCGAGTCCTAATCCGACTCCACAGCACTGCATTAGACCCCATAGAGGAACAAGGGACAGCCTCTGAATATCAGTGAGCTTTGCACTTTCTACATTTACAAGCATCGATTGGAACCGACATGGCTACGTACTTGATAATATCCCCGCCACTAAGGAAAGTGACCGTCAACGAAAAAGATTGTATGGGGCCAGAGCAGAGGTCGAATCCACGTTCTCATATCCAATCGCCACGCACACTAACAGTGCACTATCGGCGGCCACAATGAGATGCAATTTTGCTGCATAAAAAACTAATTCGTTGCAGTCACGCATTCGTTCCGTTAATCATGATAAATCAAATAAATATTGCAAAAAATTGCCAAGGTTTCACAAATCTCAAACACCTCTTATTTCCAATTATATACACGCGGAGAAGCCACAGCCTCTGTAACATATTCTCCCAAAATATTCTGCAGGAACCATGTATTTGTTTGCACCACACTTCAAACATTCATATATTTGCAAGTCCCAAACTCACTTGTATTTACATGCAAACAATAGCATTTTTACTGGCAAACACGTATGCTTTTACATGGAGGCATATCCGTGTTTCATCCCAAACATCCACACACTTCCATGGAAGCATTCGAGTGTTTTCTCACAAACCTCCATATACTTACCTGGAAATATGTGCGCATTTCCTGCCAAACATAATAATAGTTAGAAAAATGATTGTAAATGATACTTATGTTTACTTGCATTGAATGGTTTATTTGTATATTTATTCATGAAATGAGAATCTGCTGCTCTTTTTTTCTTCTCCTTCCTTTGTTGTCTCTCTCGCTTTTGTTTTCAGATGGGTTCACCCATGCGTTGGATATCACTTTGCGTTGGTACACAAACAATGTACTTATATACATATCTAGTTCATGCAAGCCAAGCGTGGATTTAAAACTTTTGTTTTTAATATCATATATTTCAGAAATGGTCCTCCGCGGAGCGCTGTTCCGATTCTCTCAGTAAAGGCTCGGACAGACAAAGGGCTTCACGCTATTAGTTACCTTACGCAAAATAGTTTCTAACTTTCGTATCACTCATTCATACAAATATACAAAACACATACACAAACACCAAAGCAACATAACAAACCACTCGTCCGTCCGAGCATTTGTGTGTTATTTTTTCACTTATCAAGCGCTTTTGACCTCTGCCCGATGAACCATTTACGACTGAATCTAAAACGCAATACTTCAGATAAAATAAGAAACACTGACTTCATCTACAATTTACACGCACATTCAGGGATATTTATGAATCACTGACTGGTGAATAATTCAAAAATTCAGATACACACTTACAAGATAGACTCACTCGTTCTCCCTCATTTATTCTCTTGCTCTCAAGAGATCATAAACAGTGCAACAAACAGAGCTTTATTTTGTATCGCAAACACAGATATATTAATATAATGTCTCTCAAACATGTTGTGTCGAATAGTAATTACAATGTGTTTGCGGCAAGTTCCAAACACACGTTATATTTGCATCCAAACAACAATAAATGACAGATTTTTCAGCTTGTAGTATATTTTGATCTCTCAATTCATCCATTTTGTATTCCACGTTTTTCAACTCTACGACGTGTAGTGCATTTTAAATCTTGATTCGGAAAAGAATTATAAATTTAAATACAAAACGACATGAAAATTTTAATTAAAATATTTTTTTCTTTAAATTCAACAATCGAATTCCAAATTTAAAGCCACAAATGAATCTTGAAACTTTGGATTGCTTAAAGATAATCATTTTGAAATCTGTGCTGGAGTTAACATTTGACGCCTACAATGTAGAGTATAAATTTGATTTGTTTTCCTGACATTGTCAGCCTTCCCTTGTCGATCGTTTGACTTAAGTCATGAATGTTGAAGACATAAACGGATGTGCATTATTCTGTTCTATTTATTTTATGCCTCAAACATCTTGAGGGATGCTTTCTGTACAAAAATATAAATCGCATATAACCAAATCAATGAAATTTTGAACAAACTTCTTCGATATCAAAAATTTATTATTTTTCCTACTGTAAATTAGAGAAATTACTTCTACACAAAAATTTTTCTGACATTCTTCATATGACAAGAAAATTTCTTCAATTGTTTAATTTTTTGTTATTATTGGTTTTTCAAATCACATGAAAAAATTTTATTTATCTATTATTTTCATTTCTAATTAATAATTTTGTTTATCTTCCCGACAATGCTACCCAAAGGGTAGCGAAATATCGAAAAATAAAATTAATTAAAAATTCGACCAATACGAAAGGTCGGATAAATACGAAAGGTCGGATAAATTATCACTTATTACTTGGTAGACATTAATAACGCTATTTTTCTTTAGAAATATCATAAATCAATCGCAAATGGATAAAACTGGGGCTTTGAAGTCTGACCCAGATTGTACCTCACCGACTTTATTATTTTGATAATGATCGACTTCACTCCTGCTCCGACATTAGTAATTTGAAAATTCACGACTCCATTCTGACTCCGCACCCAATACTTTAAAAGACCACGACTCCACCCCGACTCCGGATTTTTCTTGTTTTCTTAACATTGTCAAACTTCCCATGTCGTTTGTTTGACCTAAGGTCATGAATGTTAAAATAGTTAGCGGATTTGCCTTTTTCAGGATTTATTTACTTTATTCTTCAATCATCTTGGGAGATATTTTCTGTACAAAAACATAAATCTCACATAACAAAATCTATAAAATTTTGAACAAAGTTCTTTGATATGAAAACCTTCCTTATTTTTGTTAAAAGCAAATAACAAAATATAGTTTAAGGATTCTAGTTTATTCAATCGTCTAGGTCGTTTCCAGTTTCCTTACTGAATCTGTTTGATGGTTTGTTGGCTGACTAATATGTTTCAATTTTATTTACTTGCCTGTCTACTAGACATTAATAACGCTATTTTTCTTTAGAAATATTATAAATCCGTTGTAAATGGATAAAACTGGGGCTTTGAAGTCTGACCCAGATTGTACCTCACCGACTTTATTATTTTGATAATGATCGACTTCACTCCTGCTGCGACTCTAAGATTTTGAAACTTCACGACTCCACCCCGACTCTTGTTTTCTTAACATTGTTAAACTTCCCATGTCGATTGTTTGATCTAAGGACATGAATGTTGAAATAGTTAAGTGGATTTGCCTTTTTCGGGATTTATTTACTTTATTCCACAATCATCTCGGAGATATTTTCTGTACATAAATATAAATCTCACATAACAAAATCTATAAAATATTGAACAAACTTCTTTGATATCAATAACTTCCTTATTCTTCTTAAAAACAAATAACAAAATATAGTTAAAGGATTCAAGTTTATCGAATCGTTGACAAAGTGCCTGTCTAGCTCGTTTCCGTTTTCCTTATTGAATCTGTTTGCTCTTATTGTTGTTTGGCTATGACGATACATAGTTACAATTTTATTTACTTGTTATATACTAGTAATACCATTTTTTGTTAGCAATATCATAAATTTGTCGTAAATGGATACAACCAGGACTGTGCAGTCTGAAAACTGGACGACACTGACACCGACTGCAGGAATTTGAAAATGTTCGTCTCCATTCCGACTCCAGACTTTTGAAAATGAACGACTCTACTCCGACCCCATTATCAGCACCTCCTCTGATATCAGCATTTCGCAAAGTTATAACTCTGACAGCGAATACTATACAATTATTAAAGGAAGGGATATCGCTGGTCATAAGTCGATAGCGGTAATTAACAAGGAGAGGATAACGTTTCTTATAACGTTTGAATACTAATATTCATTAGAATAGCTACCACTGCTAGGGAAATTGTTGTCTTTTAAATGTAAAAACATGGGACTGTTCTTGGAGGTGGAAAGTTTCTGATAGCCATTCACTTGGGCGTGGCCAGAAATGATTCCTTCATTGGGCAGTCCAAGCAGTTCACTACTTCCACGCAGTATTTCCTGGGCAATAGCTTATCGGAAACCTCCGTTAGCTAGCTAAAGTGAGAAGGCGAAACGAATGAGCAACCTGAGTGGTAATGCGATCACTGATACGTCTCAGGATTATTAGGTGACCCTGTCACTGAAGCTCTTCGAAGTAGTGGACATATTCTTCTGTCCTTTGAAGGCGGATCAGCCAACACCCCTGGCCAACGGCGGATCAGAATTGAAGAAACCAAAATCCAGTTTCGACAGACTGCATTCTGGTCAGCGTCTGATCCATAATGGGCGGCTGAAACATAATCATCCTGGCAGTAGGTAAAATGCAAACCTCGGTGAGCTGGGGTTACCTCCCGCCACCGTTATATTGGCAATGAAAATACACTGCAAAATTAATGAACAAAGAAACCCCAAACTGTTGATGACCCTCGCAAACGTTATAAGGACTATGATTTAAGGATATGTACCTGGAATGTGCGAACGTTATACAGGACTTGTGCCACTTTCCAACTGGGGGATGTTCTCGGAAAATATAAAACTGACATCACAGCGATCCAGGAAATGCGATGGACAGGATATGGTTGCACCAGAAAGAAAAACTTCGATATTTACTACAGCTGCCCTGAGCGTAAGCACGAATTTGGGTGCTGATTTATAGTTGCCAAGCGACTGAGACACAATTCGCCCCAAACCGAAATATTTCAACATCTCGTGTGCACGCACCGACATAGGATAAACATGATGAGGTCAAATAAACATTTTATGAGCACCTGGAGGAAGTATATGAACGCTGCCTTGAGCACGACATTAAGATTATTCTAGGCGATTTTAATGCCAAATTAGGAAAGGAAAGTGTCTTTCGACCAACCATCGGTAATCACAGTCTACATGATACCACCTCCGATAATGGAATAAGACTGATAGACTTCGCCGCTGCTAACAACAGGGTAGTTAGTAGCACACGATTCCAGCATAAGGACATTCATAAGGTGACCTGGATATCTCCTGATCAACGGCCGAAGAACCAGATTGATCACTGGGTAATAGATGGCAGGCACTCTTCTAGTGTAATTGATGTACGTGTGATACGAGGTGCCAATATCGACTAGGATCACGAGATTGAGCATGGCGAAACACGTACGAAACCGAACACAGGAGAAGCTTGATATTAACAAGCTACAAATACCGGAGATATCAATGTCCTATCGACAGAAATTCTCTCTCCTGCTAGAGCAGAACACCCCCTCCCTAAGACAAGCACATCTCCCATTCTTTGGAAACCGCTGCAAGGACTGAACTTGGCTATCAAAAACCGCAGAAGGACAATCCATGGTACGACGTAGAATGTCACATTGCTACTGATGAAAAAGACGCGGCACGTATGGCAACGAAACAGTCAGTTACAACGAGTGCTGCGAGTGGCCAGTACAAGAAGCTGAGAAAGGAGGAAAACCAACTATTTAGGCGGAAAAAATGGCAGTGGAAGCAGAGAGAGAGTGAAAGAACCGAAATGTGCAGGATGAATGGTGAATCCCGAAAGATTTTCCAGAGGTTAAGAAGATCGAATAACGGGCCTAATAATGGGCTGCCCTCCTGCAAGGACGATAATGGGAATTTGGTGACTGAGAAGCAGTGTATGCTCAAAATTTGGAGAGACCACTTTTCAGCACTACTCCACTCAGATTCTTCCACTGAAGATCAGGAGGTAATGATAGTGGAAGTTAGTGTCCACATGAAGACGACCACATTAAGATTAAGTACATACTTATAACCACATCCGTTTTAGTATGGAATAAAATATCCCTCAAACGGCCCTATGGCTCTGATGACAGGCCATTACTCCTTTCATGAAATTTTCCAAGGCTTTTAGAGAGAGATGTGGCTGTACTCATCGATGACGCTTTGGATCTCGGATTTGAGCTCAAGAATTGTTACTGGTTTATTCGCATAAATCCAGGACTTCATTATACCCCAGAGAAAGAAATCGGTCGTCGTTAAATCGCATTATATTGGTGGCCAATTGCCATCAGAATTTCTTGAGATCATTTGTTCTGGAAATCGTTTTGGGAATCGCAAGTTGTGCACTGTTTAACTATATTGGAGAAATAATTGATCGTAAGAACAATGGCAAAGTTTCAACTATAGTTGTACATTGGTGTTAGCTTCATTATTGTAAACAATGGGATCTAATTATTTGAAATCAGTTTTTAAAATTATGTAATATAACTAGGCCTTGTAACCGTTTCCTAATTCGTTTGTAATTCGTCCATGGTGCAGTGGTTAGTTTGCGCGGCTCTTGTACGTAAGGACGTTGGTTCGATCCCTGCTTTCACCACTTAAAATTTGCTTTGACGACGGTCACCAAGCGTAGTGATGGCAACACAATCAAGTACTTAACTATGAAAGAGCTTCTCAAATTACCGTTCGGATCTGGTGTACAACTGTAGGTCCCAAGCAATTAGTGTAAAGCTGGAAAGCGCACAGCTCACTGATGTCAAACCATTAGCCCTCTTTTAACCATTATATCTGTGGTCACAAACCATAACAGCCTAACTTGAGTTAGAACAAAATTTAAAAAAAATTTGAGAAGTCACCGTGCTTAAATAAGCAACTCGTTTTTTTTTTTTGTTAAGAAGTAAGTAATAGAATTCGTTTCCTTGTTATCTGTAACAAATTTATCACAAAACCTCCGCCTCCTGATTTCCAGTAAAGATATTAATGTTTAAACTGCTCTCCCTGTAAAATTTTAGAATCGACTTAGGCTGTTATGACTTGTGACCACAAATATGTTGCACGTTGTTGGAAATTTACATACCTCATCTAAGAGACCGCTGTAGTACGAATGATTTAGTTAAATGGTTTTTTCTTGCAACAAACAATTCAAACCTTGATTTTTCACTTTTTTCAAAAATGGATTTTGTTTCGATCTCGGAGTTGGAATTTTTAGGGTCAGTGGATTTTTTTAAACTTTTACCATTCGTTGATTTGACTTAGTTTAATCAATTCAAAGGAAAAGATCGGGAATTAAATAAATATTTAACACTTTCTAGGTCATTGGAAAAATTCCCAAAATTTCTTAATCCGAAATCATAGATCGATTTCATTGGAAGGGGGTTGTCACCAAATTATCCAAGAATATCTTTTGAGTTACTTTGTAGCATGTCTCATAACGCACGGCCTTGTAAAGGGTGTCCCAACAAGAGCGCAATTTTTAAATTTTAAATAAAACACAGATATTTAAAAAAAAATCGTGAAACTTTATTGTATCGTAAAGTAGACAGAATGAAGTTATGTATGAAGCAATATATCGTGCAGATGGCCGCCGCGGCTTTGCTGGCATGCACGCGATCTTTTAATGAAATTTTCAATGACCGTTTTGCATAAATGCTGCGGTATTTCATTAATGCAGCGTCCAATTTCCACTTTTAAGGCTTGAGTCGTCGTCGGCTTATTCGCGTAAACCATCGACTTCAAAAAACCCCAAAGAAAAAAATCTAGGCGGCCAATTCTGATCTCCAAAATGGGAAATAACACGACCGGGAAATGACTGATGCAGCAATTGAATTGTTTCTCTGGCTGTATGACATGTGGCGCCGTCTTGTTGGAACCACTTGCCCTCCAAATTCATTTCTTCAATTCGAGGCAAGAGAAAACTGGTTCTCATTGCTTCAGTTCCTGAGTCAATTGAACTTTGTATGCATGAAGAACTGTAGCCGCAAAACTTTCACCATTTTGGTAAAACAATTTCACAATGAGAATGCGTTGTTCGTTCGTGTAGCGCTCCATTTTTACTAACCCCGTACCTTCTACTAGCAAACAATAACAATTGTTCAAATGTCAAACAATGACACTTCGAATGTTGCCAGATTTATTAATTGCGTTCTTGTTGGGACACCCTTGATATAGGGTTAACAGGTCAAGTCAAGTCCCTATTGTACAAGTGTTGTTGAATATCATGACACAATCAACGTCTGGCGAACTATTGATTTCGCGCCGTTACTGGAGCGAGATAAGCAAAGGACATCAACAAAGAAATTTCATTTATTCTATTGATACAATATTCTATAAAATGATTTTACATTGAATCAATTTCGTAGTAGGTGAGTGCAATATTTTTGGAAAAACTTCTTTAAATATTATATTTCTAAATAATGTATTATACTGGATTTGTAGTAAAGCAATTGTTATTAAAAACACGGAAGGTGATGTTATTATAATATGTAAGGGAGAAGGGAGAGGTTTATTAAAGAGATGTTATCAGCCGGTTAACAAGAATGTTGGAAAATTATTAAAACCGCAAATGAGCAAGTTTAGTTGTTCAATATGGAGCTTAGTTAATGAGTTGTATGGCGAAATCGGTGATCTGTGACAAACTGTTATAAAAAGCATATTTTCTCATTACATCTCAAGAAGAGTGAACGGAGAGCTTCTTCGGGCTTTGCACCTAAATTAACGCAGTTATCTCAATGTTTGTCAAGTTAAGACTACAAACTTACAAGTTCGGAAATATTTTTCCAAGTGCAAATTGCAACAATAGACCACTGAGGAAATCACACTCACTGGTTACACTAGTTTCGAACTCCGTGGCAAGTTTATAATCAGGTGCCCAGTTATGTGCCTGAATTCATACCATCTGGAGGCCATCAATCAATCGTGGAGGCCATCAATCGAAAGAAAAATATAAACTAATAAGAGAGTAACCACTAAGTTCTAATAATAATTCACTTCAAACATTCATATGTTTGCAAGTCCCAAACTCACTTGAATTTAAATGCAAATAGTAGCATGTTTACTGGCAAACATGTAAGTTTTACGTGGACACATATTAATTTTTCACCCCAACTATGCATTTACTTACGTGGAAACATTCCCGTGTTTCCCCCAAACCTCCATATTTTTACGTGGGAACATATGTGTTCTCGTCCCAAACATAATAATAGTTAGAAACGAATTATTCTTTGATTTCAGTATACATATACATGTGTATTATTTATTACAATTAATTTTATCAATATAATTGCACGTTTATAAATAATTAATACAATGTCTCTCACGTTTTTAGTTTCAGAATGTTTCAACTACTCGTTGGTAATCACAATTCGTTGGTTCACAAACAATAGACATACACATATTCAAATCTAGTTCATGCAAGTGTATTAATTACTTGCGTGTTTTTTATATATTCCACAAATGGTTCGCCGTTCCAATTTTCTCTTTTCTAGTTTGGCAGCACACATTTTATATACGAAACACCTACACAAAAACCAACTCAACATCACAAACCGTTTGAACGTCCAAGCCTTTGTCTATTCTCTTTTCACTGATTAAGTGCTTTTGATATCCTCTCTCCGATGAACCATCGACGATTGAATACATGATACTAAAATGCAGTACATCAGCCGAAGTATGACACATTGACTTCATCTACAATTTAAACCCACATCCACGAATATTTACAAATCACTCACTGAAAGAAAAAAGTACAGAAACACACTTACTAGATAGACTCTCTCAATGTCCCTCTTTTATTCTCTTAGTCACGACAGAGCATAAACAGTGCAACATACACAGCTGTATTTGTATCACAAACACAGATAAATTTTTGGTGGCATATTATAACATATTAATAATTGTCTCTCAAACATGTAATATTGAATAGAAAACACAATGTGTTTGGACACAAATATATTATATTTGCGACAAGCTCCAATCTCACGATATAAATTCATCCAAACAACAAAAAACTACAGATTTTTCAGGGTGTACTTACAAATTTTTATATGAAATTTACAGATATGAATTAATATTGAAAGTTCTATTTTAAATTAAGAAAATTATTAAATATGGTTATAACTCAACACAAAAGTTTTAAAAAATTTAAATGTTGACTCTAAATTAAACGTTACTAATTGCACTCGGTCCATTAAAAATTTAAATTTTACAATTTTATTCCAAATATAAAAATTGAAATTCACAAAGTGCTTAAAGTCAATTAATATTTTTAAGATGCCAATTTGAAATTCAAATAATATCATTTGAATTCCTAAAAATCATTTTTTAAATTCTAAGTAAAGGGTTTTTCAACAGAGACGCTACAAAAGTAAATCGATAGGGACAGCAAACGACGCCATATTTTTTCCCGCTCTTTTGACATTTCTCCTCAGTAAGGTTTGCCATTTCATCATGGAAAGATATACGAGCCAACAACGACTCGAAATTATTAAAATTTACTACCGAAATTTGGAGTCAGTGGCCTCAACTTTAAGAGGCCTCAACAATCAGCGATGAGGCTCATTTCTGGCTGAATGGCTTCGTCAATAAGCTAAATATGCGCTATTGGTCAGACAGCAATCCACACGTAATCCACGAGTCATCATTGCATCCCGAAAAAATTACGGTTTAGTGCGGTTTATGGGCCGGCGGCGTCATTGGGCCGTACTTCTTCCGTGATGATCAAGACCGGCACATTACTGTGAATGCGAATCGCTACCGTTCAATGATAACCGAATATTTTTGGCCCCAATTGGATAATATGGACATGTGGTACCAACAGGACGGCGCCACAAGCCACACAGCGAATGCCACAATCAATTTATTGGAATCCCAGTTTGGTGAACGTGTTATCTCACGAAATGGCCCAGTCGATTGGCCGCCTCGGTCGTGCGATTTGACGCCGTTAGATTATTTCCTGTGGGGCTACGTCAGGTCTATGGTGTATGCTAACAAGCCAGCGACGATTGATGAATTTCGTACGAATATCGAACGTGAAATTGCAGCAGTATCGGCCGATTTATGCTTGAAAACCGTCGAAAATTGGGTTCAGCGTCTGGACTTTTGCAAGCGTGCTCGTGGTGGTCACGCAAAAGAAATCGAGTTCCATACATAATGGCATCGAACGTAGATTCACAGGAATAAAGAATTTCATTGGTATGCAAAACTGGTTTTGTTTTATTTAAAAAAAACTTTTGTAGCGCTCTTATTGAAAAACCCGTTATATTCATTGTCATTCAAATCCATAACACGAACATTTAGGCGTTAGAAAATTTAAATTCAAAACACTACATTTAAAATTCAATGCTGTGAAGTCGGAGTTGGAGTCGTAAAAATTAATATAGCTCCGACTCCAAGTTTAACATTTCCATCAACAGTCACAAATTGTGAAAGAAAAATTTGTTATTAATTTGAAATTGAGAGAGATTTTATTTTGAAGATGGAATTCGTTTTGTAGTATTTTAAAATGGGTTTCGCTCGGGTTATTTCGTTCTTCTTGAAATGGATACCGTAGAAAATGGTTTTACTTAATATTCTTGTCGGATTGTAGTAGTGTATTTTCAAAATGCTGGAGTTGGAGTCGGAGTCGGAGAGGAGTCGTAGATTTTTAAATTTCTGGAGTTGGAGTCGTTTAATTTTGGGCAGACTCCACTTCCCTGAACTATACTGCAAAATATACTTGTGGAGAAGGGAGCTGATGATATATATGCCTTAACTTGTTTTTATAAAATTAGAGAATAAACTGGCAGTCTGACAGCATTATCCCAAGCTGTAAAAAATCAAAATAAAAACTAGCATTTCAATTATTTCCACTGAATTTTTTTAGTAATTTATAATGATTTTAGACAAAAAAAAAATAAACATAAATAACGGGTCCGCCAAATAACCTTTTTTTTTTGAAAATGCTATAAGAAAAAAACTACTGAATGTTTTCTCAAATTTCTATTTTTATTCGAAAGTACAATCCTTCCGGTTAATAATGGAAAATAATTTCATTCAAATGGCTGCCTCGGCTGGCCATGCAGTAGCCTACACGATCGGTCCAATTTTTAATCACATTATGATTTAAGCACATGTTCAATTGTTGAGAACGACGGTGAATTGATGTTGATGGCGCTTTCTGCCACAGCAGCAATATTCTCGGGTGTACGCACTATTTTTGGCTTTTCACGCTTTGGTTTATCGATGAGAATGCCAGTTTCTTTCACTTTTTTCACAAGATAACGAACATACGGAGCTGACGGTGCTTCTCTTCTTCCACAATCCGTACGCAATTTTCGCACACATTCTGCAACATTACCGTGATTTTCAAAGTAATGTCGCAATATTTCCCAGCGTTGTTCAAGCGTATACACCACCATATTCGTTCAGCGGAAGGATACAACTAATTATCTGTCAAATCGGACATGAGCTAAGTGCTACCATTCATGAAATAAGCACTAGTTGAAAAAAAAACGTTAGGTAGCGGACCCTTTAGTAATATAACATATTTAGATATTTCAAGACAAGGCATTTAAATCTGGGGTAGAAAATATCAGGCACCCGATTTTAATACTTTAAAACCATATTTTTTGATTTTTGCTCACTATAAAAACGAACGCTTAGGATTGAAATAAAATATTTTTTTCCATTGTTCCTTTTTAAGTCATCAACTGTTGAAAAAATATTTTTCATTTGAAACAACAATTTATAATTATCTCTACATATATTTATTCATACTGATGAATTCAAATTTTCAATCGATCAAAAAAAGAAAAGAAGTACAAATATTTTGAATAAAACGTTTTCGAGGAAAAAGGGAAGATATTTATCAACGATGAAAATAATAAAACGTTTTTATTGAAAATAACATAGATACATAAGTGAAATATTTGAAATTTAAATAAACGGGATTTAAAACAAAAAAAAAATACTTACATTAGAAATGCATTGTGAAATTTAAATTAACGTGATTTAAAACTAAAAAAACTAATTACATTCGAATTCCATTATGTCTACTAAGCTAGGGTTAAGTTTTAGTAGTAAAATATTTTCGAGATTTTGCGAACATAAATTTCTTCTGTTCTTTGTTAAAACAATAGAAAGCGCACTGAATGACCTTTCAGCGATTTTGGATAATGTTTCGCATTTAGAACTTTTTGTTTTCCAAAACTGCAACACATCATAGTGAAACGGGAGTTTTCCCTCATATTGCAACTGCTCTAAGTACGCCCGCATGGATGCATAGTCATCAGTAAGTTTTATGGTAGTAGACGCAGTTTTATTCTCCAGTTTTTTGTATCTGTCTTCATTTGAATGACCACTAAAGGTGCTTATACTTGGCTCCTTAGTTTGGTGATGAATTTCTTGTACTTCTCCGTCCGATTTCAATAAGGCCTAACTCCAAAAATAAAAAGTGTTGAAGTACTTATCTTTTACACGGATTGTGTCTATTCGTGCCATGAAAAAGCGCGTAAGTTTGGTTGCGGATTTATAGTTGGCAAAAATTCATAACAAAAAATTAGCCAATGCATGTACGCTCCGTTCAACGAGTGTGTAGTTGTTAGTTCATTAGACACTAGTCAGACACAGTTCTGTATTGGTTGCTATATAGGTTGCTACATTTTTATTATGAATTTGGGGGCTAGTGTCTAGGTTCAACCTATTGAGTGAACGTAAAACCACAATCCGCATCAAAGCGAAGTACTGCAACACTTTTTATTTTTGGAGTTAGGCCTTATAGCTTCTGACCCCTCCAACTGCAGAATTGAGTTAGAGTACTTACAACTGCAGTCTTTTTCTCCACATCACTCAAGTATGTTGTACCTCTAAAACAAAACCTAGGGTCTAGATACAAGGCAGCGACGAAAGCATTATTTTCCATTAACATCTTTTTCGATTTTGAAGGGACTGCAAAAGGCGATCTGCTAAGTCATTGCTACCAGCCATTTCTACCAACTCAGTTTCACAAACCAACCACTCCCTATAAAAATCATCCATTATTAGTTGTTTAGATTGAAGCATTGTCGTTCTTTCTGCAAGCGGTCTAAAACCTTTAACAAATTTTTCAGGAAAATCCCAATCAACTTCGATTTTGAAAAGAGTATTAGTTTCAACGTAATGCTTAATTTTTATTAAAGAATTGACCATTTCATATGTAGAGCTCCAACGTGTTGTGTTGTCAAGAACTGGTATTTGGCATGTGATCTGCTCATAAATAATTTCATCGAAGTTTTGCTCCTTCTTGCGAACTTGCTCCTTCAAATATTTGGCACAATGTCGTTCAAATAATTCGACCATGCCAATAGTAATTACCACTATTTGAAAGTTTTCAATAAATTGGATATTCACTCCCATAATACTTCTGTCCATCCGGCTGGCAATGTCCAATTTTAAACATACGTATTTATTACCAATCTGTCTTTCTATTTGATCTACAAGTTTTGATTTCATTAGCTGAAGGTGGTCCGCAATGGTTTTAGAATTAAATTTTATATTATATGCGCTTGACCAAGGCTGCAATATGTTTTGAAATATGTCATTTTCTAGACAACGAAACGGCATATGTAGTTGAGTTACCATCTGTCCTATAGATTTTACATACTCTTCCTTACTCATTTGCAAACACACGTTCTGTAACTTTCTTTTTTTGGATTATGATGGAATGTACTCTTCTGGCATTTCGTCAATATTAATTTTGTGAACTTGAATATAATGGCGTTTTATATTGCCCATGTGGCTCTTTAATATTCTGTCACATTGAATGCATTTGGCGCTACTTTTATCCGCACACAAATCCACATATTTATCTGGACTAGAAAGCTTTTTGCGGCCCATACTAATACCCTTTTTGTTAAAGCGCCTGAAATGCAACCGTTTAACCGCAAACAATTAGCAAAGTACAAGTTTTTTAATTCGTAAAGGTTATTATGCTTAATTTTCCGAATTGCAGCAGACAAATTTTACATTTTCATTGAACAACTTTTGTTTGGTTTCAGAAAAACGTTTTATTTTGACTGAAAAGAAAAATTTTCTACATTGTATACGATGGAAAAATTACAGATAAAAAATTTTCTATTGTTTTTTTCATCGTTTAGGATAATTATTCCAAAAGATATTTTTCTATTTTCATCATGAGGAAAAAGTATTTCAATTCAAACTGTTCAAAATTATTTATATCTACAAAGTTGAAAAATATTTTTCAACTAGTACGATATTTTTGTTTGATAAAAACAAAAAATAAAACGTTTTCCGGTCCTTGGAAAATATGTTACTTATTTCGAGTTTTAATTCATGCTTTTAATCTTTTAGTTTTAGATTTTTTGATTTAGGTCATCCACGACTGATATGGAGCGCTAATGGTTCTCCATTTGACAATTCACTTGCTTTGCCAGCAATGTAGGCTTTTATTGAACAGCGCGATTGAACGTTGTTCTTGGTGTAATGGGTGTGCGCGCAACTAACAAACAATGCGGGGAATGGGTAGACATCAATTCTTCCGTCTCCTGCGTATCGGCAAACAACCTGTTTTTCCAACCGACCACTCCCGCATTGGTGGGCCGGCTGCATTTAGCTCTTCCGCTTCCATAAATAACACAGCGCAACACACGAGACGCAAACTCCTTCTCGCATGAAATTTATCGAAGTATTTATCGAAACTATCAAACCCCTATTTGCGGTTTGCTAGTTTAACTGTTGTTGGGATTTTATGGTCTCATATATATGTAAGCTTTTTGATCAATTATATTCAATATGTCAACTACGTTTACAACAATTTCGGTTGCTGCAACCGACTTTGGAATTTATCATTTACAACAACCGAAGTTGTTAGAAAATTCGGCTGCAGCAAACGAATATTGCATCAATTCAAGTGCAACAAACGAATTAGGCATCAATTCGAATATTACAATCGAATTTGGTATCAGCCGAATATAGCCTTAAGACAGCTGCAACGCCAGAATTTGTCTTCAATTTGATTGCTGCGCTTAACGGAGAATATTCGTCACAAGAACCAAAATGTTCCTCGCCCCAACAACTTTTATCATCGAAAGTGAGCTAACGTACAGTTTCGTTTCCGCTACGAAAATCGGTTCATCAATGCTGTGGTTGTTGCGGAAATGAATTTGCATAATTACTGCAAAGAATTTGTTTCATTGTTCAACGAATTTATACTCTTCATTCCAACGAAATTTTTCTCTTCATTCCATTTCTCTCTTGATCTTGATAAAAATTAATTTAATAACTCATTCGTTGCAGCAATGAAATTGTTGTATCAGGTATACATATTGGCAAGCAGTCCAGGCAAATATATAATAATAAAATATTGGAAAAGTGAATACAAACCAAATAACAATAGACGCATACGCTCAATTTTATTTTGGATTTTCGCTCGATTTTCTCCAAAATTTAAATAAAATATAATTGTTGCAGGAACGAAAACGGAACGAAAAATTGTCAAAGAAATCATGTATAAAATTTTTCGATGCAGCAATAACCAAATTGCCAGAAGTACGAAATTTGTAATTACAGAAACGTAAAACATTAACGAATATGTTTCTTCCATGCGACGTAGCTTTTTTGTTTCAGTGCGTAACGGAATTCAACTTAATTTTTCCGAAGAACATGCAATTATTCTTACGGCTATATCTCGGAAATCAATTGGAATTTTGTTTTCTTGTCTTCGCCACAATTGTAGCTATAGACTAAAAGAAAAAAATTTGAAATAAGCTAACCCCAAACAAATGCATCTAGTGCCTCAAAATTGCAAAATTGTTGAACAATTTTTTTTTCCATCTTTATAATGAGTAATTAATGTTTTTATTTGAATTCAATCAATTGTAAGAACTTTGCCTCCAACTTATGTACGAAATATCAGATTGAAATTGGAGTACATAGTAACATACGTGCATTTTATGACACGGAGTTGGCAAAACCTTATTTCCACTAGTTTTTTGCCTTTTGCTACATTCCTCGAATTTTCGATGTAAAATACAGCGGAAAAATTAATATTTTTTTTATTATTTTGATGGAAGTAAAGTAAAAAAGGAGATCTTTGTAAATGGTTTACGAGATATGAGTTAACAAATTTAGTTTTCGTAAGAAAAACTAATGTAAGTCCACAGTTTGGTAACTATGGGTCGAAAATGGTGAAAAATTTAGAAAAACTTAAAATTTTTCATAATTTTTGCAATTTTAAGGCACTAGTAGCAGTTTTTTGGCATTAGTTTGTTACATTACTTCTTCTCGTTTATAGCTACAATTGGGGTGAAAACAGGAAACAAAGTTCCAATTGGTTTCCGAGATATAGCCGTTAAAAAAATTGCATGTTCCATAAAATCGGCACAGCAGCTAAACTAGCAATGCATCTAGGAAGGATGTTAGTTGTAGCCCTCGATTCTTTGCCTCTAACTTTCGAAAAACATTGTAATGAGTAGGCGAGAGACAACAAGCGCTAGTCTCTTGGAGTTGTGGATGATGTGGACTGTATTTAAATTCGCTGGGTATGGCGCAAGAAATTCTGAGAAGATTGAAGGATATTTGAATGAAGATATTGCTTGCTATAAGTACGAGAAGGGTTAGGGAATGAAATAAAAGAATCAAACCAAATGGATTAGATCCAAGATGTTAAGTTGAGATATGAGAGTTTTTATTTTGAGAGAGACGGCTGCTCACCTTGAGAGTGCTGATGTGAAACTGTTTGTCGTTTATCTATTTTAGCTAATCCATTTTAGGAAAATAACAATTCACATTGTTTCATTTGAAAGTAATTTAGTACACAGTACTATTTAAGTATAAACACTAGTAACAATAGGGTTTTGAGATTAACATAGTTTGAAGTAGATTGATTGTAGTTTTATAGAAGTTCATTAGATAAATTTCTTAGGTAATTCAATTTCATACAACTCATTTCTAATTTAATGCAATTCATTTTGGTAAAAAAACATTTTAGTCTTAATCTAAGTATAATCTTAATATTATACAAACATGAACTGATTACAGGGTTTTGTTAATTTCGATAAGTACTTCAAGACATATCACACGAGAAGGAGTTTTCACTCGGTGACTTCAAAACTGTTGCATAGTATTATTGGTGGCTGGATTGGCTTCCGAAGCCTTTAATCTTTCAATCAACAATAAACGAATTACAAATAAGAAAAGTGTTGTATACCAAAGACGTAAGAAGTCGTACGAAAAGTAACGACTACGGTGTGTGACTCAGCCGCCACACTTATTGCCACCCAACGGCGCTGTAAAATTCAGCTTTCTCTAAAATACTTTATCACAACAATTTCTGTTTACAACAATTGTTTATATTGATTGAAAATTTTTATTTTGTGAACTTAAAGAATAATAGTGTTAAATTGTCTTGTTGCGTGATTTGAACTGCGTTTTTGTAATTGTGTTTAATTGGCAAGTGGTTTTGAATAAATTTTATTGCATATGAGTGCTTGCGTTGAGTAGTTTGTTTGCAATGAAAAATGTGGCTATCCCCAAACATTTTTTATGAACTTAAAAAGACACAATTTGTCGCCTTATGCCACATAGAATTGTTTACACGAAAATTGTTTTCAAAAATTTAACGTAAAAAGAAACTTTAAGACTCACCTTCTGAGACATTTTGAACGTGTAAAACAAGAGTGCCCTAAATTAAGTAAAAGCAATACATTTCTCCAACAAAGCTGTGAATAAGCAAAATAGATGGAACGCGACAATTGAGTGACGGACTGTTACTGCGGAAGGAGCAAATAAATTGAATGTTTCTCCAGAACCACCAGATGTACCTATTTTTTTGTATTTAATACAAATCGTTTAAACATTAAATGTTTAATATATAATAATAGTTTAAGAAACCCGGACATTAGTTCCGATTATGAATCCAAATTCCAAAAAATTTAATTTTTTATAGACATATATGTCTATCTTGGAAACCTTGAATAAAATCGCTTTAAAAATAGAACATTTTAGTTTTTAGCATCGTCGCAGGGGGTGTGGGTTTCATGCTGAAAAAAACAATAACGGTTTTAATTGATTCAATTGAAAATTTAATCAAAAATCGCGGAAAAAATCAATAATTTGGTTAATTAACTTGACCTACATACTTAATCAATATTTTTGAAAAAAATCAATAAATGCTTTAATCAAATTTACAAATTTTTTAATTTAAGTTTTTTTTCGACAAATTTACAAACACCTTTAATTAATGGGTTTTATTTTAGACCAGAGATTATAAATAATTCTCGTTATTTTTAACTTGGCTGTACTGGTCAACAATTTTCAATGAAAATTAAACAATGTTAATTTCAATTTTCTCCAGCGCTTCTCCGGATTTTCCCGGCTTCTTCAGGGAGATTAATTATTTCAAATGTGACAAAAATCTTTACTCCCAAACATTTGGAATGCCCATGGGAAATCCGCTGTCCCCAACAATAGCTGATATTGTCTTGGACGACCTTCTAACCCGTGCTATGACGAACCTAAGGGTAGAGGGAATAAATATTAAATTTATAGTCAAGTACGTGGACGACATCTCTGCAATTGTCAATAGAAAGGATGTGGAAAAAATCCTAGCTGAACTTAACAAACAACACGATAAGCTACAATTCACTGTGGAAATGGAAAAAGACAACAAACTCCCCTTCTTGGATATATGCATACACAGACGAAATAATTCCATCTTCGTTGATTGGTATACAAAACCAATGTCATCAGGCAGAATCATTAACTACTTTTCTGCACAACCAAAACAAACGAAGATAAACACAGCTTTTGGCCTCATAAGCAAAGTCTTAAATACAACTGACGCACAATTTAGGAACAAAAACATACATAAACTCACTAAAAATTTACAACACAACGGCTACCCACTAAGACTAATCAAGTCATTAATTAACAAAAAAATCAATCAGAAAAACTTGTACAACGCCAAAACTGCCACTAATAACAATGAAGAAAAACGATATTTTAGTACAACTTTCATTAACCATCTAACTGACAACAAATCACTAAAACTATTAATCCCTAACAATAACGTAATATTTTCACACAAATCGAACACAACATTGAAAGCAATATTCACGAACGCAACGTAGTATACGAAATACCATGTAAAGGAGTGGGAAATAGCATACATTGGTACTACAAAAAGAACACTTGGAGTACGACTGGCAGAACACGAAATGGACATCAAAAAGAAAAAAGCGATGACAGGAATATCACAACACGCACGAGACACTGAACACACGCCTGACTTTGGTAACACGAAAATATTAGATATAGAAAACAAACACAGAAAAGGAATGACACTAGAAAGTTTACGAATAAGACAAAAAGCAAACAAAACAATAAACAGCAAAGAGGACATTGACAAAATTAGCGCCAATTATAATTTGATCATAGACAGTG
Organism: Phaonia tiefii; assembly: GCA_963931995.1. Classification (NCBI taxonomy): domain Eukaryota; kingdom Metazoa; phylum Arthropoda; class Insecta; order Diptera; family Muscidae; genus Phaonia; species Phaonia tiefii. Next base: position 289,840,578 of record OZ008368.1, read on the forward strand.
TAGGTTGACTGTGGCTAAACGTAAGTGTAAAATGTAAAAGTTTAAAATAAACAAAACATTGTAAAACATAATCTTGTAGATCAAAATAAACCTCTCCCTAAAGGAGCCGGGAAAATCCGGAGAAACGTTGGAGAAAATTGAAATTAACATTGCTTAGTTTTCATTGAAAAGTGTTGACCAGTACAGCCACGTTAAAAATATCGACCTATATATTGATGTAATCACGAAAATATATTATCATTTTCGTGATTACATCAAAACCAATTAAAAAATTAATCAAATAAACAAATTTTTTAATTGAAATTGATTTTTACACATCCGCAAGTGGAGTCTGAAGCACATCCGCAAGTGGAGTATGAAAACCAATAACCGGATATGGCAAGCCGAAAGCAGGAAATGTATTTTCGAATTCGAGTTAGTTGCTACAGATAACATTGAACTATAGAATTGTGTTACTTAGTAACAAAAAAATGGTTTCCCATTACATTCCATGAAGGAATTGGGGACAGCTTCTAACAACCAGTGAGCTGTGCGGTTTCTAGTGTTATACTCACTGATTGGGACCTACACCGGTTCCGAACGGTATTTTTGAGAGGCATTTTTATGGCTAAATTCGCGATAGTGTCGCCGTCACTATGCGAGGTGACCGCCATCGAAAGAAATTTTAAAATGGTCAGAGCAGGGATCGAACCCAGGATCTCAAGTACAAGAGGAGCGCACACTACCCTGAAAAATTTCCAAATATGAGATTTTTCAAATATTACAAAGAAACTACTTTGACGACAAGAAATATTTATTTGAGGGTAGATTATTAACTTTATGGTAAGTCATGAGACTGATTGTGTTTTATTTTCTAAAAAAAATGCTTCCCTGTCATTGAGAAATATTGGAAAACTTCTGCCCATTTCATGTGCTAATATTGCATCTTTGTATTCCGAACTCGAAAATACTGTTGTGTTTTCTATAATGCCACAGGAAAACGAAGTTTTAGGACGAAGGTCACAAAAAATGTTGCCCTATTTGTCAGCAGTGTAAAAGCCAACAGCATCACCTGAATTATTTTTGGGGCAAAATAAATAGTTTTGCGCCAACCTAGCAGCAAATGTTTTTTTTTTTCATGACATGTATGACTTGTGCATTACTAATATATCGTATCTATAATGCCTGCCCATCTCCGCCACCTGTCTCCAGCTTGTGCTATTCAAGTAATACGTGTTAATTTTAACATCTCTCTTTTATGATCCGTTAATATTGCATAGGGGGAAATAAAATCACCCAGCAACTACTGGTACAATATCTTTATTAATGAACAATTTCTATGTGCCACAATGTGGCCGAGGCTCGGCAGCAATACATTTTTTTTTGTATTTCGTTGTAACGCCATATGATCCTATTATAACTAAAGAATTTTTCATAATATTTGTTAAGGTTTTTTTTTTTTAATTATAAACAGACCATTGAACAACATTGCTCATACGCCATCAGATGATGTTGATGTTGTAACTTACTCGTGCTACTACCAACTCTGGTGGCTGGCAGGGTTGGGGATTTTCCTCGCACACTGTTGCCGCTGATGATGCGGACAGTGTTTGATGGCACATTATAATGTCGGAATTGTTGTTGCTGTTTTGTAGTAAGACAAGTTTATAGTAACTTTTGTTGCTGTAACATCCAGTGTAGTTGTAACCAGTCAGCCATTAAGCAAGCTGACACCAACTTGCTAGTTGTGCCATCGGTATGCCAACAACAACAGAGAGTAGTGTTTTACTTTTTTTGTTGCAACACAATATTCCAAACATATACATATATGTATATGCTGGTGTATATTCTGGTGTAACAAACATACAAACATAGTTTCTAATTTAGATAAATGTTTGCCGCTGTTGGTTCTGCCGCACAGACTAACGGACAATGTCACATCACGCCAAAAACGAAAACGACAGCGAATTGGGAAAATTGTGATTTGTGGACTCATGCAGGCGAAATGAGCCACAGTATGGCGCATAGGGCCAGGCAACAAATGTGTATTAAAACATCAATTTCATTTAAAAGATTAAAAAGTTGATGGACTACAATAACTTGTTTTACTTCCGTGCAATGGGAAAGTATATCGCAGATATAGTGACGGAATTTTAAGCAGATCCTGTTTTAAAACAGACAGTAAAGTTTGGAAATGAGGAATGTTAAAGTCAATGATTTTTTGATTGGCATATGCACAAGGGTATACATTGAATAGGAAGCATGTTAGACAATTACTTTAAATATGCCGCTGTGTTTTAGGGAGATGACCCTCAATCATGTTACGAATATATTATGTTACGAATATATTATGAAACAAAATCCAATATACTATATGAAAATAAAATACCGAATATAAAATATTTTTCAATATCTCTGTATCGTGAGTTATTTCGCCTATTCCGTAAAAGATTTACAACGAAAAATAAAATATTATTTAAATTTTGTACGTAGCAGAAATTAATAAGCAACATCATAAATATAGCACTAGATTCAGATTCTATTGATCTAACTAAATAATCTCAGGAAACCAAATTAGAACAAATTTCAAAATGAACGAAAACACCATTCTAAATGAACAACTACACTAATTACACTGTGAGACAAAATTAGATTTTTTCAAAATGATGGGGTTCTGTCAACAGATTCTGGTAGAAAGGTCTTAAAAAAAATATACGTGTATCGGCGTTTTGCCAGATCTGATCAGAATTTTTTTTTGGGCGGGTCAAAATTTCCGCCCCTCGGCACTTTCCTGGAACATATCGGCTTGAAAAATTGTGTGTTACTTACTTCTGAGGTACAAACTATGTTCAGAAGTTTTATAGAAAAGATTCAGATAAACATTTTTGTGGAACAAATTCCGAATCCGTTGACAGAACCCCATCATTTGTTTTGGTGTCGCACAGTGTTATTCAGCCTATAGAGTTTTTTATTTTAAAATACCCATATTTAAACGTCAGTTTTATGGCAAGGGCTTTAGATGGTTATTGTACAGGGTGGAGCGCGGTAATTTGCTTATTTGGGAATGAAATAAAAAAATTATGAACCTTAGAAAAATGTATTTTATATTTGAATTATATTGAACAGTACGGGAATTTTTAAATTACATGGTTTTAAATAGTGTAACTTGCAAATGTCGACCTTCTCTATCCACACACTGCTGCATACGTTTTTAGAAGTTTTCTTGAACTCTAACAAGTATGTCGACTTTTATTCTGCCAATTTCAGCCTCAATATTGTGTTGGGACAGTTGATATACACCATCGACTTCAGGTAACCCCAAAGGCAAAAATCGCATGGGGCTAAGTCTGATGAGCGTGCCGGCCAGTTCACATCACCCCCCTCCCCCCCCCAAAAGAGATAAGCCGTCCAGGAAACATTGGACTCGAACAATTCATGGTAACCCTCGCTGTGTGTGCAGTGGCACCCTCCTGTTGGAACCATGTATCCTCTAATTACATTGCCTCAAGAGCCGGCTGAAAACAATCCTGTATCATAGTTAAGTACCCTTCGGAGTTCACAGTTACGGCAAGACGGTTATCCTGGAAAAACTAAGGGCCAATGATGCCTACTCGTGATATGGCACACCACATAGTGACGCGGTCCAAATGCAGAGGTCTCTGGTGAAGTTCTCAGGGGATTGTTTCACTCCAGTACCGCATATTTTTTTTTTTTTTTTTTTTTTTTTTTTTTTTTTTTTTTAAGATTTTATTGATCATTAATTAATTTACAAAAATGTTTTGATGTGAAAACCCACGAAGCCTTTTGGCTTTTCTGCGGTGTTACACACACGCACTGATCGAGTGCGCATTTGAAAAATATGATTCAACACAATATGACCTCTCCTCACGTGTCCAATGCATGAAGGCAACTGAAAGGCAGGCGAATACAAATCTCCCGTCAGCCACTATAAGCCACGCACACTATCCACTCTCTTTGACCAACAGTGCCGCCACAGCCTGCAGTGCAAAAAAGGAAATTTTCGCGCTTAAAAAGCTTTTAAAATACTTCAATTTGCATATTTTTGTATTATATTTTCCCGAAAAGGTACTTTTTTAAAGAGATGTACTTATTTTATTAAAAGCTAATGTTTTTGATGTGTTAACATCTAAAGGCGAGGGTAGGGACTAAATTTACAAAGTGAATACATCCAAATACAGTTTGTGCGACTGCGATCACGCATTGTTTCGTGTTAAAATCCTTCGAAACGCATGTAGCGACGGCGAATAGTTGTCTTGGGTGGGTGCAGAGCACTCTCAGAGCAAAGAGAATAATGACGTGGTTGTACTATATAAAAATGAGATAGCAAGAGAGCAACGAACATTGTGTGAACTTGTGTAGCGTATGTACGAACAACATTGTGGGAATAAAACAAAAAGTATTAAGCAAGAAATACGCTTGCACTGGTTTTTACTTAATTGTAAGTATTAATATTATTTAAATGTAACGTCATCATATGATTGAACGCTGGTTTTTATTTTCCAATGTAAGATTTACTAATGTGTTCATAAAAATTGAATAGGTACCGTGTAACAAAAAGGTGTTAACACATCGCCCGTGAGTTCGAACACTCATTGGATTTTTTTCCCTGCGGCATGTGAAATCACGAATAGAGTAATTACAGTTTGGAAATGCTTAGTCTTTTAGATATACCTTCTCTTACGAACTGTGATCAATATTTACAGAAAATTGAAAAAATTAACAATTTTCTAAATTTAATCAAGCTCAAGACCTTTTTAAATAATATAAAGCTTATTTATTAGATTTCTATTGCTTTCAAAAAAGTCGAGCATAAAAATGTTACAATGATACCAAGGTATAGCTATTTCGGATCTTGCCAAGATTTTCACCAGCAAACGTTTTTGGTATTTTTTCGGTGAATTCTTCAAAAATATATATCTAGAAACACTTATCATATTAATGCGAATTCCTTTATATACATGTTTGAAGAATACCAAGCACTAACATTGGAACATATACCGTTCCAAAGTTATGACCATTTGACTGAAATGCAAACATTTAAATTAACACATTTAAGATTTTATTTTGTTGAAATTTTTGGCTGAAGAAGACCTCTGGGCTTCGTTGAGGGCATTTTGGAAAGGTGAGGAGTAGGGCTATCTTCTAAGAGTAAAAAAAGTTACCTGCCATCTGGCTGTGCAAATTGAGGTTATGTACACATTCTTAAGTCTATTTCCCAAATTTTTTCAAAGCTCCGTATCTCGGCGTTTTCACTTTTTTTAATTTCTGAAAGGTCTCTTAAAGACCTATTCAACAAGCCCAAAAACCAAAAAAACTTCAGAACTTAGCAATTTTACCCTAGTACCCTCCGGCCACCAATCCGAAAATTTTCAAACCCCTGCAATTTCTCCCCCTTGCATTTTCGGGGATGATCGTAGATGGACATATTTTCATGAAATGCGCCAAGGAATACGCTTCTGAAACTTGTCCAGTCGTGACTGAACCACCCTGTATATCGCAGAGTTGTATTTTTCCGTGGTATAGCAATTTTTTGAAGTACTCTGGTAACAACTAAAATTTTTAATTAAGTACTCTGGCAACGTACATGCAGCAGTCCTATTTATTTGAATATACGTAGAAGAAAACAGAAATGGATCTTGCTAGGCGGGGCGGCCTTTGAATGGAAGCCGCAGGGATGTCGAAGGCGAGGAAGACAACGAAATACATAGAGGCGGTGCCTGGGGTAGAAATACAATCAAACTCGTCTATCATGGCACCGAATTAAATCACTTGCCAGATATAGAATTCGATGGAGAGAATTCGACACCCTATGTTCTTCGTGAACCTTTTATTTAAACTTCGTATTTTAATGTTTTATATTTTAAAATTCTGTGTAAATAAATAAAGGACATGTATTTTCACATGGATCGTTTAAATTCCTAAATTTAAGCATATACATTTTTTTTAATTTCATAGAATTTAAATTAAAACTGCAACTTTTTAACCCTTTGACGGCAATACATTTTCGGTCGAAGCGATTTAAATTTGTTGGTTGTTCTCGTGATCTATAACCTAATAATTGCTACGCCGCAAAAAAAAAACCGGAACCAAAAATTTTTAAAAGCGATCATACCTGCCAAGCATTTGATCGGTTTGTCTAAGCATGTTGATATTCCACATTACATATTTTAAAAGGTAAGGCTGGACCCATAACATAGCTGAAATTTCGCCCGAGTGTACCTCTATTTTGTTCCCGTTGCATTCCTTTGAACTGGGACCACATGTTGAACCAATTTGATGACTCATATAAGTCAATTCGTATCTGTTAGATAGTTGACGTCTACTGCACTATTGTTGCCCCTACCTTCTTCTATAAATCACCCATTGCTACGTTTCTTCTTTCCCTATCTGAATAATCATAGCTGTCAAAAACTCTAGGACAAACATATTTGCCAGTTTCGTCAAAGGGTTAAGCCATTTTATGTTCAAGGCTCCTACATCAGGCTGGGTGTATTACACAGTTTGTTTAATTTAAAGTACTTATATCCTTAAAAACAATTTTATTATGGACCAACTCAAATTTATCCATTCACTTGTCTTCATTTTCTAACAAGGGATAAGGAAAATATTTAATTAACATCTAATTTCTATGGATGTAAAATACGCAACAAGAAAACTTCATTTCCAAGAAAACATAAACACATGTGTCCATTCATGTACCTAAATGTAGTTAAGGCAAACATACATATATTTTCCCGAAGGCCATTCATTTAGCCTTCACTAAATTAACATCTTTATAACATGTTTTATTTTTTTCCATATCCTTTTTGTGGAAAATTGTTCCCCCACAAAAAGTTAGTGTGAAGATTCATAGAAAAAAAAAGAAAATCAAACATTTCAAGAATCCCAAGAATTTACTTGTTTGCGTTGATGTTGTTAAACGTAAATGAGATGGTCATTAAGCAAAAGAACATAGATGTACGAGTATGTTTACATACACAACTACATACACGAACTATTGTACATGTGCGGAAATAAAGTAAAAGGAATTTCCTACTAAACATATACATATGCAAGTACATGTCCGAGTACAAGTGCACAAACACACACATGCAAACGCGCATTTCTGCTGGGGAAAAGTATACAACTTAAACATGTGTTGAAATTATTTACATGAACTCACATACGGGTTAGTATGGAGATGTTCAGGAAGTCAATAACATTCTAAGAATGTTTAACATGGGCAATCAAAATACAAAAAACGAATTCTACGCAGATACTCTTAATTTAAACATAATCACAGAATAGAGTTGGAATGTATGACTTTGATCAACCGCTTTTGGACAAGTTTTTGCCTCCTTTCATCAACTGAAAGGAAACGTTTCTTTGCTCAATCAAAATTATTCGTAGTATCGATGAATACTTGTATCGAATACTTGTGAATACTTGTTTCCTGGAAGAAAAAAATGCTTGCATTGCTGCTACAACCATGAATCATTGTTGTGGCGAATTTGTATCATTGCTACGATGAGCATGCTTCATTTACATAAACCTGAATAAATCCAAATTTGAGTTTAAAGCTGGCCACTGAAGCATACCTGTACTAAATAGTCAGTAAAATATTCGGTTGCAAAGACCCAAATGTGAAGCATCTTATATTGTACAACAGTTTGTGCCATACCGAGAAAAAAATACTTCATACATTTTTTGGATGTCTAGAATCAATTAAGTCTCATCAATACTGATGAATGATAGCACTAAACATATGGAGCATTTCATGTGAACCGGACAACCAAAAACAATTTTTGTTCTTCAAATTCGTTCATATTTGGCTTAACTGTAGTTATAGTAGGTATGAAAGTGAACGCACAATTTTATTTTTGTATGATGTTTATTTCTCAAAATATGAGAATGTAAAATTTTGCCGTTTTTGAAATTTGGTTTTTTTAAGTATTTTTTGAACAGAAAAAAAAATAATTATAATAATTTAAGTAATATTATAAGTGTTCTTTAACCTAATTTAGAATTAAAAAAAATTAAAAAAATTAAGCCAACTTACAAAAATTTTGGTTTGAAATTGCCACTTCCGGTTTAGCACATAAACAAGCGCCTAACATCGCAGTCAGTGCGACATGCGTGTACATTATAATACATATCTCTTGAACCAGTGCATATCCCATTTGAAACTTCTAGTGTATATAGTGTAGGCCATAGTGAAAGCTAAGTTTGTATTACAAAAAAATACTGCCGCATGTATTTTATCCAGGCGGACGTCACATCGCTGGAATTAGTATTACTGCATTAAACATCTGCCCAGGACTGCCGCTGATATCTTACCCAGGCGGTCGTTACGTCCCTGGAATCAGTATTACTGAAATGACTTACTGGCTAAGGAATTATAGTCCAGCAGTCATTTGGGTCAATATATTCTTTGACAGTATTAGTGAAATGACCTACTGGCTGAGGAATGATAGTCCAGCAGTCATTTGGGCCAATATCTTCTCTGGCAGCCAGACGGTCGTCACGTCTCTGGCATCAGTATTCCTGAATTCAGCATCTGCCAAGGACTGCTGCAGATATCTTATCCGGACGGTCGTTACGTCCCTGGTATCAGTATTAGTGAAGTGACCTACTGGCTGAGGAATTATAGTCCAGCAGTCATTTGGGTCAATATCTTCTCTGAAAGCCAGGCGGTCGACACGTCCCTGGAACCAGCATTCCTGAAATCAACATCCGCCCAGGACTCCCGCAGATACCTAAACGACGATATTCACCTCATGTAGGTGGAAGGACACTGGGCAATTCTTAGGGACTACTTTACAAGTTCTACAGAAGTTTGAAGGACCCTTGCAAATTGTAAGCGTGTCTTGCGAGAGTGTTCTTATACGATGGTGCATGAGAGATGGGCGAAGTACGCAGACTGTGTACACTCAAGACAAATCTGGCCTACACTGGATAGAAGGAAATCCTTGAACCTTCTGTCTTTAACCCAGCCCAAGATATCAGTGCTGCTTGTATCAATGATTGAGCAAACTGAAGTGCATGGCGACTTTTCGAAACAAATCGTCTTCATGATGAGGTGATTTGTCATCAACAAAAAAATTGACGAAATCTGCACGTGATCCGTGAAAACATCCATCTATCCATAATGAACAACTTGCCGTTGATTGATTGCCGTTGTTTACATTGCAAACGAACATCTATTTTTCCATAGAAAAATAAGCACTTTTGCACTAGAAATTTCGGTTACAACGTGAACGTAGGCATTACCGAAAATCTAAAGATTTGACATTTCCCATACTTTCGTCCTTCATAATTTCCTTTTGACTATTAGTGTTGATGAATTACCTTGAATTTTTGTTACATTTGAACTAATCCATAAAACCTGTCTGCTGCAGATTTTGGTCAGCCGGCGTGACTGGGCCTTACTACTTTGAAAATGAGACCAGAAATGCAGTGACTGTACACGGCAGTGGTTGCAGAAAGACAACAATGGAATTATTGTGACATGGACAAGACGGTATGTACTTTATTTGGACGACACATGGTTTCAGCATGACAGCGCCACCTATCTCATTGTGTATGAAACAATTAATTTATTGGAGCAGCGATTTCCAGACCTAATCATCTACCCAAATGCCGATGTAAACTGGCCAAAAGGATCATTCGATTTACCGCCAAACGATTCCTTTCTTTGGTCTTTTGTAAATTATCTGGTCTATATGAATAAAATCCAAAGAGTTTTCAGCTCAAAGCCGAGATTCAAAGCGTTATCAGCGTATTAGAGCTAAGCACCTCTTTGTCAAAAAGAAAATTACAAAGGCCTGCGTTGATCAAATTATATCTACTTTATAAACCTATAAAAATATCACCATTCGGTCTAAAACTAAGCGTTTTGATGTGTTAACATCTATAGGCCCGGGTAGGGACTAAATTCACAAAGTGAATACATCCAAACACAATTTGTCCGACTGCGCTCACACAGATTGTCCGACAGCGATCACACATTGTTTGCCGTTAAACTCCTCCGAAACGGCTGGACCGATTTGTATGAAATTTTGTGTGCATACCGGGTAGGTCCCAAAATCGGCCGACATCTATTTTTCATACCCCTAAATGATAAGGGTGACCCACTCCTATATAGAACACAGATTTGTCCGACAGCGAAACACAGATTGTCAGACTGCGATAAAAAAAACACACACTGATGTAGCGGGAGCGAATTGTTGTATTCTGTGGGTGCGAAGCACTCTCAGTGCAAAGAGAATAATGGCGTGGTTATACGTATATAAAAATGAGATAGAAAGAGAGCAACGAAAATTGTGAACTTGTGTAGCGTATGTACGAACATAACAATGTGTGTATGTACATTAGGGTGCGCCTTATTTTTCAACTTGTGAAATTGTACCGTAACTCCCCCTCAAAATTGTCTCCTTAGTAAAAGAATACAGTGTGCAATGAGTCCGATCGGATATCGGATATAAAGCAAAAACTAATTTTTTTTATTTTGCTATTTATATATAATCCTGATTTAATTACCCTTCCTACAAGGTATAAAGTATAAAAATCAACTGTCATTAACTTGTGATTATTGTGGCCCATTCTGGCAAAAGATGCAATTTTCACCAAAAAAAAAAAAAATTTCTAAGTAAAAAAATAATTAAATACCCAATTTCTCATATAAGTGATATTGCTACCGCCGTTTATATCAGCGTTGCCGACGTTGATGACTTGAAAAACATTAACGTCGTCCTACTCTCTCTATCTCTCTCTCTGTTGACACATTAAAAGAACCGTTAGGTTTACTCAAGAACCCCTTATTAACATTAAAAACAAGAAGTTAGAAAAGAAGAAAAAAAGTGATAAGTTTCATTCGGTATTGAAGCACGGAGCAAACAATTTGTTTTCAAAGTTCCTCGCAAGTGCAGTTGTAAACTAGCAAACTAAAAAAGCAAACGTAAATACAAAAAACTGACTTCTTTCTTAAATGCGACAAATGGTAAGAAAAAGTTATACGTGTCCCGGCGTTTCGCTGGGTCAGGTCTAGGAATCGAGATATATCGATTTGAAGTTAGTAAGTGCCGTATAGTGGAGTTTTGTGTCTTTCCCAAGCATTTTGACCATCTGTACGTCCGATGTAGCAGCCGGTGTATTTTTACATACTTGTATTTATGGAATATTTTTGTTTTAACTAAAACTTCAATAACTCCGCCAATTAATACCGGATTTTTAATTTCGTTTTACTCATTAGGAAACGTCCCTTTTAAGTAAATTCAAGAGTATTGTAGTTTCCTTATAAAATAATGTGTGAAATCATCGCCGAATTTGAAAAATGGCGAAAAAAATTATAAAAAAATATCTGTTTGCTGGACAAATACTATTATTGTTTGAAAGGCATACGTTTCTTCTTATTAACTCCGGTGAGAAAATGAAAATCGGGATTAAATATGTTGGAGGTGTTTGGGAAATTTCACAAGCAAATTCTTGTTTCACTCGATAGCACCTACAAGAAAAATTCTATCATTTCCAGGTTATTCACAATGTAAGAGTGTAACATTGTTTTTGCATTAGTCTTTCAGTCAGTGATTCATAAATATTATCGAATGTGTGTGTAACTTGCAGAAGAAGTGCGTTTTAGATTCACCTACTCAGTCGTCAATAGTTCATCGGACAAAGGATATCAAAAACGCTTGATTAGTGGAAAACGAATAAACAAAGGCTCGGAAGGTAACATTGTTTTCGATGATGCTTTGGTTTTCGTGTATGTTTTTTGTATATATGTGTACGGATGAGAAGAAGTTTAATTTGGATGGGCCTGATGGCTACAACTACTATTTCCATGATCTGCGCAATGAAAAGCGTTTTTTGAACCGACATCACAGCCGAGAGGGCGGCGTTATGGTGTGGGGTGCTATTACGTACTATGGCACCATCGATTTTGAATTTCTAAGTGCAAAAATGACTAGTGCAAGCTAAAAACGTTATTGTAATCGGCTTTTTCGAACTTCAGTAAATTATTTGGTCCCACATATTGCCCTTATACACAACGCCAGAGTAGTAAAGGAGTTCATTGCAAGCCAAAATATTAATATTCTTGACTGGCCACCCTATTCGCCAGATCTAAACATTATCGAATATGTCTGGCGTTGGTTATCTCGTAAGGTCTATGAAGGAGGTAGATAATTTGATGACAATCAGTCACTAATTCAGGCCATTAAGAATGCTTGGAATCAAATTTCGTTGGATTACATGAATTATCTTTATCTCTCAATGAAAATCCGTATATTTGAAGTTATTACAAACAAAGGGGGTTGTTTTACTAATAAAACCCTTTACCATTTACCCCCATTTACCATTTACCCATTACCCATTACTAATAAAACTTAAATAATGTAAAATAAATTAAAAAAACAAGAAAAACAGTTTTTCAGTAAAATTAGTTAAAGTGCCTTTATTCAAGTGAACCAAAATAAATAGCACATTGTTGGGCTTTTTTTTATAAATTGCTCAAAACAATTCTTTAATTAAGAAACCACTACTATCATGATTTTTGGCGTAAAATACGTCTTACCTTACGGTATAGGGAGTCATGTCGGATTGTTATTGTTGTAATCTTTATTTCATTGATTATGAGGAAACGGCGAGATAACTTTTTTTAAAAATTTTTTTGTAGGTAGATGAAGATGTTATCTTTCATTTGATATACATTTCATATTGGTTGATATCTTCCTAATGTTTAAATTTCTCAAATGAAAATTGTTTAAACACATACACTCAAACATATGTGTGGTGTTTGGTTGAGTGTTTGAGTTTGTAGCGTGAACAGAAACTATGCTGCTGTTTCAGTGTGGACACAAACCTTCGGCTGCTGTTTTGATTGATTGAATATTGAAATTTCGTATATTTACTTATGTATTTAAGTGGAACAAAATGTTAAATGTGAATTTGAATTTAACATGGATATATGTATAATTATAAAAAATATAAATCAAATTGATTTGCGTCTGTTTTTTATCATTTATCCTTACTCTTTTAATTTAAAAACATATTTATCCTAGTTTTCCTACCATAAGCTTATGTATATTATCAAAAGTAACTATCAAATAAATAAATTCATTTGCTTATGATATTTATCATTTATTGTTATATGTGTTTTCTGTCTTATCGGATGGCGTATTCTACGTTAAACTTAATGGCCGTGTCTCTGACACAGCCTGCAGGGACAGTCCGTGGCCGAAGGCCTCGGACAACTGTCTGCTGTATTTTTTTTTAATATCTCAAGATGTCTAGCTTCCATTTCCATTTTAAAATTTTGCAATCGGTTAGAAATTGCAAAAGATACAGGATGCTGAATATGGAATTTTTAGTGCCTTTAAATAAGTGAACCGGAGTGTATATGTAGGTAGCTTCCAAGCAGAACCTTTTCAGATCTCGCCGGGATGTATACAGTGTTTGAATGCATACAGTGAACTAAAACATTTACTGCTTAGACATCCATGCCCTTTCTCTATGCAGAAGTATGCACCCCTGATTTTATCAATCGATAATATAATTACGTGTTTTTATATGATCAACCTTCTAGGTACATTGTTTATAGAAATTTTGCCATAGCCGAATTTGTTTAACATCTTTGCTTCGTGGGTTTTTTAATTGTGAAAAATTTTCTAACTGTATGCACGTGCCTTAGGAGGGTTTAAAAAAATCCAATGAGTGTTCGAACTCACGGGCGATGTGTTAACACCTTTTTGCTACACGGTACCTGTTCGATTTCTATGAACACATTAGTAAATGTTACATTGGAAAATAAAAAACAGCGTTCAATCATATGATGACGTTACAGTTAAATAATATGAATACTTAAAATTATTTAAAGACCCAGTGCAAGCACATGTGTCATTATATTCTTGCTCAATACTTTTTTTATTCCCACAAAAGTCAAAGAATGCAAAGCAACAGACACTTGTACATACATACATACATTGTTATATTCGTACGATATAACCGAAGATCAACATAAAATACTTTTTTAATATTACTCCAAATTAATACTCCAAATTAAAACACTTCAATCTCGGCTCGCCGATATCGGATCGCCTTAATTTTTGGCCTAAACTCTTCGTCGAAACCCGCACTAGCTTTTTAATCCAAAAATTAATAAAATCGGCTATGAATTTCCGGAGAAAATCGCGTGGGAAAATTATATGAAAATCGTCCAATAATCACTTTCAATACAGACTGCCAAGCAACGAACAAACAAACGATGATAAGACAAAACCGAAGATCAACAAAACACTTTTTTAATATTACTCCAAATTAATACTCCAAATTAAATCACTTAAATCTCGGCTCGCCGATATCGGATCGCCTTAATTTTTGGCCTAAACTCTTCGTCGAAACCCGCACTAGCTTTTAAATCCAAAAATTAATAAAATCGGCTATGAATTTCCGGAGAAAATCGCGTGGGAAAATTATATGAAAATCGCCCAATAATCACTTTCAATACCGACTGCCAAGTAACGAACAAACAAACGATGATTTACTCTTACAAACCTAACACTTGCGTATGTATTAAATTTATAGTTTACTGCCCTAGAGGCGCGCGTATAGATGTTAACACATCAAAAACTATGTGTAAAGTAAAGGGTGGACCAATAATAATGCGGGTTGTTAATTGTGAGTCACGGCTTAATGTCAAGTTGTTTTGAGATTGTTGAAGATCTTTACGGAAATGGGCCTTCAAATCAAAATGAATTTCATGATTTTTTTAATCAGCATGATAACGGACTTCTTGTGACCAGAACTTGAGGGTATGGAACTGGACAATATGTGGTTTTAACAGGAAACAGCCAACGAAACAATGCCTCTTGTGCGCGAAAAATTCAATGGTCGCGGTGATGTTAATTGGCCGCCATGATCATGCGACTTGACGCCGTTGGACTTCTTTCTTTGGAGTATTTAAGTATACGTGAATAAGAGAATAATAATTCAAGAGCTTAACGATGAGATAATTCGGCACATTAACGATATTGAGCCTCAATTATGTCTCAGAGTCATTGAAAATATGGACGATCGGATAGAGATATGCCACCGAAGCCGTGGCGAGCATTTGGCCGATATTTTGTTTCACACATGATTATCATAAATCCTACTGTCATAATAAAAAATATGAAGATAATTCTGTCAAAACTTTTTGTTGTATTCACGATTAACATCGTGCATTTTGGTTGGACTACCCTTTATATGTAAACAAAAAACAAATAAATTAGAAATATAGAATTTACATATGAATTTTTTTCTTATTATACACAAACTGTAAATAACAGAATTAAATCACTGTTGCATACATTCCCATACACAATGTTTATTGGATAGTGTACAAGGCTGTTAACTTCCCCACAAACAGTGTGGTTAGAGAGTGTTTATGATATACGAAAATAACTTATGAAATTATTTCGGGTCTACTTTGTGTATAGGAGCAATCGCGGCGTGTGTTGCACACAGGTTCTACTGGGTTTGTTATCTGAAAACTGCTAAAATGTTATAGAAAAAAGAGTTTACCATATTCTATTCCCATTTTGATGATTTATATTTTGTGCAATTTATTATTCATTTGAATTTCTTAAATTCATAAAAATAGCTTATGCAAGCCATAAATAAAAATTTTAATGTACAAGATAATGTACTGCAAACGTTTCTCAGTTCTCGCAAACGTTTTTTTAGTTTGGAGCAACTACAACTCGGTTGCTGTAACCGAAAGAACAGTTGGCGGAACCGTTTTTTGTTTACCGTAAAAGTTTTTTCAGCTCTCAGTTCTCATAACTCGTTTACTGCAAATGTTTTTCAGTTCTCACAAACGTTGTTTTTTTATTTTGGTGTAACTAGAACTCGGTTGGTGTAACCGAAACAACAGTTGGCTTATATTTTTTCAGCTTATATTTTTGATAACTCGTTTGATGCAAACATTTTTCGGTTCTCCCAAACGAAATGACATGTATGGGTTACTAAAAGTTCGATTCTCCCAACTACAGTCCCCAAACAACTTCAGTTATCTCTGAGATTTCGTTTGGGAAGATCGAGTGTTTCTTTGCGTGTGTAAATCGCTGACACCAAGAGTTTAGTTCGTGAAGGTTGTGCAACTCCGGTCGTTTTGCCGAAAACCATGGATGCTGTGCGTGAACTGATAAAGCAAGACTGTCATGTGACATATCGCGAGATTGAGGCATCCTTGGGCATTAGCATGACAAGCATCAACAAGGTTTTCCATGTTAATTTGACCGTGAAAAAGATTTGTTCTCGTTGGGTCCCACATTTTGATGAATACTCAAAAAGACTCGTGTCGATTGGAGCAAAGAAACGTTGAAAAATGCAACCGCTGTAACTTATGTATGACTCCGAAACAAAACACCAATCGACCGTATGGGACTTTCAATACGAGCTAAATCCAACAAAAGTTGTTCGTGGAATCATGGAAAATGATCGCGTTTTTGTCGGTATAACCGGTCATGAGGCTACAGTGCCTTCAGTGGAACTTAGGACGGTCAAGTCTGAGTGGTATTCCAGCATCTATTTGCCGACAGTGTTCGAAGAAATAAGGTAAAACAATAGGAGAAAACGGATACCTGTGCATCAGGACAATGCGAACTCTAACACATCAGCTGAAACAATGGGCTATTTGAGCACTCAACATGTTGAATTGATAGGTCATCTCCCGTACAGCCCTGATTTGACACCAAGTATCTTCTTTTTATTCCCTCACACCAAGAAAAAACTGCGTGGACTACGTATTTCGACGCCCGAAGCAGATATTGAAGTGTTCAAAACACGTATTGTTGAGGTGTCTCAATGGGAGTGTAAACAGTGCTTCGAAAAATTGTTAGAGCGCATGCAAAAGTGTATTGATCTTCACGGAGAATATTTTGAGAAACAATAAAACCATTTTTAATGATAAATGATTGTTTTTGTATGTCTGGACCCGAAATATAAACGGCAACTATCGTAGTAATCGAACGACGAAAAATTAGTTTCAGTACCTTGCCAAGCGGTTAGCGGTTAGCGGCTTAGTAACCAATACACATTTTTTATATTCGTTTCAATTTTGCTACACATTGAAGACTGACATACAATATTGTGTCTTACTTTATTGCATTTTGGTATGTTACATGTTCCTTTGGGGGTAGGATTTTTAAGAAAACGCTTTAGTATGCAAAACAAATGGTTGATATTGAACGCTTACAAGGTTTTCTGAATAAAGGCCTGGCAGTTGCATATGAGCTGTTGCACGTTATCCTCCTCTTCGTCTTCCTCTTCATCATCATATCGTATCAGGTGAATATCGAAGCGTTTGGTTATCATATTTAGAGTTGTACAGCAGTTGTGAGCAGTGTTTGAAGTGAAGATTGCAGAAGGCAGAGATTTTATATTAGCCGGATTGTTAGAGTAGATTTTGATAATCCAGGAGGTGATGAAGTTTCATCCTAGCCACAGAGTAACTTCTCCGATTGACATGACTACACTCCTAACCCTAATTTGTCAACTAATTTGGAGCCATCAGTAGAGATACCTAACTACATTCTATAATTTGGTATGCGTCCTTTCTAGACTTGCCTGCTCGGGATGTGAGTACAGAAGTTAAATTAGGCATCTCTGAGATACACAATTTATCATTTTAAGAAAACAAAAGCAAAAATTTTCACTTAAATCTGTAATGACTGTCAATTATGACGAGAATGCATAACAGCCTTGTATTAATCACCCTGCCTACTATTACACATCCTTTGTGAATAGTAATTACTTAATATTAACACCGCTCTCTCCATTAAAGGATTTGCAAGTCCAGTTAATAATTAAATTCATTTGATATTTTTTTTTCGCAAACAATGAATCAACACAACAACAAAACTGCACACAATAATCATAAAATTTTGTGGTTAATTTATTAACATTAACATTATTTTGTTATCTCTCGGTATAAATGAATACGCGCCGAAGAGAAATGGCAATAAGTACAAAGTGAAAAAATAATGAAAAATTATTACTGAAAGTACAATTAAATTAACAAATCCAAACCAGAAATGTGATCAGATCAAACCGCGTATGAGATGAGATGATACCCTGATTCGCTTTAATGCGCCACATCATGGTTTAATAATAAACCACAGGACAACGAAATACAACACAGATGGACAGAAATAAGCAGACAAATGACCAGAACAACAACTAATTGTCATAATGTTGTATGTCACTGATATATTTTTCAATATTTTTTAATATATATTTTATTTTCCATTAAAGTTCTTTTGTATGTATGGGAGTAGGTAAGAGGTGGTATGTGTCTGTTGGTTAACGTGCGTAAAGTAGAAAATGAAATATTTATACAGATATCAACAATTTAATAAACAAACCAAATAAATAAAAATACATGCAATATTATCCATTATCGTATTATTAATACATTATAATATGTTGTTCTGTTCACACGGTCATACATGTTCACATAAACAGCATTGCAAATATATAACTCTGACCATATACATATGTATATACATTAGGGCAGGTTAATTTTTTTTTGATGAAGCGTATAGCAACAACGTAATCTATAGGTGATTTTGAGAAACTTTGCTCAAGAGACCATAGCTCTAAGTCGGCTTTCGAGCCTCCCAAAATTTCCAAATAGATATCTTTCCATATATAACGGGTTTTTCAATACGAGCACTACAAAAGTTTTTTTTAAATAAAACAAAACCGGTTTAAGATACCAATGAAATTCTTTATTCCTGTGAAAGTACGTTCGATGCCATTATAAATGGAACTCGATTTCTTTTGCATGGCCACCACGGGCACGCTTGCAGAAGTCCAGACGCTGAACCCCATTTTCGACGGTTTTCAAGCATAAATCGGCCGATACTGCTGCAATTTCACGTTCGATATTCGTACGAAGTTCATCAAACGTCGCTGGCTTGTTGGCATAGACCATAGACTTAACATAGCCCCACAGAAAATAATCTAACGGCGTCAAATCGAGATTACACGTTCACCAAACTTGGTTTCCAATAAATTGATTGTGGCATTCGCTGTGTGGCTCCAAGTCCATATTATCCAATTGGGGCCAAAAATATATTCGATTATCATTGAACGGTAGCGATTCGCATTCACAGTAATGTGCCGGTCTTGATCATCAGGGAAGAAGTACGGCCCAATGACGCCGCCGGCCCATAAACCGCACCAAACCGTAATTTTTTTCGGGATGCAATGATGACTCATGGATTACGTGTGGATTGCTGTCTGACCAATAACGCATACTTTGCTTATTCACGAAGCCATTCAGCCAGAAATGAGCCTCATCGCTGAAGATGATTTTCCGATGAATATCCGAATCATTTTCAAGTTGTTGCTCAGCCCAATTAACGAACATACGACGGTTATGGTGGTCAAGCGGCTTCAGTTCTTGCGTCAATTTGATCTTGTAAGGATGTAGGTCAAGATATTTTCGCAAAATTCGCCACAACGACGTCACAGAGATGCCCAATGCTTGAGAACGATGTGTGAAAGACACATTTGGGCTGTCTTGAACTGAAGCCTGAGCGGCAGCAATATTCTCGACACTACGGGCACTTCTTTGTCTCACTGGCACGGGAATATTTTGTACTGCGCCTGTGGATTCAAATTTTTCCACTAGACGCTCAATTGTTGATCTGGTAGGACGATTATGATGACCATAAATTGGACGTAATGCTCTTAAAGTTGAGGCCACTGACTCCAAATTTCGGTAGTAAATTTTAATAATTTCGCCTCGTTGTTGGCTCGTATATCTTTCCATGATGAAATGGCAAAACTTACTGAAGAGAAATATCAAAAGAGCGGGGAAAAATATGGCGTCGTTTGCCGTCCCTATCGATTTACTTTTGTAGCGTCTCTGTTGAAAACCCCTTTACATAGAATAATTTAATTAAATTCGTCATAAAATCGGATAGAATTGTAGTAGATTTCTTAATGTGGGCTTGTTTGAAAGGTATTTTTATCACCTTTCAGAATCTGTATTGATACCGATAGTTTTTTTTTTTATTTTTAGTAGAGATGTTAGGAATTTTTTGTCGAAAATTAGCATAAAATTAACAATCCTGTATGTATATCAATACAGATTCTGAAAGGTGATAAAAATACCTTTTGGGGGGCTCCAAATCCGACTTAGAGCTACGGTCTCTTGAGCAAAATTTCTCAGAATCACCCATAGATTACGTTTTTGCTATACGCTTCATAAAAAAAAAATCGTTCCATACAATTTGACCCGCCCTAATATACATATACCAATGTACATATATGATACATAGGTAAGTGCTTTATGTCAATGTAATGCATTTGCAAATGCGACAATAGGGTTAAAAGTTTGAATATTATAAATTTCTACTTTCGGCAGATCAATGAATTGCCCAATTATTCAAATTTTATCATGTGACACTCGCGGAAAGATGACAGAAATTAACCAACGGTCATTTCTACATTCTAAATAATGTACCATGTTTAAGCCTAACTAGAAGGTGAGACAATAAGTTGGAAAGTGCTGCCATTTTTCCAAATGACAAAGTATGACAGTTTGGTATTAAGAGTCCTACTTCATGACTGACGGGAGATGCATCCAAACAAGACAGTTTTTGTCCACGTGCGTCCACGTAAGCATATGGACACTTTCCAAGTAAGTGTGTGCATGTTCGAGATGAATATATATCTTTCCACTTAAAAGCATAAATGTTTGCCAGTAAACATGGTAATGGTTGCATTTTAGTACCAAAGATTGGGAGTTGCAAACATATAAATGTTTGGAGTGTGTACCAAACACATACATGCAGAGTGTGGTTGGCAAAATATGTTACAGGGACCGCATTTTCAGCTTGTAACAAAAATAAAAATTAAAAACGGAGCCAATTAATTTAACCCTCTAATGCTGAATTCTAAAATAATGTGTAAAAATTGTGAGAATAATTTGTTTTTGGCTAAATTTAGGCCTGTGATTTAAAACAAATTATTTTCAAGTCAGTACGAAAAAGCGTTTACTTTCCATGCGGCAAAATATAAATAAGTACCTTAGGCACTCTTGAGGCTTTAGCGGTAAAAAATACAGTAAATTTTTAATTGATACTGTGTGTTGGGTTTCGTTGAGAACATTTGAAATTAATTACAATTTCATTTGAGAATTTAGAAACACACTGTTTATTTTCGGTTATTTTTATGATTCGAACAGTACAAATAAAGTTTATCGCAAGGCCATGTGCCTAGCACAAAGCGAGAAAAAGCTGATTAAATGGAGCATTTAAGAGCTTAAAAGCCTTTACAAATAACTACATTGCTGCATCTGTTAGTAACTGTAAAAAAAGCTGCCTTACTAAAAAAAAGTTGCTCCATTTGCCATCAGTATGTCTTTTGTGAAGAGTGCCTTAAGGCACTCTTAGGCATTAGAAGGTTAAACCCTGTTGCGAAAACGAATTACCGGGTTCAAGAACCGGTTTCAGTGAACAAAGCGGTTTTAATAAACACACGCGATTGAACGACGTGTTTATCGAAACTAATTATGGATTCTGGTACCGGTTATTTAAAACCGGGGTTTTCCAACCGGTTTCTGCAACTGGTTATTGCAACCAATTGTCAAATCTGATGATAAAAATCTGGCCTCAGCACATACATACCTTATATTTTTAACTGAATTTGGGTAATTTTCATGACTTGGCACTCACAGTAGTCCATCTTGTCGATATTTCATCGAGGTTGTCTATTTTGCCTTACCAGGTCACCATGAAGCCTTTCAGAGACTATAGCATGTTATACCTTATTGGAAGCGTATACACTTCAGTAAAAAGTCGTGTGTGCCAAAGTTTAATATTTTTGTCATTTTCGTGCATTTTTTAGTAATAACCAGAGCTCAGATTTACTCGTTTTTACTCGCGAGTGATAAATACTCGCGAAGAAGAGTACTCGAAGAGTTCGTGTGTTACAAAAAGTTTGCTCTCCACTCGTTTGTTTTTAAAAATGCTTTTTAAAAATGTAGAGTGGGGGTAAAAATCTTCGAAATAGAGTGAGAGTTTACTCTTAAGAGTGAAATCGAGTGGGAAAATAGAAACTGTTTGATTTTGCTGACTTGTGTGCATGTGTGTGTGTGTAGTAGCATATATAGTAACGCAAATGGTTTTTGGTGTGGCTATGGACTGAGGTGGAATAATAATGAGGAATAATTAACAATTTTTGTAACACTCGTAATCTTCCAGTAATCTTCTTCGCGAGTATTTTTGTACACAAAATCACCGGTCCCTTACAATACAATACATTCTGCTGCTTTTCTCTTCTTGGCCTCCCAGTCCTCCCTCGTCAGTCACCTCTCCCCACCACAGCCATAACAATGGCTAAAATGCCAAAACTTGTAAACTTTGACGTCAACACGGAAAAACTTTTGGGTCGATTATCGATAGCAACCGAAATTCACTTGCGTTGCCAGTTGCCAAAACTGGCAACTGACAGCAAACAACTGCAGTTGCTTGAAAGTGGTTATATTAGCAACCACGAACTGTTGGTTGCTGTATAGTTTTAAAACTTTTTCTAAAAAGTACAGAAAAAACAAACAAATTTAAAAAAAAAAATTCTAGTCGAACCATTATTGAGGAAGTTATGACTTATAGTCCAAAACAGTCCTTTAGAAAAATCGATTTTTTTAATAATCAATATCCTCTGAACGAGCAATTACAACAACATGAAAATTGACCAGGAAATCAAAAAGAACAATTTTCAAACTGTCCGATTTTACTTGGAATGCCCCTTATATAGAATATAATATAAAAAAAAAAATAAATGGTTTCCCGTTACATCCATGGTAGGGATTAGGGAGAGCTCCTCACAACCAATGAGTTGAGCGCGTTCGAGTTTTACACTCACCGATTGGGACCTACAGTTTTACACCAATTCCAAACGATATTTTGAAAAGTTTTTCCATGCCTAAATACTCGATAGTGTCGCCGTCACTAAACGAGGTAACCGGCGTCGAAAGAAATTTAAGGTGGTCAGAGCAGGGATCGAATCCAGGATCTCATGTCCACCGACACCTGAATATAATATAGTAGCGGCAAAATTGCCGGAGCTCGGCGCAGCTCAAAACTTGATAAAACAACCCAAATTAGAGAAAAATATAGGAACACGAAACATATTTTTTTTGCTCCAGTTAGAGACAGTTCGAACCAGTCAACTGTGGGTACTCAAATTTAAGGTATTTTGATAACAAATTTAATACTTTTTATTACACTGCTTTACAAATTTTAACTTTGGAAAAATACCAAGAACGCTACATGCCTAGATACATTATTTGGGATCTCCTGAACACGAAAAGCGTTCCAATTTTTTTCTAAGTACCGTTTTTTTTAGATAGCGGGACTTTTGTGTTTTTCGATTTATGGTCCTTCTGGAGCCCAACCGAAAAGTCCGATCGAGATAAGTGGTATATCGTTGGAAAGGTAATTGAATGCCCTTTTCATCGATGTGCTGCAAATTTCTATCTGATAAGAAATGACTGAGTCAAATTTCAAAATTATCCGAATTAACGCCGAATATAGTGTGCGAGCAATGAAAATTAAAATATTGTCGTTCCACAAAATCCTTAACAAAAACTTTATTTTTCATCCGATTTTACGCTTAAAATGTTGGTACTTAAATAAACTATATGCTAAAAAAATAGAACATTCCAGATCTTCACTATAACGTAGAAAAAAAACGAAATAAAGCTGAAAATTTTTGAAAAAACCGTTAAAAAAGCCAAATTTTGATGTGCCATACCTCCGCCATTTCTTATCAGATAGAAATTTACAGTAGATCGACGGAAAGGGCATTCAATTGCCTTTATCTCGACTTTTCTGTTTGGCTCCACAAGGGTTTGAGTGGGACCATATACCGAAAAAAACAAAAATTCCCTTAATCCTAAAAAATAACAAGCCTGTGTTAGATAACACGGGCGCATAGGTCAGAATGAATTAAATATAATTTTTGATAAATGATTTAAATCTATCTAATATATACGCATACAGCATACGCATAGATTAGCTGCTTTCCAACTACTTCCCAATTTATTCACAGAAATGTGTTTAGGAAAAACGCCATTGATATAGTGAGCGTATACATCGCCAATCCTTTGTATTAATGTACATACACACACATTTACACGCTGCTCGCAGAAGTAAACAAACGACAGCAAAGATCTGTAAACTTTCAAGCACACACAAGTGTCCACGCTCCCCTCCCTTCATTTTAGGTTACCCCCCAAACGAACTAATAACCGACCGATCCAACAAAACGAAATGTACACACACACACATTTACACGCTGCTCGATAAATAAACAACGCACAGCAAACCCAAAATCATTTGATTTCACAACAACAACAAAAACAACATCGGCATTTACAAACCAACAACAACAGCGGCATGTACAAAAAAAGTCTAAAATATCATGCTCTTAAATATTTATTTCCTTAACTACATAAAACTTTTATATATAGACATATAATTTTTTTAATGTACTTCGAAACAAAACATATTACCAAAACTGAGTAACATATAAAAATTGCTAAAATATGTTTTAATATTTAAGTAAAAGTGGGTGAAAGTTGACAAACATTTTCTCAAAAGTTTGTGCTCCAGATCAACACCCCTACCTTACCGTATAACGTATTCTACGTTAAGACGGTACTTAGAAAAAAAAATACAGGGTTTTTCGTGTTCAGGAGGTCCGAATTAACTTATCTAGGCATGTGGCGCTCTTGGTGTTTTTTGACTGTAAACCAGTGTTATTTAGTTTTCTGGTGCGGTATCTGTAGACCCAGATAACACAAATTTACCATATTATAGTGGGTCTTGAGAATTGTAAAACTCCAAACACTTAGTGTGGACACTAAAATTGAAGGGAGTGATGAATCTGCTTCATTGGTAGTCAGTTTAAAAATTTTCAAGAACAATTTCCCAGACTTTGATCAAAACTTACTGACTAAAGGAAAATATTTTTTTTTTGGAAAAAATCTCTCGATTATTGTTTAAAGTCTAGAACATTTTTCTTGACAAATTCAAAAATGTTAGTACCCACGCTAAGTGAATGATATTATCCGATTCTCAAGACATACTATATTATGGTAATTTGGGGTTATCTGGGCGCACAGATGCCGCTACAAAATTAAAGTCACCGTTAAATTTGTGATAAAAAATACCTTTCATGTGCGTACCCTTTAAGCTGCGCCCGTACTCCAGCAATTCAGCCCTAGTGGCGATGTGTTTGCCTTGAAATCAGCAACTTGTTGCTTTAATGGACTGTTGTTCCAAATGAAGGCATTGTGAGTAGAGCCAGGATGTCTTGCGTCAACATACATGCTCGAATTTGGCAATCGCACATTTACAATTAGATCATTACCAGCAAAATATTCAGTCTAAAGTAGCCTTTCCTGTTTATTTATAAATGACGAGATTCTGCCTTCGCAGTAAACTTCGCGTTCGAGTAAATCCAGTTTTTAATTTGGAATTTTTCCAGAACTCACAAATGTTTTTTAATTATATGCACCACTTCCTTCAAAATCACCGACACCGTAAGCTGAGCCATGCGAAGCTTATACCACAAACAATACTACTCCGAATTGGCGAAACACCAGCGGAGAATATGCGTACGACCGGCCACGCAGAAAGCTTTATAACAAATTCTTTATTATAACTTGTGTTATATTTTTTTTGTTTGACAAGCAAATATTCGACCATTTTTAAATATTAAACATTCAATATCTCGATAGGTAAACACGCTCAAACTTTGTAAATCCATAACTCCTGAAATAGGAGTTGCCGCCGATTTTTTGTGTTTTACTTTTTTTACTTAAAATGATGTGGTCTTCATCATCATCAGTTGTCCTATACTACATCTTTGCCTTGAGTCGTTTGTTCACAAAATTTAATGTTGGCGGTGACAAAACTCTGTTATCGACGGCAAAACACTGTTACCTACGGCAGTTGGCAACGCAACTGGTGTTTGGTTGCCCTCCGTAATCGACCCATTAGAGTTATCCGATTTGCTTTAGATTTTCAGCACGCAAGTGCGCTCAGGGTTCTTTAAAACTACATCTTTTCCTAGAGTCGTGTCTTGAGCGTCTTCTAATAGATGCCACGCATAGTACTCTATATTTTTGTCAAAAAATAATACTACTGAACTCATCATCTTTGTTATTAAAAAGGTTTTTCTTAAAGACACTTTTATTTCTCAAACTTGCTTGAGATTTATTGTTTGTTTACAAAATTTAATTTTGGCGAAGTGACAAAACTGTGTTATCGACGGAAAAACACTGTTACCTACGGCAACTGGCAAAAGTTGCCATACGTAATATAAGTTTTTATTTCAGTGGGGTTGTCAACTAAAGTTTGGTTGCCATCCATAGCCGACCCATTAGGGTTATCCGATTTGCCTCAAATTTTCAACACGAAAGATTTGGATTAAATTGCAGAATTAAACGCTCCGGGGTTTTTAAAATTCGGGCTAAAAAAGTAAATGTCCCATACATTTTATTGCTACCTTCAAGCCCATATTCAGCTTTTGTAATAGGCACGCGTATTTGAAATGATCTTATTTGCCAATGACAGGAAATATCAATATGTTTAAACTGAAGGTCAATTTCCCATTTACTACAATGATTTTGAAATTAAGAACAATCACGGATGTTGTTGGTCTCTTACAATTCTGAGATGAAGCTCATGTTTATAAATTGTTATCACTGATTTAAGTCAATTGGTTTACTAAACCTTGCACCTTCTCTTTTACACTCAGAACTTACATAGCCACTGTCGCATTATATATATTGAACATGTTAATGCGCATTTTTAACTTTAAATTACCGCATCAGTTGTTCGTGTTGTCCTATGCTATTGGTTGCCATGTTGCTGTTGGTTGTTGGTCGTGTTACCGATGTTGTTGTTGTTGTTGTTTATGAGACCATATCGTTTCATTTATTTGTGCGTGCAAAACCATTAAAATAGCAATCAACTTATCTCCAATAAAATAATTTAATAAAATGGTATTATTTTTTTCTGTTGCTTCCTGGCGCTTTTAATGTTGTACTAGGTATCAGTACAAGTAACTATATTTGTATTCATTTCGCTTACATTTCAATCGTCTACGTTTCTCATTAATTTAGTGAATTATACAAATTTGTATTAAAATCAATTGAACTGGCTAGATTTGCCGGGGAGAGAGGGAAAAAAAACGAAGGGAGAAATTTCAAAGAGTAATTGAAATTAAGGTAATTATCAGGACGTCAAAAGTGGAGAGAGGAAAAGAATATCAGTATTATTGCACAGGTAAAAGTGAAAATGGAAAAGGTCAAAATTGAGTAATTAGCATAGTGCAACATACATAAAGCAAACTCCTTCTCGTGTGAAATTTCTCGAAGTACTTTTCGATACTAACAAAACCCTATTTGGTTTTTGCTAGATTATTGCTGTTCGAATTTTACGGCCTCATGTATATTTTGGCTAAAACTTAATTCTTCTGAAGAACATGCAATTCTTCTCACGGCTATATCCCGGATATCAATTGCAATTTTGTTTTCCTGTTTTTGGCACAATTTTAGCTACGGACTAGGCGAATAAAGGTCTAAAATAAACTATCCCCAAAAAACCTCATGTAGTGCCTCGAAATTGCAAAAATATCGAAACATTTTAATTTTTTTCTATATTTGTTCACCATTTTTGGCTCATATTTTCGACAAGAATTGAGATTTTGCTTGGGTTGCATAATAATAAGTAATTAATGTTTATATTTCAACTCAGTCAAAATTAAAAACTTTCCCCCATGTTATTTACCAAACATCAGATTGAAAATGAAGTACATATTAACACACGTGCATTTTCTGGCATGGATTTGTCAAAACCCTATTTACAATAGTAATCATATTCGTAAAAAAAATTATATGAAATTGATGAATGTTTCTTATTACAGTAATTAGATGATTGAATTCTCGAGAATGAACAAAGGGTGACCACGGAATATACAATACTGGTCCAATTGTTCCGAAAAAATATTGAAAATTTTTTATTTTTTTTTTTTTTTGATTATAAGACGCATTTGACGATACAAATACGTGCACTTACTGAATGACATCAAAGGCTTGGGGAATAATTTGGGATTGATATACAACGCTGACTACTATTCATTGACGGCTTAGTTTCAAGTTTGAAGGTTGTGCTGTTGCAGAAAACAAACAAAATATCGTCAATTCCATTCGTATGGGCACAAATATGAAGAACTATTATGAAATATTGGACAATATATTGAAGAATATGTTGACATATATTGACGTATATGGAAGATTTGCTGTGACCTTGAGGTTGTGAACATATTGCCAGGTGTTATTTCAAAAGGCGGTTCTCCTAAATTCTTTTGTTTCCGTTGCGATTGGGATTCGCGAAGGATAGTCGATCATTATCAGTGTAACGACTGGAGGAAAAGAAACCTTGAAAACGTAAAACGTCTAAAATGGGTCAATGAATCTTTACTAAAGAATATCTATGATATATTGCACCCGCCACTTCATATAAAAGTGGGAATTGCTAAGAAATTCATCGAAATGGCCGTCAAAGTTAATGAGGAACTTTTTGATGTTTAAAAAACACCTTTCCAAACCTCAGCAATGACAAAAGGTATTGTTGTCTATTTAAATACTTTCATTTCTACTTTACATCCAGAGAACTAATAGTTTGAAGAGAGGTTGCAGCAACCGTAAATTCGGTTATTGCCACCGAATTGCAGTTGCTACAACGAATTGAGGTTGTCACGAATAACGACTTTATTCCCCACAACTGAAATTCATTTGGAGCAACCTGGTTTCATAATTTATTCGGTCTTGACACCTGACTCTGCAATTACATTCGTTCTGTCAACTAAGTTTTCTAAAATTTCGATTGGAACAACCGAAATCGGATCCAATAACCGAAATTGTTGCCAAATTCGTTTGGAGTAACCGAATGTGGCATCATTTCAGTTGCAACACCCAATTTGACATCTATTCGGTTGGAACTATTGAATTTGGTATCAATTCGGTGGCAATAACCGAATTTAGCCTTAAGTCGATTGCAACGACCGAATTTGGCGACAATTCGGTTGCTGTAACTGAATTTCGAATGAATCCTGTAGGTGCTACCGAATTTATTTTGATTTAAGTTGCCACAACATAATTCTATGTATTTCAAACCCGACGTTTAAAATTATAAATCGAAATATTATATAATTGTTACTGTCGCGGCCATATCAAGTTTTTTTTGTAGGTGTTAACAAAGGTAAGTGAAAATATTGAAATAAATATAATTTTTTCAAGTTTTGCAAGGCCAGTCAATTGAGAATTTTTTTCTGCTTTTGTAATTTTTTTATAAAATATAGGAATAAATCAGCAGTTAAGATTCAAAGTTCATTTGTGACACGATCTAAATTCGGTTGTAACAACCTCTAATTCGGTTGTAACAACCTCTAATTCGGTTGTAACAACCTCTAATTCGGTTGCACCAAGCTCCAATGAGGTTGTGTCAACCTCTGATGAGATGGGATGCACTAAAAGCTTTTTCATGGCTAAGTAGTGGATAGTGTGGCCGTGACTATGCGAGGGGACCGCCGACGAAAGAAATTTAAGATGGTCAGAATAGGGATCGAACCCAGGATCTCATGCACAACAGGCGCGCATACTAACCATTGTACTATCGTTGCATCTATGACATTGAAATTACATTTTCTGCATCACCACTGTGTTGAGTTATTAAACCAATTGCCCATCGGATCGGACGGACAAGGACAGCGATTTCATCAGGTTACCGTGCCAATCGAAAAGCGATACAAGGGGAAAAAACTCGATGCATTGTTTGCACACGTTTAGGCACCGAAATCATGGAGAACGATAGATTTGAAGGACACCGCGAAAGAGATATGTCATTGACTGAGGTATCAAGCTCAGATGATGATGATGATTTAGATCATGTACGTGAAACACCAACAAAAAACTTAAGAGCATCAACTTCATAGACTTTTCCGAGAGCATCAACTGGATATTGATTAATTTTAGGGTTTTTTGCCGTTTGCTACATTTTTCGAATTTTTGATGTAAAATACAGCTGGAAAATTTATTATTTTTTTTATTTTAATGGAAATTCATTAAAAAAAGAGAGGTTTTTGCATGTTTACGAGAAATTAGTTAAAAATTGTACTTTTCGTGTCAAAATCTGATGTAAGTCCACAATTTGGCAGCTATGGGCCGGTAATGGTGAAAAAAGGTGAACAAAATTAAAATTTTGGGACGTTTTTGCAATTTTGTGGAACTACATGCACTTTTTTGGGGTTCGTTTGTTTTACACTTTTATTCTCCTGGTCTATGGCTACCATTTTGATGAAGACGGGAAAAGAAAATTTTAATTGGTTAACGAGATATAGCCGTTAGAAAAATTGGATTTACTTCTAAAAAATTTAGTTGTAGCCAAAATACACATGAGGCCATAAAATAGTGAAAAAAGTTAGGAAAATTTAAAATTTTTCGACGTTTTTGCAATTTTGTGGCACTAGATGCAGTTTTTTTTGGGGTTAGTTTGTTTTGCTTTATTTTTCTCCAAGTCCGAGTCTATATTTATGCCAAAGACAGGAAAACAAAATTCTTATTGGTTTTCGAGATACAGCCGTTAGAAAAGTTGCATGTTCTTCGGAAAAATTAAGTTTAAGCCAAACTATACATGAGGTCGTAAAATCCGGACAGCAGCTAAACTAGCGAAACCCGAATTGGGTTTTGTTAATTTCGATAAATATATCGAGAAATTTCACATGAGAAGGAGTGCAAACTCGATGACGTCAAAAATGTTGCTTAGTGTAATTTATAGTCTAACTAACCAAGATTCAGAGTTACTTGTGTTATACGGATTGACAATAGATTTAATTGTGGCTATTGAGGTGGTCAGTATACGAGTACTTTCGATTGGTACTCTGTCCCTACCCTTTCTTTGTCATATACTACTGATGAATGACAACTTCAAACATCCTGGCTATTGCCGACATTAATGTTTAATATGGTCTTCCATATATATCTCTGCTTTAATTAATGAATTTTTCGTTCTTGGTTTCTCAAAATTTGATTAAAATCAATCATATCCTTTAGCCTTCACTTGATATTCAAGCTTACATATAACCACAACTTTCCCAGGATTTTTGCTTTCATTTCAATCTCATCCAACTCCATACAATCGATTTGATGTGGTGCTGCTGTTGTTGCTGTTTTTGTTGCTATTGCTATTGCTGTAATCAAAACTTACCATTACATGCAAACCAATAACCATCAAAAAAGATTGTTTGGCCTAAAGGCTGTAATTGTGGTTTAATAAGTCGAGAGGAAAAAGAGCATTTTAGACATTGGTAAAGTATAAGAAAGCAAACAAGAAGAAAACAAAACAAAAAAAACCCAAATCGAAACTGAAACTGAAAGGAAAGGCAAGTTTTATGAATACAAAGAAGCAAATACAAATTGGATGTAACCAACAAAAAGCTATGAAGATGATAGAAAATTACCAAAAATTCCGGAGGCATTTTATTTATGATGAGATGCAACCGAATATTTAAGCATTTTTCAAAGCAAAAAAAAAAAAAACCCCAGCTCGATATGAAAATAGCAAATAATCGAAAAAGCCATAAAAGGAGAAACACACAAGAAGCCAACTTAAGTTACAGAAATAGAAAAAGTCGACCAAAATGTAGAGATTCATTTGGATTCCTCACACCCTACTGTATGTTTGTGTGCTGCGGTTTATGTCTATTGGGTGGCCTTAAGTTATAATTTTTGAAATTCAAGAATCATATTACAATTCTTGTGCTCATTTCATTAATAACAGCTTTATCTTTCCCATTCCATCAGTCATCGTATTTGAGATTTTCTCTTGCGATTTTTTGCTGTAAATGCTATGAATCTATCCCGGCTAAGCTGATTCAATAATGTGTTTATGAACAGACTTTGTGACTTTATTGAGAATCGATGGTGGAGAATATGGAAATCATCATTTTCATATTCAAATTATCAGACTTGAAACGAAGTAATAGAATTTTTTTATGCAAAAATTGTAAATAAAGGCAGAATACCAAGTAAAGCTATGAAATTTTGATTCTGAATTTTAGATTCTGTGTAAACATTGCTTTGTTGAAAATATTTAATTATTCAAATGTTGTTAGTTACTTAAGCGAACCACAGACTTGTCATTCATGAGCATGAACATCGGCAAGCGTCGCTGTTTATTGTCGGCTTACCGCCCTTCTTGAAACTAAATAAGACTGTAATCGGCGTTGATCGCAACACTATCTGGTTCACAACATTTTTTGGTAAAATTTTTTCAAATTTATCAGTCAGATGAAGCTCACGCTCATGAATGACAAGTCTGTGGTTCGCTTTACTAACTTCTTAAATACCCAGTATCAAAATTGACTCATATTGGCCAATTCAAATTTAAATAAGGTCTTAAAGATTTGTTGTCTATGCACACAGGGAAAAGGTTAGATTAGTTGGAAATCAATTCAAGTGCATAATTAAATCTACATTTTGATTAGGATTTATAATTATCATATTTGTTGATGTTATTAATAAATTGAAAATAGGTATTACCAAGAGAAGTTATTACTACAGAAATGAAGTTTGAGAATTTTTAAAACCTCATTCATTTGAAACGGAAGAAACAGAAACAACTCATAAAAAATACAATATGAGAATTCGTGCCCAAATATAAATCACCGTAATGATAGTTTAGTTTCTATTACAAAAATAGTTGTTATAAAGTTGTGTATTCAAGTTTTCATAAGAGGCTTTGCTGTAATAGAGAAATTTATTTGAATGCTACTGGAGGACTTTCCAGAAATACTATTATTTTAAACAGAAGGTAAGAAAAAAATTTCTGAAAAAACAATGGTGTCACATAACATGCCAAGAAAGGATTGTAAAAACAATAAAGTCTATAAATATCATCCACCGAAAAATATTGCATGTATACATATTTACATTCTACGACGTATCGTCCCAGAATTGTTATGCTTTGGACAAAAATAATGGTTGACATATATTTTTGTACACACGATGATAAAAAAATAGCGGCCCATCAACATACTGCAGGAAGCATGTACATGTTTGCAAGCGTTGTTTTCATTAATTGAAGATCTACTGCTTTCTGATTCGTTATTGTGGAAGACACCAGTGTTTTCAACAGTTTTCTACAAACAAACCCACATTTGGGTCACAAACACATACATCACAACCTATTAATAATTGTGTCCCAAACATATTATATTGAGTAGGAACTACAATGGGTTTGGACACAAGTATACTATATTTGCGGCTAGCTACAAACACGTTATATTTCCATCCAAACAATAACAAAGGCAGATTTTTTAGCGTGTACGTAATCAAAAGGAGGTCATGAAAGTCCATGTATATTGTACTGTCACCGACAAAACGAATATGTCTGGTTGATAAATTTCACCACACTAGTTTCTGCATCGCATGTATCCTATTATTTTAAATTGAGGTGAAGTGTGGCTTTTAAACACAATCGCTGAACCTGGCGCCACCATTGACGGCTTCACAAACATATGCAACACTTGACTGGAGGAACTAGTATTGTGGGTGGACACAAATTAACTTAAACATTCATATGATATTTTTAAATTATAACAGTTTTACATATTACCCACCGGATATGGGGAAAATAATGCAAATCTACCCACGACGATGAGAAATTAACCTGCACGATTATCTATTACATATGGGGTATGGATAAGCGGTCCTAATCTTGTGTATGTAACCCATCCCCATTTTTGATAGCAAATGTGAAAAATTTAGAAATGTGTCTCAGAAACAGATCGTCCAATCGAAAAAGTAACTAATTTTTTATTCTATGGTTAGCAATATGTCAAAAACGACTTTTTGCGAAAAAGAACTTTTTTATTGTTGAATATGAATCTTTGGGGACTCAGAAACAATATTTATTCCACGAGTTTTTTTTTTTAAATTAGTTGTATTTCAAAATATAACACAGTTTAACCATTTTCGTGGGCTTAAAAATTAAAAAATTAAATTAAAAAAAAAAAAAAAACTGGAATTTTTTAATTTTTTACAACAAACTGGGTTAGTAGCCTTTCATTTAACCCTGCTGTTAGATTAGAAAAAACTTACGAATCTTAGATTGAGGGACCATTTGGTCCATACTGCAATTTTCATCCAAAATAATAATTTTATCTTATTCTTTGTAACTATTTTGGTTCAAAAATTTCTAAAGCAAGTATTTGACATATCAAAAACATCCGCTAACATATCAAAAACATCTTCTAAATATTTGACATGAATTTACATTCGCTTGGTAATGAAAAAACTTACGAATCTTAGATTGAGGGACCATTTGGTCCATACTGGAATTTTCATCCAAAATAATAATTTTATCTTATCCTTTGTAACTATTTTGGTTCAATAATTTCTAAAGCAAGTATTTGACATATCAAAAACATCTTCTAAATATTTGACATGAATTTACATTCGCTTGGTAATGAAAAAATTTACTATTGACCAAATGGTCCTCTAATCTAAGATTCGTCATTTTGTATTTTTCTCAGTCCTGAATAAAGTTAGAAAATTTAATTTTCGCACATAACATTGTTTTATTAAAAGACCCCATTAGCAGAAAAATTTAGTCAGTATATATCACCGTTCCAAAGTTACAAGGGAAAACAGAAAAAATTTGGACCAAATGGTCCTAATCTAACAGCAGGGTTAAGATGAATATTTCATTCGTACACTGAGAGAAAAAAAATTATTATAATAATAAGTGGTAAAGGTAGATTTACGACTTTTTCATTTAAAATGGCACAAAAACGGCTAAAGATTTTTGGCCAAAATTTTCTATTTCTCGTTTAGAACCTTAAAATCTAAAATTCCATAAAGGCGCTTCACGTCACAAAGCTTAGTTTGGACGTTATGAGTTGAGGAAGGTAAAAAAGCTAAAAATTTTGGATTTTTTCCATTTTTCATGAAGTTTTTCAATTTTTTTTCCAAACGAAACATTGTACAGCGAAGCGCCTTGGCAGAATTTAAGGTTCTAAACGAGAAATAGAAAATTTTGGCCAAAAATCTTTAGCCGTTTTTGTGCCATTTTAAATGAAAAAGTCGTAAATCTACCTTCACCACTTATTATTATAATAATTTTTTTTCTCTCAGTGTACGAATGAAATATTCATCTTAAATGAAAGACTACTAACCCAGTTTACTGTAAAAAATTAAAAAATTCCAGTTTTTCGGATATTAATAAAATTACAGGAAAAAATTCGTAATCAGTTGAAAAATCAATGACAACAAGAACACCCTATAATTCACATATCATGTAATTGAGGGCCACCTTAATGAGCATTTCAGATAGCCGAATGTATCCCCAAATCAGTACATATAATTTGGTACATATATCTTTAAATTGGAAAAACCACTTTTTTGACATATTGCTATCTATGGTGTTTCCTATAGTGGTCCAATTCGTAGGGGAGAATTGTTTTTAAAAAATCAGCAAAATAATAAAAACGCTAAAATTAAAAATGGCTACAACGCGGAATGGGTGAGTTCAATCCTAAAAATAATAATTTTTTTTTACCTCCACTGGAGGCTTTAACCTATAGTTGTCTTGAATACGACATCACTTTAAAAAAATTGCTAAAGCTAAAATTTCTTGAATCAAAAATCCCTAAATCGCTAAAAGGGTTTCTATGTGTTCCAATCATATGGAAGAATTTTTTCCTCAAAAATCGCCAAAATAAAAAATGGATATATCTCGGAAACGGTGAGTCCAATCGCGAAAACAATAACTTTGTTATCTCCACAGGAGACTTTAACCAATGGATGTCTCTGATATGGCATCACCTATTATTCGAAAAATCGATAACCCATATGTGCGTTTTAGCGATTTTTATTTGAATAAAGTTAGTTTAACGGATTTTTTTATGAAGCGATTTGAATATTTTGGCGATTTTTTAATAAAAAAGTCGTGCATACGATTTGGTCCTGTTTATGAAACGCCCTTAGAAATTTGGAAAGTTTGGTTACATTTCAATTGAACGATCCGTTTCCGAAATATAGACATAATGGCGTTTTAGCATTTTTTATTCGAAAATTTTTTGAGCGATTTGTTTAAAAAAATAGTGATGCCGTATTAAAGACATCCATTGCTTACCGCCTCCTATAGAGGTAACAGATTTTATATTATTTCTATTGGACGCACAGTTTCCGAGGTTTAACCATTTGCATATTTTATTATTTTAGCGATTTAAAAAAAATACATGAGGCATCAGGGGACACCCGGTTGGAACGAAGTTCCTTTCGCTTTATATTTTGTAATATTTAATTCCTAGGCGCCCGTTGAAAAATACGATAATTTAAATGAATCTTTAAGAAAGTATACTTTTTGTAAAATAATAGACGTTTCTTAAGAATTTTTTTTATAGAATGGATTTTAAAAAAAGGATATTTTTAAGTCCTTTTTGTAAGAATATGTATTATATTTTCACAAAAAGGT
Source organism: Phaonia tiefii (assembly GCA_963931995.1). Taxonomy (NCBI): domain Eukaryota; kingdom Metazoa; phylum Arthropoda; class Insecta; order Diptera; family Muscidae; genus Phaonia; species Phaonia tiefii. Next base: position 289,877,156 of record OZ008368.1, read on the forward strand.
AATATTTTAATGACTAAACTTACAAAGTGAACACATCCAAACAAAAAAGCAAACAGATTTGTCCTACTGTGATCACCCAGATTGTTTGGCGTTAAACTACTCCGAAAGGGCTGGACAGATTTGTATGAAATTTTGTGTCTCAGAATCGGCCAACATCTATCTCACATACCTATAAATGATTAGGGTGATCCACCCCGAAGAAAAAACACACACAGATGTAAAATCAAACAATTGTTGTCTTGTGTGGGTGTGAAGCACTCTCAGAGCAAAGGGAATAATGACGCAGTTATAGGTTAATGATAATGAGACAGCAAGAGAGCAACGGAAATTGTGTGAACTTGTGTAGCGTATGTACGAACATAACAATACATGTATGTACATGGGTATGTACATGGGCATTATCATTATTATTAAGCAAGATAATAATGACACATATAAATGGTTTTTCAACAGAGACGCTACAAAAGTACATCGATAGGGACAGCAAACGACGCCATATTTTTCCCCGTTCTATTCACATTTGTCTTCAGTAAGGTTTGCCATTTCATCATGGAAAGATATACGAGCCAATAACGAGTCGAAATTATTAAAATTGACTACCGAAATTTGGAGTCAGTGGCTTCAACTTTAAGAGCGCTACGTCCAATTGATGGTCGTCCTAATCGTCCTACCAGATCAACAATTGAGCGTCTAGTGGAAACATTTGAATCCACAGGCACAGTACAAAATGTTCCCGTGCCAGTGAGACAAAGAAGTGCCCGTAGTGTCGAGAATATTGCTGCCGCTGAGGCTTCAGTTCAAGAAAGCCCAAATGTGTCTCTCACATGTCGTTCTCAAGCGTTGGGCATCTCTGTGACGTCGTTGTTGCGAATTTTGCGAAAAGATCTTGGCCTACATCCTTACAAGATCAAATTGACGCAAGAACTGAAGCCGCTTCACCACCATAAGCGTCGTATGTTCGTGAATTGGGCTGAGCAACAACTTGAAAATGATTCGGATTTCCATCGGAAAATCATCTTCAGCGATAAGGCTCATTTCTGGCTGAATGGCTTCGTGAATAAGCAAAATATGCGTTATTGGTCAGACAGCAATCCACACGTAATCCATGAGTCATCATTGCATCCCGAAAAAATTACGGTTTGGTGCGGTTTATGGGTCGGCGGCGTCACTGGGCCGTACTTCTTCCGTGATGATCAGGACCGGCACATTACTGTGAATGCGAATCGCTACCGTTCAATGATATCCGAATATTTTTGGCCCCAATTGGATAATATGGACTTGGAGGACATGTGGTTCCAACAGGACGGCGCCACAAGCACCACACCGAATTCCACAATCAATTTAATGGAAAACAAGTTTGGTGAACGTGTTATCTTACGAAATGGCCCAGTCGATTGGCCGCCTCGGTCGTGTGATTTGACGTCGTTATATTATTTCCTGTGGGGCTACGTCAAGTCGATGGTCTATACCAACAAGCCAGCGACGATTGCTGACCTTCGTACAAATATCGAATGTGAAATTGCAGCAGTATCGGCCGATTTATGCTTGAAAACCGTCGAAAATTGGGTTCAGAGTCTGGATTTCTGCAAGCGAGCCCGTGGTGGCCATGCAAAAGAAATCGAGTTCCATACATAATGACATCGAACGTACTTTCACAGGAATAAAGAATTTCATTGGTATTTAGAACCGGTTATGTTTTATTTAAAAAAACTTTTGTAGCGCTCTTATTGAAAAACCCTTACCTGCACTGTTCTTTAAATAATTTTAAGTATTAATATTATTTAAATGTAACGTCATTATATGATTGAACACTGTTTTTTATTTTCCAATGTAACATTTACTAATGTGTTCATAGAAATCAAACAGGTACCGTGTAACAAAAAGGTCTTAACACATCGCCCGTGAGTGCGAACACACTCATTGGTTTTTTTTTTTTAGAAAGTGTACTATTTTGATGAAACAGTACTGTCTGTAAGAAAAAGCAATAAGGGTATGAATTGTTTACAAACAGTACTTTTTTAAAAGAGTTACTTTTTAAAGAAGTTATACTCCTTTTAAGAAAAGGTTATTCTGTCAAGAAAACTTACTTATTTTCAGAATGGCTACTTATTTCAAGAGAAGCAATAAAAAATTTATTATTTTATTTTTAAGAAAAATTAGTTTTAAGCGAGGGAATTTTTGTAAGAAAGGGTATTTTTTAAGAGAATGTATTTTCTTGAAGAAAGGTTATTGTTTAAGCTATGCGAATTTTTTTAGAATTGGCCTTGTTTCAAGAATAGGTACATTTTTATTTATTTATTTATTTGATATCCTATACAACAAGATTTAAATCTTATTAATTACAGTATAGGAATTTATAATGAAGAAGAAAAGCATAATAAGAACATTTGAATAATACAATACAATATAATGCAATACTACGACAAAAAAAAAATAAAATTTTAAGGCCTCAAGGCACGACGCTATGTGACAATTTAATTTTATAATTTTATGAAGTCAGGAACTAAATATTTAAGAATTACATGAGGGAATAAAATAATTACATGAATGAATAAAACATATTGTGTTTCACGCGAAATGATTGAAAAGAAGTGTCTTAAATTGAGTAATGTTGCTGGTTTTTTGAATTGAGTGTGGTAAACTGTTCCACAGAGGCATGACGTTTATGAAGAATTGCCATTCAGATGTCAGTGTTTTGTACCGAATGGGAATAAGTTTCATTCCTCTGCTTGATCTTGTGAAAGTAAGGCGTCGGAAGAGATACGTTGGAAATTGAGAGTATATTATTTTCTGAAGGAGCAATAGGGTTCGAACTTTAAATAGTTGATCTAGAGTGATACCGTAAAGTTTGATAGAATGCTGGGAAATATGATCGTATTTACCAATACCGTATACATATCTACAAATGTTATTGAAGACTGTGTTTAGCTTATTTCTGCTGACTGAATCACAATTCGCAAATACTTCACAGCCATAAAGAAGAGACGGCATAAGATAGGCCTTAGCAATCAATACTCGAACCTTGGGAGGTGTGAAATTGTGCGTTTGCCACAAGGTCCGCAACTCAGCATAAATAACACTGGTAACTCTGTTAACCTGATTACTCCATGTTAACGTATCGTTCATTATAATACCCAGATTTTTAACGTTTGAGACTACCTCAATTTTATGTCCGTTTATAGTTATATTAACGTCAAACGTAGAGTTCAATGACTTACTGTGGACCACAAGACACTTTGATTTACACGGATTCAACGAAAGCCCGTTTGCGTTTGCCCAATTCCATATTGACCGAAGGTCAGCATTCACTCTGTTGACGGCTTCGCCCAATAATTCAATGGGTGTACTAGTGTACAGTTGCACATCGTCAGCGTACATAGGTGTCTTACAACTATGTATGTGTTGCGGGAGATCATTTACATACAACGAGAATAGCAAGGGTCCCAGTATTGACACCTGGGGAACGCCTCTAGATAAAAACAGTGGAAGCGAAGCAGATGCCCCCGTACAAACAGATTGACTCCGATTAAAAAGGTAAGACTTTATTAAGCTCACAGAAGTCCTAGAGAAATTAAAAAAATTTCCAAGTTTAAATCCTAGCATGGCGTGGTCTATAGTGTCAAAAGCTTTGGAATGGTCAAGCAAAACAAGCACGTTCACTCGCTTATCATCAATACTAAGTCGTAAGTCTTCCACAACATCCGTTAATGTGGTAACGCAACTATGTTTTGCCCTGAAGCCAGACTGATTTTCCGCGAGCAATGCTGATGATTCAATATATGAACACAACTGGTAGTGTAACACCTTTTCAAAGACTTTGGATAAGTACGGAAGTATTGCAATAGGTCTATGTTCCGTCTTGGATTTAGGAATAGGGACTATTTTCGAATGTCTCCTCCATCTTTCAGGAAAATTGCTTGACATTATAACAAAATTGAAGAGATGTGTAATAATCGAAATGATCTGTGGGAGAATTAACCTTACAAACTTTGGATTTATATCATCACAACCTGTAGCATTCGACCTTACTGCTGAAAAACTTAGAATGTCATCATTTTGACTTACGCATGAGAATTCAAAGGCGTCACGGCTATCTTCCGTGTCTGAGAGTTCATAAAAATCTGTGTTGGCAGAATCTGTGTTAACAAATGATCTATTCAGTTCATTAACGTCTACAGATATATCAGACGTTTCTTTACAACAGACTACAATCTTCTTTATATTGTTCCAGGTAGCCCTAGAACCAATTGATTTACTGAAACACTTAGCATAATATTCAAATTTAGCCCTTCTAATTGCACAATTACCCTCCCTTCTTGCAGTTTTAAACTCTTGCTGTAAATCCGTTGACTTAAAACGCTTCCGGCGACCGTGAGCAAAATCTCTCTTCCTAATTAGGGCTTTTATATTTGAATTAAACCACGATCTAGACTGCGGGTTAAGTATCCTTGTCCTTAAAGGTACAGCAATGTCATAAAGTTTAATTATGTTCCCTTCCACAAAATCTACTTTTTCGTCGACTGATACCATATTGTACACCCTGCACCAATCAATATAGTTAATATTTTCCCGTAAAGCTTCGTAGTCTAAATTTTTATAGTCGCGGTACATTAAGGTCTGTGTTTCAATATTTGGCTTAAAGTTGTATGACAAAAATATTAAGTCATGCTTAGAAAAACATGGTGCCGAAATTTGGTTGTAAAGTAATATTTTGGAGGTATCGTTAACAATAAATAGATCTAATAATGTATTGCATGACGTTGTGAAATGTGTGGGTAACACGTTGTTGACGACTTTTAATCCAAAAGGGTACATATTTTCTTTCAAGCATTGATCTACTAGCAGATTTGAATTGAAATCACCTGCAATTAGGACATCGCTATAAGTTGCAGTCATAACTTCAATTTGCCTTATAAAATTGTCGAAGGGTATAGAACGATGAGGTCTATAAACACTTCCAAGTAGCAGTTTGCGATCCTTTGCAGATATCTCGATGAACAAGAATTCAATCTTTTTGCTCTCTTCATTTCTAGCTACAAGCTTACAATTGATATTCATTTTTACATAAATTGCTATCCCTCCCCCGCGTTTTTTCCGATCAGCTCTAAATAGTTTATATCCATTCAGCGATACCAGACTGTCAGGAATAGCATCGTCGAGCCAGGATTCAGAAATGCAAATAACAGTAGGTAATTATCTCAAGAAAAGTTATTTTGTTTCACAAAAAAAGTACTTTTTAAGAAAAGGCAATTTGTTGTTAGAAAATGTACTTTTTAAAGAAAAGGTTCTTATTTAAAAAAAAAATCCTTTTTTTAGAAAAAGTACTTTTTGTAACAAAATTTGATTTTCTAAGCAAATGTACTTACTTCATAGGATAATGTATTTTGGAAGGAAGCGTACTTTGTTTAAAAATATAAATAAGTATGTTTTCTGAGAAAATTTACTTTTTTTAAGAAAAGGCGCTTATGTAAGAAAATTTTCTTTTTTTAAACTTCTTCCACTTTGACTTTTCTAAACATACTTTGTATTGGTTTAAATCTACAATATATATATTATATTATCAGTATATATGCTAAATATTGGTTACAGGCTCCACCTGGAAATCTTCCTATTAAACAAGAAATTTTCCAACTTGTGTTAGTCTAGACACAAACCAAAGCAACAGTACCCAATATAGTTGATAATATTGGGTTGTAGCATAATAGTGTTAGAATAAAAGTTGCTTGATTGTTTTTCATTTAGCCCCCATCCCGCAACGTGCGATAAGGAACTTCGTTCCAATAATTCCATACAAATTGGACCACTTTACAGAAGTCCCTTAGAAATACTCAAAAATTAGTTATTTTTTGGATTTCAAGCTCCGTTTCCAACATATAGACATTTTTTCTATTTTTTCAAATTGTCGATGAAAAATGGGGACAGGTTACGCAGGGTAACCCATTACCCATGAACTACGAACCCTGGTTACAAATAATAATAATTTTGTTTATATGTCTAACAAATGGTTGTGACAGCCATTAACTTCAAGTAACTTGTTAAGGATACCAATATATTATTTTTCGTTCATCTAAAAAATACAATAATAAAAAATAGTTCTAGCACGATAATTTGATTGCTAGAACTAAAACTCGATTGACAGATCACATTTTTGTCTTGTTGCTGTAGCTTCAACTAAATATTTCACTTGTTGCAACCAAATCTGAATTACAAATCAATTGATATGCACAACATTTGGTGATACGGAACAAAAATATTGGTAATCACAAATGCAGAGTAAGTAAAAATTCCGCTCGCGAGCCGAAAAATTCAACTCCTCCTCAATAAAAAAGCTTTCACTCCGAGTTTAAAAAAATTAAAATCTCGAACGAATTTATTTTTTCAAATTTTTGCTGATTTGAATCACTCCGGAGCGAACCAAATATAAAAAAATTAAAATTCGATTTGGAGTTTAATTTTTATTTTACTAGGAGTGAGAGCTTTATAGTGAAGAGTAGTACTCGTACATAAGAGGGAATTGCGACAACTATCGATTGGAATGTTGTAGAAGGTGTTGAAAATAATCAACTTCTGTCAGAAAGGGTAAAATTATAAAAAGACTAATAAATTGGATGGATCAATGGGGAATGTACCTTAGACTGTACCACCTTACAGGCAAAAAAAAGTGCATCGTAAACCTTCGAATATGATGTAATGTTGGAGAGCAGTTTCGAAAGAAAAATTGTTTTAGTTTTTTGCCGAACGTAGGTGTCACCTGTTTAAATTTTTCATTATATCTTCATCATTTACAATATCAACTTAAAGTGTGATATATAATGTTTTTGTCTCGAGGATACCAATGTTCTAGCCCAAGGGCCATTAACGTCAGGTGTAGATACCGAAGGTATGGCAAAAAGTTGAAAAGGGAGACCCTACATTCGGCAACGAAAAAAATTTTAAAATTGTTCTGTTCTCTTCTGCTAAAATTGTATCGAAATATTTCCTTAGCTAAAGTTTATTTGTTTTTCGCGAGCTTTAGTCTTGTAATATTTTGGCGGTACATTACGGTGGTAGAAACATAGATAAGGTGGGCAAATGCTACAACGGGGACCTGACGTCAATTGCCCTTGCACCAATTGGACCATATATTTCTGCACTCTTGCAAAGAAAAGTAACAACTGCTTAAAGTGGAGTATATTCAGCGTAGTATCCGACAATTTGCTATAAGCGAAAATTTCTTAACACCTTTTTCCCACAAAATGTTTATTTCGTCGTTACAGCAACACCTTTGACGATGATATGTTGTTTTGCAGCAACGACCAAATAATCGGAGTTACACAACTCTCGATCGCAGCAAAATAAATTTTAATTTACTAGTGGCCAAACTCTTTTGCCATACTCTTTCGCCCTTGCTACGAAACATTTTGCAGTGTATGTCTTGCATAGTTGTAGCGCAACAAGAGAAATAGCAGGGCATAGATTCAAATCTTTATATATTAAATCTGATCTGATGCTGTGTTAATTCTAACGTTTGAGCTTTCCATTTGAACCTGAAATTGCCTTTTATTTAACTCTAATCAAGGCCACTTCAATCAAAAACTTATAATACAACTTTTATGCTAACTCCATGCTCTCTTTATTATGATTTTTATTCATAATTTCATTTGGAATTTATATTTCTCACTAACCCATCTTCCTGGGACTAACAAACTAGCAGTCTTTCCTTTATGATAAACTACACAGTTGTGCAAATAAATTTTGTTAGAAAACGCATTTTCATAAATTATAATAAAAAATCCTTGTTAACGAATGAAATCAAAAAAAAAAAAAACGGAAGCCATTGAATAAAAGCAACGAGTGCGAAATTCAAATAAATATGAGATTCTTTGCGTTTGACACGTACAAAGCACAAATCATGCATTATAATACAAATACGATGAGATCGTACCAGGCAAATACTCCAGTAGTTCCAATAACTATTCCCAACCCATATATCGCATCCCAAGTAATACTTTTTCCATTCATTTTCACGAACACACACTCGCGCCTTCATGCCTGCATACATACACATTTTTGTACAATACATGCAAATATAAATTATAGCTATGGTTATATATTTGCAAAGGTATATTAGGGTGTCCTTTGTGTTGTTGTGGTTTGAAATTTGTATAAAGGAACTTTTTATTCGAACGAAGTTCCTTATCGCATGTTGCGGGATGGGTGCTAAATGAAACAAAATTAAACAACTTTTTGTTAACACTATTATGCTTTATCCCACTATTATCAACTATGTTCTTTACTTTTGCTTTGGTTTGTGTCTAGACTAACTAGATGTCTCACATTTCTTGTTTAACGGGAAGTTTTCTAGATGGAGCCTGTAAAAAATATTTAGTATATATTGTAGTTTTAAACCCAATAAGAAGTACATTTAGAAAAGCCAAAGTGAAAAAAGTTTAAAAAAGGAATATTTTCTTAAAAAAAGTAAATTTCTCAAAAAAAAAATACCTATTCATATTCTTAAACAAAGAATACTGTCTTCAAAAAATACCTTACCTTAAAGAAGTACCTTTTGCTTAAAAAAAGTAAATTTTCTTACAAAGAGTACCTTTTCTTAAAAAAGATATTTTTTTCAAAAAAGTACAACAAATTGCCTTTTCATAAAAAACTACATAATCTGTAAAGAGCACATTTGTTGTGAAACAATAGACCATACTCTTAAGAATTTATTTTAAGAATTTAAAAAATATCCTTTTCTTCAAAAAAATAATTTCTCTTAAAAGCATGCCTTTCTTACAAAAATTCCTTTTCTTAAAAGTACATTTTCTTAAAGATATAATAATACCTCTTCTTGAGGTAAGAACACGCTGAGAAAAAGGGCATCTCGAGCATATTCTGCAGGAACCATGTATATGTTTGGCACACACTTTAAACAGTCATAAGTTGTCAAGTCCCAAACTCACTTGTATTTAAATGTAAACAGTAGGATGTTTACTGGCAAACATATATGGTTTTACGTGGAAACATATGCCTTCTTCATCCCAAACATACTTACGTGTTTCCCACAAACCTACATATACTTACGTGGAAACATATGCCAATTTCCTCCCAAATATAATAATATTTAGAAACGAATTATTCTTCGATTTCAATATATATGTATTATTTATTATTATTAATTTTAACAATATAAATCCACATTTATAAATAATTAATACAAAAAATTAATACATTTAAAACGGCCTTTTTTACATTTATTTGAATTGAATGCATTATTTGGTTTTTTCATGAAATGAGAATCTGCAGCTCTTTTGGTTCTCTATTCTTTGTTGTCTGTCACGTTTTTGTTTTGAGAAGGTTTCAGCTATGCGTTGGTAGACAAACAAGATATTTTTAACTATGAAAATAAAGTTCATGGAAGCCAAGCATGGATTAATTACTTTTTACACTTATTTCACAAATGCTCCGCCGTCTCTTTCCTCAAAATCGTTTCTCATTTTGGTAACACACATTCATGTATACGAAACACATTGACAAAAAGCAAAGTAACATCACAAACCATTTAACCGTCCGAGCCTTCGTTTATTCTTTTTTCACGGATCAAACACTTTTGATACCTCTGTCCAATGAACCATTGACGACATGAAACTAAATCGCAATACTTCAGCCAAAATAAGAAACACTGAATTCATCTGCAATTTACACGCATATTCATTAATATTTATGACTCACTGATTGAGAGAATAACGCAAAAATACAGATAAACACTAACAAGATAGACCCTCGCGTTGTTCCCCTATTATTTTCTTGCTCTAGAGGGAGAAATAGACAGAGCAACAAACACAGCTGTATTTGTATCCCAAACAGAAATATATGTGGTTCGCAAACATATATATTATAACATATTAATCATTGCGTCTCAAACATGTAATATTGAATAGCAAACTAGACATCATTGGGTGCACAGCTAGAGAAGTTACTGCGGTGTTTTCGAGAATTGAGAAGGTGTCAGCAAAAGTGGGTTTGACGGTAAATGAGGACAAGACAAAATTAGTGGTTCCAACGAGCAGGGCCTCCACGCGATTAGACCAAAGCGTGAACGTTTATAATCGTTATAATTTCGAGGTGGTGGACGGATCTATATATCTCGGATCTGCCGTAAACAAAAACAATAACGTCAGCGATGAAATCAAGCGGAGAATTGTGCTTGCGAATAGATGTTATTTTGGGCTAAGCAATCACTTTAGAGATAAAGCCCTCTCTCGAGTAACAAAAGTCCAGCTATACCAGACATTCATAAAATCTGTCTTGCTTTTTGGCGCAGAATCCTGGGTGTTATCGTAAGCAGACGAAACATCTGTAGGAGTCTTTGAGGCTAAAATACTCAGAAAAATGTATGGGCCTATAGTGTACAACGGCGAGTATCGGCAACGCATGAACTATGTGCGTATGAGCTATATCCCTATATTGATTGAGCTGCGTAGAACGGATGAAGACGAACCAGCAGGAAGGGTTTTCGAAACCGATATTACCAACTGGAGAAATAAAGCAAAAGATCGAACTGGTTAGCGAAATATGTTATCTTCGTTTTATAAGTTCCCTGACCCATCGGGGTTGCTCGAGACCGGATAAGTAAGTAAGTAAGCATTACCATAAATTGAGGTGAAGTGAGACTTTTTAAACACAATCGTTGAATCTGACACCACTATTGTCGCCTTCACCAACCAAATTACCGTGGGGAATGGGGAATGTTGGTTAGTCATTGCACATTGGATATGGGGAAATATTGGGTAGCTACCCACGACACATGTGTAATGGGTAGGCGGACTATATTCTAAGGGGGTTTCATATAGTTGTCCAATTCTCATGGAAGAATTATTTTCAAAAAATCGTCAAAATAAAAAAATGGCTGAAACTCGGAAATGTTGCGTCCAATTGTAAAAATAATACATTTGTCATTAGTTAGGCTTTAAATCGCTAAAGCTAAAATTTCTCGAATCAAAAATCGCTAACACGCCCTTATGCCAATATCTCGGAAACGGAGCGTACAATCGAAAAAATAACTAATTTTTACGGGTTTCGTATGGAAGAAATTTTTTTCAAAAAATCTTTAAAATAAGAAGATCGCTAAACTAAAACATGGCTATAGCACGCAAGCGGTACGTCCAATCTCAAAAACAATACTTTGTTACAGAGATGGGCAGATGATTCACGTGAATCTCGCGTTCTTCACGCGTGAACGCGAGCAGGACCAAAATTTTGCATGCATGATTCCAAACTTTGCGTGAGAGAGAGTGCGTGAGCACAATTTTCGCGTCAGTCACGCATATTTCAGAATGTTTTATATCATTCAATTTCGATTTTCTTACTACTTTGTTAAACAAAGAATTTTTTTGAAGGCTTCTCATATAACATTTCGCTTTAACTAAGCGTCGTTAATCATCTTTTGTATTTCAAGGAACTCTTATACAAGCGAAGGAGTTTTTATAAGTTTTATAGTTGGACCGATTACAAAAAGTGGTAATAATATCAGGACTTCTAAGCTAGAGCTCAGGTTGTTTTAGAATGTACTAAGTATACTCCTATGTAAGGGAGAAGTCAGGCCTTCAGAACCTAATATTTAAGGGCTCCTTTTTCCAACGATCGTTTTGCTACAGGATGTCAGGGCGACCAAAATTTCATGGCATGTAACTTCTTAACTTGTAGCCCGACTTAAAAGTTCTTTGTTTTTAAGATTCTACTGAGCCGCTAAAAACATACAGAGACGTGTGTCGTGTCGCTAACCACTGCAAAGATGTTTGCAATCAAGGGTATAAAATGTAAACTTTTGCACCGACTTTCTTTAGTTTTTGGGAATAACTTGGTCATTTTGAGTCAAACTGCAGTTCAAAAACACAACTACATTGGCAAGTGTAAGTTGGAAATATTTTTGAATTATTTAAAACCAGATGGTAACGACAACTTCTCGAATTTAAAATTTTTTCAGACTGAAAAAGAATCGAAATTTGTTTGGAAGGATACCTTCATTCTTTCAATAGTTTTTTAAATTTTTTGTAATAAAGATATAAAATGTTGTAATTTTTACAAGCAAAAGCCTTGCCAAATTTGTTAAATGTAATTTATAAATTTGTAGGGTAAAATTTGTAGGCCTTGACAGTAACTGAATGATTTTTGAACAAAATTTGAAATATTTGAGTTTGAGAACAGTTAAGTTTGTTGATTTTTATACTCTTTTAAACCAAATTCTAGATTGAAATGCTGTTAACTACTGGGCAAAAAAAAAAATTTTATCGTACACATAATCTTGGTCAGGAAAGCAAAATTTAAAAAAAAAACGAATTTTCATAAGAAATTTTTGCGGAAGTAAACATGCCACACTTCTATCACTATTTCCCAAATAGTATTAACTTAAATTTAAAATATGTAAAAAAATATTATGATTGTGTTGTTGTACATTTTGAATTTTTCCTAATTTTCCCAAGAATGCAGTGCTTTGGATTCGGAGTCTGGGATATGCGCATGGAGTCGGAGTTTGAGTCGTAAAGATTTGCACGACTCCGACTCCAACTTTAGCAATCGACCCATAAAAATTTGTTCGCGCGAAAACAATTTATTTTGTTTACTTTGGTTTTCAAATAAAACGGAAACTTTATTTAGGTTTAATATCACAGTGCAACACGACAAAATATAACCATATACCGACACCACCACGTGATAAAAGACCAAAAAAAAAAAGTCCCATGTCTCCCAGTGTTGCCCAAAGTCCTGGACCTTTTTTATATAGGCCCCCAAAAATTTTGGGACTCGGTGCAATTTTTGCAGAAAAGTGATAATTTTGTCAGGCTCATATCTTGCAAACCGTTCGGAATTTTGATTTACTCTCTCAGGCAAATTTGTAGCTCATGCCATAAAGAAGAAAATTGTGAACATATTATTACAGTATTATTTTGATATTTTGTCCTATTGAAGGTAAAATAGGATTTGAGCTCAGACGGAAAATTGTGAATGCTTATTCTTGTGGAATATCAAGTGATGGGACGGAAAATGTGATCATCAGACATGTGAAATAATAACATTGTCTCTCTTCCTCCTAAATAACCGTAAAATTCAAATATCAGTTTCTGCTCGAACAATTCGTAGACATCCTTTGCAATCCTCTCTACTCGAACGAAGTCCTGCAAAGAAACCGCTATATCAAATTGTAATCAGAAAAAGCATTTGCAGTTTGCTTAAGACTATTTAAATTGGCTAGGAAGTAAATGGAAGTCTGGCTTGTTTAGTGACGAATACAAAATTTAATATTATTGGCAGCGATGCCATGTGTTACGTACGACAACTAGCAGGAAAACGCAAAAAATACGGTCGAGCATGGACTGGGAAGTGTAATGATGTGGGGCTGCTTTTCTGGTGCTGCTGTTGGTCCACTGCATAAAATTTATGGCATTATGAACCGATTTGTGTAGAAAGACATTTTGGAATGGATAATGCTTCCATATACCGAGTACGATATACTATTGTGGTGGGACTTCCAGCACAACAACGATTCCAAAGACTCATCGAAAGTGGTTAAATCGTGGTTTGGTGAAAATAGAATTACGGTCATGACGTGACCACCAGAATCACCAGACATAAATTCCATCGAGAAACTCTAGGAAATCAAAAACCAAAAAATTGAGTGGGAAAATTATACAAGTTTGTTTCGACGACTGAGAGATGAGTGGAAATCAATCCCAACAAGCGTCATTGACATACTAATAATATCAATATCTCGAACATGTCAGGCTGTAATGGACAACAACGGATTTGCTAGAAAATATTCAATTCATTTGCATTGAACTGCACTTGAATTTATTAGGTGCACATGTTTTGGCCACTGAAATATAAGAATGAACATGTATTTTTATGTTTTTTCATACATTTTTCTAAATATCTGAGAAGTTGATCCCTTTTCCTTATTTTTAAAGCAATAAAGTATAAAATTTAAAACAAAAAATTGCTAATTTCATTTGCAGAAAATTTTTACGTAATATTTCGTAAAAGACTTTATTTGAAAAAAGTTAGTTTAACGGATTTAAAAAAAGTGAAAAAAAATTCGATATAGGATGTGTTCTGCTTTGTGCTTGGCTTACTAGTTCATAATACCTACTATTTTGTAATGTTTAATTTTTTTTCGAATCAGTTAAAACTCTTATGTTCACCCTAATGTGCACAAACATTAATATCAATATATTGTTAAACGTTAGCATGTACGTTGCAGTAATACATGCAAATATTCCATTACATATGTGCAGTAAATAGTACATAGTATATGACATCCATATTCCCATGGATGCAACTTTTTTCATATGTTTAGTACGTAAGAGAGAAAAAGTGTTTATTAGTTTACGTACAAAACCATAAGGACAATATTTGAATTATGAGCTTTTAAACATTCGAGTAGAAATTGCACGACAGCATAATACACAATTTTCCAGGGGAGATGGTGATGAATGTTTCTCTATTCATTCTTGTTTGATATAAGTACATGATATTTGCAGAATGGAGTTTGTACATTTTGAAAGTAAGTAGTTATGAGTTCTGAGAGATGCCATTGATAGGATAGACCATTGTGGAGCAACTGAAGCCAGTTGATAGTCGGTTAAATTTAATATATTTTGCTTCGAGCAGCTAGTTATGGTCAGATGTAGATATAGATCCTTGCGGTTATTGCACAGAAAACAACAAATGTAAGTGAATTTATACACTTTGTTGATATTTGTAAGGAGGTGTTTGGGCAAAGCCAAAAGGCAAGATTATGTAATAAACGTTGTAACTTGGTTTTGCCAATGTCTGAGTTAAGCTCAGTCATGTCAAGGATCTTTCGTTAGGATTGACTAAAGCTTCCGAAATAAGAACAGAATGGTTTAGCCTTCTCTGGGGTTTGAATTCAGATTCTTTATTGGTTTTATGATGATACAAAATAATTTAATTTAAAGAAACAACATCATTTGATCCCCTCGATGAGAATAGTCTTCTGAGAGAAGTTGACGATACGCCTCTGTGAACGGCTGAGAGTACTCTTCTGGGAATGATTTGAGAACTCCCCTTGGGGGTTGGTCTGAGAACACTCTTCAGGGAATAGTTGACTCGGTTGAGAATACCTTTCTAGGAATGGTTTGAGAACACTCCTTTGGGTTCGGTCTGAGAGCACTCTTCTAGGGACAGTTTGACAACACTCTGCTGGGTACGGTTGCGTATACCCTTCTGGGAAAAGTTTGAGAACACTCCGTTGGATTCTGGGAATGGTTTGAGAACACTCCGTTGGGTTCGGTCTAAACACACACTTCTGGGATTGGTTTGACGACACTCTGTTGGGAATGGTTGAGTCTTTCCTTCTGGGAATGGTTAGAGAACACTCCGTTGGGTTCGGTCTAAACACACACTTCTGGGATTGGTTTGACGACACTCTGTTGGGAATGGTTGAGTCTTTCCTTCTGGGAATGGTTAGAGAACACTCCGTTGGGTTCGGTCTGGGAGCATTCTTCTTGGGAAGGTTTGACAACACACTTCTGGATACCGTTCATAATACCCTTCTGAGAATGGTTTGAGAATACTCCGTTGGGTTCGGTCTGAACACACACTTCTGGGATTGGTTTGACGACACTCTTCTGGGAATGGTTGAGTGTTTCCTTGTAGGAATGGTTAGAGAACACTCCGTTGGGTTCGGTCTTGAAGCATTCTTCTAGAGAAGGTTTGATAACACACTTCTGGGTACGGTTGATAATACTCTTCTGGGAATGGTTTGAGGACAATCCTTTGGATTCAGTCTGAGAGCGCACTTCTGGGATTGATTTGACAACACTCTTCTGAGAACGTTTCAGAATGCCCTTCGGGGAATGATTTGACAATACTCCGTTGTATTCGGTGTGGGAAACGCTCAATTATGTTTCAGTTCGTCCTTCAATACGGGCATCTTATATTCACATGAGCGGAATTGGATTGGGAATCGGAGTTACACCGGTTGATAACTAGAATACGTGGAATAGCAAGGGGAACCGATGAGAGCGCTGAACAAGTAATGACTTGGGGAACTTATAGAAAAGATGCTTTCAAAGAAGAAACAGTGATAAATGACTGGGTTGCATTGTGCGATTTTCATACGCTGCAGCCGCGTCTCAAGCCAAAATTCCAAAACACATCATTAGATCGATTAAAAAAAAAGATATTCAGTGAAAAAAATCAAAATGTAATGAAGTGAGAGAGTAAAAGTATCTGTATAGATACCAATTAACACTCAAATTGTTAGAATTAAAAATTTCTCTCATTTCACTCTCTTATTCTCTGTATGTTTTCCACGTCTTTTGCGGTCTTTTTCGAATATAAAGAAGCTGTTGAAAACTCTTGTTAATATATACTTAAGTATTACATTATGGGTGGAATAGTCAACAGAAGTCGCTATGGTGGAAAAACCAACCGGAGTCACTGTGATGGAATAATCAGCCTAAGCCGCTATGGTAAATGCATTTAAGGGACAAGTTTTACTTGTGATTCCTTTCGGAATTACTGTCCCGAGATCCATCTATGATCGTATCAGGTTGAATGCTGGGTAGCGACTGACTGATGAAGTAATTCAATTCAATTTATTTTTTCATCCATTTTAAATTAATACAATTAAAAATACCGTACAAGCATTAACAAACATTATTCCCAACATTAAAAAATACTTTAAGGACTATCCATCCTACTAACTATATACTTACAAAGTTTTCAGGTAAAGGGGGTTACTTGTCGATTATATAAATCCATTAATAGCTACATGAGCACAAACCCTAAAAACGGACCAGTAAAATTGGGTTTGACTGATGATGATTTGATTGATTTAATATTTTATTCCTTATTTTCGACAATTCATTGAACTTAAAGCTAAAAATTGTTATACTATGCTATGCTGGTACTTATAATATGCTGGTACTTATAATAACTTATAAACTAAAACCTGGTCACAGAAGCCCCAAAGACTGATGATGCTGGGCAACCTCAATATTAAGTACTCCGGCTGTATTGACGTAATTGAGAATTACAGCGAAGCACTTATTCTTATGTGGTCGCTGAAGCTCACTGAGCATTCTGTCGCTGCTGTGTGTATGTATTATATCATCGACACAGTTTGTGTGTTTATCAGTGAGTGTGGGTATACGCGTGACGGGTTGGCTGGTTGAAGTGTTCGGTGTGAGCGATGATGGTGAACCAGATGAGTGTTGGGTGTGAATCATGGTGAGTGTCTACAAAACATAGTGTTTAGTTAAGTTATGTACGGGCGGATTGTGACGTCACGTTACAACGTGTATAGTTTTTATCGTTCGTACTGAAGTAGACAATTATGCTGGGTATGTCAAGGTTCCACTCATGCTAAACCTGAATTTATCGAGTGATCTCTCGTAGAGCCCATAAGGACTTTGCTATAAAAATAAATAAATTTCGACCTTTTGCTCGTGACCAACATGTGATTAAAGCAACATGTTGTCTAAGCAATTTGTCGACTATTCAGACATTGATTGAGGTGCTGTCATAGCCGGCCTAGGAAGGCCACTGAAAAAAAGTAGTGATGTTATTCTTTTAACCTTTTCTGCGCAATGTATTTACATGTCATACGAATTATAAACACAAATATAAGTAATTAATAAATTACTGAAATAACTGCAGTAATTTTTCCATTAAAAATAAATATATAGTTTCCTATTACATCCCATGAAGGAATAGGGGAGAGATTCTCACAATCAGTGTGCTGTGCGCTTTATAGTTTTTACACTCACTGATTGGGACCTACAGTTTGATACCGGTTCCGAACGATATTTTGAGAAGCTTTTGCATGGCTATGTACTCGATAGTGTCGCCGTAACTAAGCGAGGTGACCGTCGTCGAAAGAAATATAAGGTGGATAGAGCGCACACAACCATTGCACAACCGAGGGCCACAATTTGTCCACTGAATGCAGTAATTTTTCCATTAGCTGATAACAACATACGGGGTACTCTTCATTCAAATAATTCAAAAAACAAGAGCAAAAATCGTATTCCTAGTCTGTGCCCCAAAGTAATTATTTAAAAAATCACATGTGGTGTTTGACAATACGCGGTTGGAACGAAGTTGCTTTCGCTATATATTATGTACTAGTTGGTTCCAACACGTCTAAAGCCCCCTTTGAAAAATACGATAATTGAAATGAATCTTTCAGATAATATACTTTTTGTACGGCCGAATTCCCCTCGTCCAGTTATCCTTCAGTTAGAGCTAACGAAAAATCTTAGCTGTCAGTTTGTATGGAATTTAAAATTTTTAACTGTTTGGTAGGTTTAACTTTGCTTGGTGAAATTGAGCGGTAAAATGATAAACTTTTTTTAAAAATAATTTTTTATAGAATTTATTTTAAAAAAATTATATTTTTAGGTCCTGTTTGTAAGAATATGTAGTATATTTTCCCAAAAATTTAATTTTTTGAAGAGAGGTACTTCTTTTATTAAAAGCTAATTTGTGTTTTTTAAGAAAATTTACTATTTTAAAGAAGAAGTACTTTCTGTAAGAAAAGCCATAAGAGTATGTTTTTTTTTTTTACAAAGAGGTACTTTTTTTAAGTACAGTTATTTTTTAAAGAAGTGGTACTCGTCTTAGGAAAAGGTTATTTTTTTGAGAAAATTTACTTATTCCAAAAAGGCTACTTATCTCAAGAAAAGAAAATGTATTATTTTAATTTTAAGAAAAGGTACTTTCGTATTTTGTAAGAAAAGATATTTTTTAATAAAAGCTATATTTTTTGAAGAAAATGTGTTTTTTTAAAGAACTGGGATTTTTTTTAGAATTGGTCCCTTTTTCAGGAATAGGTACATTTTTTAGAGTATACACAATGGTGGCCCAAAAGAATTTTGATATTTATAAATTTGTTTGTTTTTTGGTTGTAATTGTAGTTTATTTAATAGAAAAATCTGATACAATTTTAATATATCAACAAAAAAAATTAAGCTTTTTAAAAAAATAATTTAGTTCAGTGCAAGTGCAAGGGAAAAAACATCTTTTGATAATTTTTGGTGGACAAATGTATTTTGACAATACATAGTACATAGAACGATAAAGAGAAAAAATTTAAAAAGAAAACATTTTTAAGAATGCATGGAATATTAATAAAAAATTTAAGCGCCCAGGAACCGATTTAATCAAATTTTGAATGGTTGCCCATGCAACCTCCTTCCAAAGTCCTTCGATCTCTGCAATGGTCTCGTCGCGCGTTCTGGTTAAGCATGAGCTCCTCTTTCTTTTTATGTAAGCCCACACATTCTCAATGATATTCAAATCAGGGCTCTGAGGTGGCTAATCCAACGTATTCACTTCGATGTCTCCAAGAAATTTGGTAATACTTCGGGCTTTGAGACACGGTGCATTGTCCTGTTGCAAAATAAAAGACTGCCCAATAAGCCTGTTAGGGGAAGGGAATGCGTGGTCGTTCAGAATTTGGATATATTTGCCTTGATTCAAACTTATTTCTTGCTGATATGTAAAGCACATGTCGAGCTACATACGTTACATAATTGGTCTCCTTTAGGCGCCTTTGAATTGTTGTCCTGCTAACTGATACAGTGTATTCCTCGTTTATTGTTATCGATATCGATTTTGGTGTAATCAGCGGATTTTCTTTAACTTTTCCCAGGATCAGACGGTCATCTCTGGGAGTGGTTTTGCATGGTCTGCCTGATCTAGCCAAGTTGTTTGTGGAATTAATTTTGTATGCTTATTTATTTGATAATAAACAGTTTGACGAGGCACTTTGTATAATCTGCTGATATTTTGAACCTAAATACCTAGATTATACTTTATAACCATCTCATTTCGTTGATCTTGGTTTATTTCATGTGTTTTAACCATTTTTATTTTAAAATGGTGTCAATGAAAACAAAGAAGACTATCAATTAATAAAAAAAAAATCTCCAAATGGCTCAACGTCGTTCGCACAGCACGAGAAACTAAGAATAACTTTAAGACTGCAATATCAAAATACTTTTGTCCAGCCAAAAAGCTTTGACCTCTGGTACGAAATTCAATAGAAAAGAAATGCACATATTTCTTCTCTCTCCAAAAAATAAAATGGAAACCTTTACTTTTTCTATATAAGAGAGATAAGCGAATTTAAATTGCACGCATCTTTGTCAAAATACTTTTGGCCACCATAGTACTTATCTCAAGAAAAGTTATTTTGATTCATATAAAAAGTACTCTTTAAGGATAAGGTAGTTTTTTAAGAAAAGGCAATTTCTTATAAGACAATGTACTCTTCTAAGAAAAGGTACTTATTTTAAAAAAAATTAATTTTTTTAGAAAGTGTACTTTTTGTAAGAATTTGTACTTTTTTTTAAACAACGGTGGTTCTTTAAGTTAAGGAAGTTTTTGAAGGTAATGTACTTTGTTTACGAATATGAATTGGTATTTTTTTGAGAAAATTTACTTTTTTTTAAGAAAAGGCACTGATTTAAGAAAATTTTCTTTTTTAAACTTCTTTTAATTTGGCTTTTCTAAATTTACTTTTTATTGGTTTGAAAACTACAATACATACTAAATATTAGTTACAGACTCCACCTAGAAAACTTCCCATTAAACAAGAAATTTCCCAAGATATGTTACTCTAGACGCAAACCAAAGCAAAGGTACCCAGTATAGATGATAATACTGGGTTGTAGCATAATAGTGTTAAAAAAATTTTGTTTAATTTTTTCATTTAGCCTCCATCCCGCAACGTGCGATAAGAATCTTCGGTCCAAAAACGATGTGCTACAAATTTTAATTATTTTCTGAAGTTATGCACAAAGTAAAAAAAATATCAGTGTACCTACTTTTTAAAACAATGCGCTTTTGTGACTCTACTTCGTTGAAAGCTAATGAGCTGCTAAGTGAAGCAGGGGGTTTCGATGCCACCGTTCATCGACTATGAAGTTGGAAAATCTTGCAAAAGATTTTCTGGCGGAATGGCTTCGTCTGGCTGAATGGCTTCGTCAATAAGCAAAATATGCGTTATTGGTCAGACAGCAATCCACACGTAATCCATAAGTCATCATTGCATCCCGAAAAATTTACAGTTTGGTGAGGTTTATGGGCCGGCGTCGTCATTGGGCCGTTTATGGGCCGTATGATCAGGACCGGCACATTACTGTGAATGCGAATCGCTACCGTTCAATGATAACCGAATATTTTTGGCCCCAATTGGATAATATGGATTTGGAGGACATGTGGTTCCAACAGGACGGCACCATAAACCACACAGCGAATGCCACAATCAATTTATTGGAAACCAAGTTTGGTGAACGTGTTATCCCACGAAATGGCCCAGTCGATTGGCCGCCTCGGTCGTGCGATTTGACGCCGTTAGATTATTTCCTGTGGGGCTACGTCAAGTCTATGGTCTATGTCAACAAGCCAGCGACGATTAATGAACTTCGTACGAATATCGAACGTGAAATTGCAGCAGTATCGGCCGATTTATGCTTGAAAACCGTCGAAAATTGGGTTCAGCGTCTGGACTTTTGCAAGCGTGCTGGTGGTGGTCATGCAAAAGAAATCGAGTTCCATACATAATGGCATCGAACGTACTTTCACAGGAATAAAGAATTTCATTGGTATCTAAAACCGGTTTTGTTTTATTTAAAAAAACTTTTGTAGCGCTCTTATTGAAAAACCCATTATACGAGCAAATTATGGAAAACCACAAGAATCGATGTATCGAAAAACACACATACAGTCACTTCAATAAATGATTGCTCACTTTCCCATTAAATATTTAAACTAATTAGAACAAAACGTTTTACCATTTAAAACAAAATGAACGATTGATTTTTATTCATCACAATGTGTACTGTTAATTTATAGAATAATAAAATATACATTGAATTTAAAATTAATATAATATAACAAAACCAATACGATTTCTTATTTTAAGCTCCAAAAATTAGAGCTCATGTACGATTTCTCTGGAGAAACCACTTAGAACACTTAAAATTAATATTTAGTTTGTGATCGCTTGTTCTTAATTATTGCCTCTGATCGTCTAGGAATAGAATTAAAAAGATTTTGAGTCACCTCATTCGGAATTCGTCGCCACTCTTCCTCTAAAATGCTGACTAAATTATGTCAGGTCCTAATGTCTCTTTCTCTCGAAGTGATCCCATAAATTTTCAATGGGGTTTATGTCTGGCGTTTGAGGAGGTGTTTCCATCCATTTAGGAGTATTATATAGTAGTGTTGTAGGCAGTGTGCTTTGGATCATTATCTTGGGTAAATATATAATTTGATGGATAGAGATGAGTTTTTAAAATATCTATATATTTCTTGTGAACCATTATACCATCAATTATTTGCAAAGATCCGGTACCACCTGCGCTCATACAACCCCATACAAACACTGATCCTTCGCCATGTTTAAAGGTTGGGAACATATTTTTGTCTCAGAATTCCTCGTTCGCCTTTCGCCATATTTTTAATCGTCCATCGTTACTATATACATATATTATACTAGTGGAATCGGAGCGCGACTATGGCGCCCGTCGAAACATGCTTTAATTTTAATCGATTTTTAATAAAAGGTAATTCTGTAAGATGTCTTTTTTTTAGAAAGGATTCTTTTTTTGTTAAGAAGAATCATTTCTTTAAAGAAAATTTTACATTTTTAAAGAAACTTAAGGAGAATATAATTTTTTTTAAAAGGTACTTTATTAAGATTTTTTTTTTTGAAAAAAATTTCCCTTTTTTAAGAAAATGTACTTATTTTAAGAAAAGATTTGCTATGTTTAATGAAGAACTTCTGTGAAACTACGTTACGTGTGAACTGTCTCTGGTCATTCAGTAGTCTTCCCTGCTGTGGGTTCGATTCAATATACACTTTCACTTGACTTGCAAGTGTATGAATAGTGAATTATGTATAGTGAATATATGTATGTATGTATAGCATAGCAAATCCATAGCAAATGGAAAATGAATCTTCCAACTAAGAGTCTATGAAATTTATTTTTTTTTTGTTTATTTTCGGTTTTTTAATTTTTTTCGATTTTTTCTTCTTTTTTTCGATTTTTTCGTTTATTTTTGTTTTTTTTCGGTTTTTTTTTGGTTTTTTCGTTATTTTTTTGTTTTTTTCTTTTTTTTTCGTTTATTTTCGTTTTTTTTTTTCATTTTTTCGTTTTTTTTGTGCTTATATATATAAGTGTTCAAAAAGTGTGACAGAAAAGTGTGACAGTAAAGTGTGACAGAGTTAGTGAATCAGCGATGAGCGTAGCTCTTTATTAAGAGTAGCTTTCGTCTGTGAAAATAGCCCGATTCCAGAACTCCATAGATTCATTTATGTGTGCTTTGGCATAAGCAAGGCGCTTTTTTGTTTACCTTGCTGATGTATGGCTTCCTTCGAGGAACACGCCAGCCTCATAGAGCACATTACGAATAGTATTAACGCAAACACTTTTGACGTAGCTTTTATTTACTGACTTTGTCAGTTGAGTTGCTGTAACTTTGGCATTGTTTTATATTTCTCAAACAATATAAAAGTGTACTTACATCCTGACTTCGACATAGTTAAACGACATCGTTGGCTATTACGTATTAGGAAAATGGAGAAGCTTGAATTATAGCGAAACGTATTTGCAAATATATGCAAAGGAAGGTATATAATAAGTCAGGCTGGGCGTCGCTGAAAAGAGCAATTGGCTGAATCATTGGTGTCTCTAAATGGAAAGACAATAGAACATTGTGGAGACTTTAACAAAAATTAACCAATACGAATAAAATTAATGGATATGGAAAATAGCTCCAACAATGAAGAGAGAAATTCTGCACACATCGTAACGATTTAACCCGCGATGTGAGACAATGGTTGATGGAAATGCGAGAGATGTTTTGACTGACTACATATTTGCACTGCTCTAGACTGTGGAACAAGCAGCGATGATAAGGTTGACTCTTCCTCCAAAACCCGAAGTTATAAACCATAGAGTAATCATATCTAGAGAAGCGATTTGTTTCAGTAAATTGATGATATTTGGTATGTTGTAGATGGGAAAGTACTGTTTTAATGATACCAGATAGATGCAATTGCTCAAACCAACCAACAGTAAATAAGCAACAGTATTCCGTTTTGTGCGTTAAAATGTTTGTGCAATTACACCAGAAATATATAAATACTAACAATAAATTATAACAAAAAAGTCCAAATTCGTTAAAATTTCACAGTTTTTCATCAAAGCGACATGAAAAACTTAAGTCAACCATTTAATAAAATGTACGTCAAATAACTCTCTACCGCACCGACCGTACCACGAATAGTGTGAAAGGAAATTTCAAATGAGTAGAATTTGCAGCTCTAAATGATATATAGCTCTATGCTATAAATATATTGTACAATTTATTTTAAATCATGCATGGTTTTTTTTTTAATTTGTATTGGGTTTTATTTTGCATTACTTTATCTAATGCAAATGCGAAAGAATTACCATTGTTCGCAATGGCAATTAAAAATTTTTGAATTTGCATTTGTGGAATCAGATGCCAATTGTAATGAAATATGGGAATGCTTTTAATTATTTTGAATTTGTTTGACCGCCGGCAATTCTGTTTTTAAAGTATTTTATATATAGAGGTTTGTGGTTTTGATAGGTATAGCCTAGTAGTACTATCAAATTCATAAACCTGTACTGTATAAGATATTTGAAAGCCAAAATTGCCAGATATGAAGGAAATGCGTTGAAAATAAATACAGTTGCCAATGGTATTGTAAGTATTTTGAATTTGCATTTGGACAGGAAATTCAAATTAAACAACAAATTATAATTGTCATATAATTAATTTGCCCCATGTATGTTTTAAATGCTAACAATTTTTATCTTATACACACAAATCGAACTAATTTTAATTTTATTTCTTTTCGAAAACTTGTGTATGTAACCGATAAAAGAAAATGCCAAACAATGTATATTTGTTAATTGTACGTAAAAGAACTTTCAATATTAAATTAGAACACGGTGTGCTGGAACCACATTTAATATTACCTCCACCTCACGTGTGGTTAAGTGTGCTAATATTATAAACAAAGAAATATTTCAATAATCTCCATGCTGATAGTATTAGGTTTGCAAGAAACTCGGGCTTTTTGTCCTCTTCTGTATTGAACAATCTCCCATTCAAAAAGTTTTTCAGACTCCGGAATAAATGAAAATCCTAAGGTGCCAGATCAGGACTATAAGGTGGATGTGGCATCACCTCCCATTCAAGTTCCAATATTTTTTCACGACTCTGCAAAGATGTGCGAGGCCCAGTGTGGTTGTGATGGAAAACCACGCCACTGCGTGGAAACAGTTCGTGTTTCTTTCAGTGCCACATAAAGGTCCATCTAATGCTGATACTAGACAACAAAATTTGTGGTTTGGTTTTTAGGAAGCAGTGCCAAATAAATTACTTCCATTGAATCCCACGAAATGGACAAAAACAAAATTGTTTCCCCTTGCATCCATGTAGGGATTAGGGAGAGCTTCTCACAACCAGTTTTAATTTAAAAATTAATTACGGAATGAAGAATTTCGTTACCTCAACCGAAATTGTAGACAACTAAACTTCGTTTAGTGCATTGGCGATTGACCTAAACATTTATAAAGTCCAGACAATCCTCAGAATTTGAATTATTATCATAAACTGCAGAAGTTCCAATTTATTTCAAATACTCTTCAGGTAGTTCGTAGTCTAAACAACATTTGTTATTTAGGAATAAATCATATGTGGGACAAAAAAAAAAAAAAATAGGGTATCTCAGTAAGAATGCACTTTTTCGTTTTACAATAAAATCACGTATTTTTTGAGGTAGTTATAATTAATTTATTGTATTGTAAAGAAGACACGTTCCCACTAAGTATGGAATAAAATATCTATCAAATGATGCCCATGGCTCTGATGACAGGTCATTACCGTTTTCAGGAAATTTCCATGAATTTCAGCTTAGAAATTGTTTATGGTTTATTCGCTTAAACCCAAGATTTCACAAAACCCAGAGAAAGAAATCGTACGGCATTCAATCGCATGATCTTTGTCGCCAGTTGACATCAGAATTTATTGATATACTAGCTGACCCGGCAGACTTCGCCCTGCCGTCAAAAAGTATTCATTGATGTCATGGCCACAAATGAATTCACACATTTTATATAGGAAATCACATCATCACAAAAGTGTGCGTCAAACGGAAATACGTAGATACTTTTCGATATTTTTTTGGAATGAAGTTATGGGCTAAATAATAAAAATTAAACAACTTTTTTTTACCAACTTTATTACATCCCAGTATTCTCAACTATATTGGGTACTTTTGCCCGTTGCGCTTCGCTACCCCGGAATTGTAATTTTAATGAATTACAATTTTGTTTTTTTGATGTGTAAACATCTATACGCTGGGGGTAAAAATCTTTTTCACAATACAATCACAAATTTAGAGTAAGATGTGCGATGTAATCGTTGACCAATCGTAAAGCGTTATCAAATCGGTGTGAGCTATGTATGAGTGTATTAGTGTAGTCATACGCTGCATACAATATACTCAGCACCATCTAGTGTGCAATAGTAGCGACTTCACTAATTGTCGTAAATTATGTTATCGTAGGCAAATGAAAACAAATAAATAAAATGAATACAAAAACATTTAATTTTAATAACTTTTAAAAAGATTTTTTGCACTTTTAATAAAAAATGTACTAAAACAAAGCAAAATAAAGAAAACTAAAAACTAAACTTGTCAAATATAAGGAAAACTTAAAACTAAAAGTTTTCTTCATCTTTGAGATTGTCATTCATACTTAACAGTGTGCAATATTAGCTACTAATTTTCGAAAACCATTGCTGTAAAATAACATTACATTTCAGTAAACAGGTAATTAATAACTTGTCAACCGCAACAAATACAAAATAATAAAATATTTTACAAAACACCAAAAAAATTATAACTCGGAACATAAAACAACACAAAGTGTATCAAAGCTGAATGGCGGTAATGTTAATTCTAATAAAATTTCTATTAGATTCCAATATAAATTAAGAATATAACATATCTTCATTACGTACTGTTGCCTTACACTGAAGCTGGTGCACGACAATTGGGTAACAATCTCCATCTTATGCCAATTATTATGGGTGGAGATTTTAATACAAGTTTTGCAAACCCACAGTCGCAAGCTTTATCAAAATTTTTATTTGACGTTTTCCACTTGCATATGAGCAATTCTCCACAAACCCCCACAGCTAACAATTCCACTACTATAGATGCAGTTTTCCATAGATTTTTAAATACATTAGAGTCAAAAATTTATATATCTTATTTTAGTTACCATAAGCCAATATTAACTATTTGTACTTAAGGCATTTACCATAGATGGGCACTTTGCAGTACTACTAAAATTTCAGTAAAAATAATTCTTTAACTAGTAAATTTTTACTGATTACTAAAATTTTTTTCACCAATTTTTATAAAGTGCCTACATGATTACGATGAGGTGCATTGAATTTTCAGTAATCAGTAATGCCCGATTACTGATTATTATGAATACGGCCCTATGATTTTACTGGTAATGCAAATTAAATTTCATTATCAGTAAAAATCTACTGAATTTTTTCAGTTATCAGTAAATTTACTGCTTACTGTAATTTTTAATGCAGTACAAATGTATATACTGCAGTGTGCCCATTTACTAACCAAATAAGTTAAATAAAACAAACAAAAACCAGCAAATTCCTATGTATTTACAATATTGAAAGTTTTGATACTTTTAATTGATTAATTAAAAAAATATACTAAATGCATAAGTACTACCAACTTCATTACTAGATGTTTAAACATCTCCCCTGTGACCGGACTCACATTAATTTTTTTTTTCTATTTACTCAAGTACTCTAGGATATACAATATGTCTAGTTTTCCCATCTGGTGTAAATTTACATTAGTCGGAAGGTTTACCTACACGTGAACATGTAACATATATTGTCCGTGGGAAAACACGGATTTGTCGAATTTAAGCGACTGCCCTTGCGCTTTATTAATGGTCATCGCAAATGGCAACAGGTTCGAAAACTGGAATCTTTTGAAATCGATAGGCATATCTGCAGGTATCATGGGAATGCGTGGAATCAGTACATCAGTTCGTTTATAATTTCCAGTGATTATAGTAGCCTCTTTAAGATTATTCTGATTTTTGTTTTTAAACTGCATTATTGGGATTACGATATTTAGGATGCTCTCGAAACTGACCTCAGTGATAATCATATTCATTCGTACCTGTGTCATAGTGTCATTAGTGTCATAGTCTGACCTTTTTAATAGCCGTATTTTTATTGGTTTTCGCCAAAGAGTAATTTGCATCATATCAGTAGTATAAGTACCGAACCTCACATTCCTACACTGTATCAAACAATTGTCCGTACACCTGTCAGTTGTGAACATATTTCAATGTATCTCAAAAGATATATGGCCGATATGATTCAAATATTTTTTTTAAAGTTAGAAGCATTGAACTTTAAAAAAAATTATTTAAATCGAATCGGCCATATGTTTTTTTGAGATTCATGGAAATATTTTGTCAAGTGCCTGGTTTACGGACAATTGTTTGATGTAGTATTTGTAATAGTCAAATATTGACGCGTGTGGGCAGCACCTCGACCCTTTTTGCCAATTTGCTTCCAGATAGCTTGTTCGTATATGTGGGCCAACTGTAACATACTGTGAAATTTTCAGGACGATCGAACTATTACACTACTCAACAAAATGTTAAAAATTGCATGTACTCCGGATGCGATAATTTTTTCTGTGTAGATAACCTTGACATGAGCTCGAAAAACGCAATAAAAATGTTTTTTTTCGTTTGGTTTTTTTTTGTTTTTTTTTTTTAAATTTTAAAAATATGTTTTTGGTTAATTTGTTTTTGTATGAAAAATTGTTTCAGCAACTAACAAATCTCGTCAAAATATATACTAAATGGATGGTAGTAGACCCCAAAACATAAATAATGTGCGTCTTCATTCATCGGCTAGCTACAGCGGTCGTAATCGGTTGTTGAATCAGGAATTTTACAAAATTTTACCGAAAATTTACAAGTGAAAGCCCCTTAAAGCATTTAAAAAAATATTAATTCACAGAGTGAATTTTTTTTTGTATTTTATACGCAATGTGGCAGGTTTTAGAAATCAAACAAGCTACTTTTTAAGAAAATCCATCAATTAATAATGAAGTTGTGAATTTTTTCGCTAAAGCCCTCAGAATCTACTGTTTAGTTCGAACATTGCATTTTACCTTTGAAATTATCTCACTAGTCAACCAAATGAAAAAATGTCATGTACTTCTAATGAAGTATTTTTTTCTGTGTAGATAACCTTCAGATAAGCTTGAAAAATGCAACAAAAACTTTGTCTATGGTAAGGTTTTTTCTTTTTTATTACAAAAAAAAATTAAAATTAAATTAAAATTAAAAATAATTATATGCTTTTGTCTTTCTTTTATATTGTTGTGGGTCTGTTTCTCTTATCAGGAACCAGATATAGTCCCCCATCATAGCTTCGTTCCAAAATCCTTGGTATCGGTGCTCTATTTCTTTCATTTGCTGATGAAAACGCTCGCCATGCTCGTCACTCACATCGCCCAGGTTGTCCGGAAAGAAGTCCAAGTCCGAGTGTAGAAAATGTATCTTAAGCGACATATTTGCTCCAATTTTGTTTATAATTTTGGAGTAGTTGTTCGACGATCTCTCTGTAATTTGAGCTTTTGTTGTTTCCAAGAAATCCGGAAACAATTTGCCGAAATGAGTTCCAAGCTGCAGCTTCATTTGGTGATAAAATGTGCTCAAACTGTTGGTCTTGCAACAACTTTTTAATTTGCGGGCCGTCGAAAACGCCTTCCTTAATCTTTGCCGACGAAAGGTGAGGAAAAATGGTTTTTAAATAGGCGAACGCTTCACCATCTCTGTTGAGAGCTTTCACGAAGTTTTTTATGAGTCCGAGCTTTATGTGAAGAGGTGGGAGAAAAACATTTTCCTTTTTTACGAGTGGTGTATATTTCACGTTGTCGCTGCCGGGGATGAAGTTAACTCGTTCTGTCCAACTCCTCCTGGTGTAATGATGTTGACGATCGCGGCTGTCCCAAAGGCAGAGAAAACAACAGTACTTTGTGAATCCACCTTGTAATCCACAAAGGATACCGATAACCTTAAGGTCGGCACAAACTTTCCAATCGTGCCTCTTATAGTTAAGGCACTTTAGTAGATTATCCATGACTTCGTATGTTTCCTTGTTGTTAACTGCATGAGCAATTGTAATCGAGGGTTTCTTGTTGCCGTTGTGCAGTAAAATTGCTTTAAGGCTCTGCTTGTTGCTTTCGATGAAAAGACGTCACTCTCCTGGACCGTAAGAGTACCCGAGTTCACCAAATAATCCGCGAATGTCCCTACAAAAACAGATGTTGCCTTTTTTTGTGTAGTACCTTGCGTATGGTTCATGACGCTTCCTGTAGATTGTTGTCACCACACCAGGAGCCAAGAAACCGAACTGTGTCATGCGCGATGCATGCAACTCTGCATCTTCTTTGGAGAGTTTCAGTTCTCTAACCCAATCGTTCAGTTCTGCTTGCGAACATAAGCGTTGACCTCCATGCAATGTATATGTTGACTCGCATTCTGATGTGGTTTCTACTGTCTCCGGATCTGATGTTGGATCTATCGCCTCATTATTTGATGCCCATCTTGAAACGGACGGTTGCGGGAAATGGCACTGGAAAAGTCACTGTTGAAACAGCAGCGTAAGTCCATCGTATATTTTTTCCCACGCCGGTTTTTTTGCTAAGACAGAAGTAGCAATCTGTTACATGGCAAAGCGGTTCTCTCCAAAGCATTGGCATGACGATTCTCGGCTGTCGTCTGAAAGAATTTCAATAATAAGTTTATATATGTTCTTGAATTTCGTAATCTACACTTACTTTGAGTCAGCTAGCCGTACGTAGCACCTTGGACATAGAGCACTTGGTGTCCACCGCTCATCTATGTTTGAGACCTGTAAATTGAAGCTCTCTTCAAATGAATCTCTCAATTTAGGTAAAAACAACGCTTGTTTTTTTCAGAAACGCACATGTAACAAAAATTACTTGGAATTACACATGTAACAAAAATTACTTGGATTGGTATTGCATTCAAATCCTCGCGAACGTTTGCCCATTTTGAGGTTACTTGCGAAAGTAAGTGATATTTGGCAATGTTCATCCTTAAATACCTACACTCACAGAAAAATTCGGTTGAGACAGCCGAAGTAGCCGTAACCGAATTCTAAGGTTGTCTCAACCGAATTAGAGGTTGACACAACCTCATTAGAGGTTCACACAACCTCATTGGAGGTTGACACAACCTCATTAGAGGTTGACACAACCTCATTAGAGGTTGACACAACCTCATTAGAGGTTGACACAACCTCATTAGAGGTTGACACAACCTCATTGGAGGTTGACACAACCTCATTAGAGGTTGACACAACCTCATTAGAGGTTGACACAACCTCATTATAGGTTGACACAACCTCATTGGAGGTTGACACAACCTCATTAGAGGTTGACACAACCTCATTAGAGGTTGACACAACCTCATTGGAGGTTGACACAACCTCATTAGAGGTTGACACAACCTCATTAGAGGTTGACACAACCTCATTAGAGGTTGACACAACCTCATTGGAGGTTCACACAACCTCATTAGAGGTTCACACAACCTCATTGGAGGTTGACACAACCTCATTAGAGGTTGACACAACCTCATTGGAGGTTGACACAACCTCATTAGAGGTTGACACAACCTCATTAGAGGTTGACACAACCTCATTAGTGGTTGACACAACCTCATTAGAGGTTGACACAACCTCACTAGAGGTTGACACAACCTCATTAGAGGTTGACACAACCTCATTGGAGGTTGACACAACCTCATTGGAGGTTGACACAACCTCATTAGAGGTTGACACAACCTCATTAGAGGTTGACACAACCTCATTAGAGGTTGACACAACCTCATTGGAGGTTGACACAACCTTTTTCATAATTTTTTCATTTGGTTGACTAGTGAGATAATTTTAAAATTAAAATGCAATGTTCGAACTAAAAAGTAGATTCTGAGGGCTTTAGCGAAAAAATTCACAACTTCATTATTAATTGATGGATTTTCTTAAAAAGTAGCTTGTTTGATTTCTAAAACCTGCCTCATTGCGTATAAAATACAAAAAAAATGCACTCTGTGAATTAATATTTTTTTAAAATGCTTTAAAGGACTTTCACTTGTAAATTTTCGGTAAAATTTTGTAAAATTCCTGATTCAACAACCGATTACGACCGCTATAGCTAGCCGATGAATGAAGACGCACATTATTTATGTTTTCGGGTCTACTACCATCCATTTAGTATATATTTTGACGAGATTTGTTAGTTGCTGAAACAATTTTTCATACAAAAACAAATTAACCAAAAAAAAATTTTTAAAATTTAAAAAAAAAACAAAAAAAAACCAAACGAAAAAAAAATATTTTATTGCGTTTTTCGAGCTCATGTCAAGGTTATCTACACAGAAAAAATTATGGCATCCGGAGTACATTTTGACTGTTAACTAGTGTTATTATGACTGCTATAACGGTTTACCACTCTGGCTGTAATTCATAATGTATCAACAACATATATACCAATTCTCATCTTCATACCGCTGGTAGTTCATGAGATATAGCCATTTTTAAATTTCAAATGGTATGGGCGGTGCCACGCTACTTTATCCAATCACTACCAAGTATAACCAAGGACTATCAGTAGATCATCAGTACCACATTGTGAAATTTTCATAACAATCGGTACAGTATAAAAGCCATCGGTGCAATTTTTGAAAAGGGGGCGTGGCACCGCCTACTTACAGCCTGGCTACAATTCATACTGTACCAACAACATATATAGAATATCGTATCTTTTTACCTCTGATAGTTCATGAGATACAACCATTTTAAATTTCAAGTTGTATGGGCGGTGCCACGCCCCTTTATCCAAACATTTCCAAATATAGCCAAGGATTGTCAGAAGGTCATCAGTACCGCACTGTGAAATTTTCATAACAATCGGTATATTAAAAAAGCCGTCAGAGCGATTTTTGAAAAGGGGGTGTGGCACGGCCTGGGTTACCCTTATCATTAAGGGGTATGAAAAATAGATGTTGGCCGATTCTCAGACCTACCCGATATGCCTACAAATTTTCATACATATCGGTCCAGCCGTTTCGGAGGAGTAAGGTAACTAACATTGTGACACGAGAATTTTATATATATACAGATTTTGTGACATATAAATTATTTATATATGAATTTTTGAAAGAAGATTTCAGATTTACTTAGTTCCTTATTGAATATGTAGGCTGATACAATAAAGTACTCACCTTAAAGGAAATATCCTCAAAATTTACCCATTAAAACTGAGACGCTACAAAAGTAAATCGATAGGGACAGCAAAGGACGCCAATTTTTTTTCCCGGTCCTTTGACATTTCTCTTCAGTAAGGTTTGCTATTTCATCATGGAAAGATATACAAGCCAACAACGAGTCGAAATTATTAAAATTTACTACCGAAATTTGGAGTCAGTGGCCTCAACTTTAACAGCGCTACGTCCAATTTATGGTCGTCATAATCGTCCTACCAGATCAACAATTGAGCGTCTAGTGAAAAAATTTGAATCCACAGGCACAGTACAAAATGTTCCCGTGCCAGTGAGACAAAGAAGTGCCCGTAGTGTCGAGAATATTGCTGCCGCTGAGGCTTCAGTTCAAGAAATGTGTCTCTCACACGTCGTTCTCAAGCGTTGGGCATCTCTGTGACGTCGTTGTGGCGAATTTTGCGAAAAGATCTTGGCCTACATCCTTACAAGATCAAATTGACGCATGAACTGAAGCCGCTTGACCACCATAAGCGTCGTATGTTCGTGAATTGGGCTGAGCAACAACTTGAAAATGATTCGGATTTTCATCGGAAAATCATCTTCAGCGCTGAGGCTCATTTCTGGCTGAATGGCTTCGTCAATAAGAAAAATAAGCGTTATTGGTCAGACAGCAATCCACACGTAATCAATGAGTCATCATTGCATCCCGAAAAAATTACGGTTTGGTGCGGTTTATGGGCCGGCGGCGTCATTGGGCCGTACTTCTTCCGTCATGATCGAGACCTGCACATTACTGTGAATGGGAATCGCTACCGTTCAATGATAACCGAATATTTTTGGCGCCAGTTGGATAATATGGACTCGGAGGACATGTGGTTCCAACAGAACGGCACCACAAGCCACACAGCGAATGCCACAATCAATTTATTGGAAACCAAGTTTGGTGAACGTGTTATCTCACGAAATGGCCCAGTCGATTGACCGCATCGGTCGTGCGATTTGACGCCGTTAGATTAATTCCTGTGGGGCTACGTCAAGTCTATGGTCTATGCCAACAAGTCAGTGACGATTGATGAACTTCGTACGAATATCGAACGTGAAATTGCAGCGGTATCGGCCGATTTATGCTTGAAAACCGTCGAAAATTGGGTTTGGCGTCTGGACTTCTGCATGCGTGCCCGTGGTGGCCATGCAAAATAAATCGAGTTCCATACATAATGGCATCGAACGTACTTTCACAGGAATAAAGAATTTCATTGGTATCTAAAACCGGTTTTGTTTTATTTAAAAAAAACTTTTGTAGTGCTCTTATTGAACCCTTTATATAGACTGTTTATTTACTTTTTCTTTTTGGGTTTTCAGCGTTGTCCTAGATTAGTTGGAAAGCTTGTAAGGTAGAGCGTAAGGTAAAGTATTTTTGAGATTTTTTCCAGATTTTTCACAAGAGGTTTAGAGGTCGCGAAAGTCGAATTTCCCAAAAAAATCATGTATTCCGGAAGTTTATTGAATTTTACCTAAAACTCGGTAAATAAACGCGATTTTTTTAGTTAGTAAGTTCAAATTGTTAAAGAAAAACGTCCAATCTCTTATTGTGTATTAATTAGACTGGCCCAAGCTTGTATGGAAAAATAAAAGTATATTCCGATGTTTTCTCCACAATCTTAGTTTTGTTCCTTTTATCAATAGATGTGTCTATAGCTAAAATTGGATCAATCGGATAATATTTAGAGGTCGCGCCAATTTACGACATTTATGATTGTCCCTTATATTACAAGCAGATACTAGTGAATTGTTGTTGTAGTACTGTTTGTGTATTTCTGACTGTGTATATTTGTTATATAGTTTATTTATATAATTTCGTCATTAGTAAATATGTACTTTTTCCACATTTTTCTATGAATCATGCAAAATAATATATATATGTAACTACATATGTATCTATATCGCTTTCTATAACACTGTGTGAAATTTGTTAAGTCATGGCAAAATAACCATATGGGTGATTCCTTGGAAATAACGTTTTGTTTGTCCATCACGTTTATTTCCATGTAATTAAGGGACGGCAAATAAATAATCGCGTAATTTCAATACTTTTATGGTACACAAGATTTTCCACAACAATATTCTCACCTATTCTCAAACTAATGAAAATATCAGAACCGTGGCGTGTCCATTTCATAAAAATCAAGGTTTATACTATATTCACTCCCTCATTTCGCAGGATGGATTAATATTTTTTTATGGTCATTGAAATTGCCTAGATAGAGGATATTTTCATGTATTTACCAAGCGTAAATCTCCTATTTAGGCCCGACTAACAAGATCTAAACTTTGTCCACGCATTTTTGCCTAATATCGTACATTTACGTTTTACCGCTGTGGCGCCATGTTGGATGGGTATAAAGGCGCCCTCGCTGTGAGAACTCGACCATTGTATATCAAATGTTATGTTTACATCAATGGCTGACAGATTTATCCACATTGAATCGATTGGAGTGAAGTGTTTTCTTTACGAAGGGTAAGTCACAAAATTAGCAGTCAATACCATGGTACCGCTTTTTTATTGCGCAATATAATACTCGCCCTCCTAGTGACGAAATTTGTTCGATATTTAGTCATCGAAATGTGATTTTTAAAGGAAATTATCTCACGTCAATTTGGCATAGAATGAAGTCAATTTAAATATGAAATATCAATACCGTGGATGTCAGAATCGAGGCAATTCTGAAAATTATAGTATAAAATATATTGATAAATGTTTGTTGTATTGTAGTACAATAGATGTTGGTATACACTATAGTAGTATATATAAACAAAAACTGTAAAAAAAAATCACATCCGAGGTATGTTAAAAACTAATAATTTCACCATCCGAAAAAAACGTTATTTCCAAGGAATCACCCATGTACGGATTTATATTGGATTTATGAGAGATTTATGAGAAACTCACCAGGTACACGGTTTATTGGAAACCATATAGATTGCGTTTGTTCAACAAGGCTTCCGTCAAATGGTGATGTGCTTAAACTTCTGATTTTTCATCATTTGGAGAAAAAGAAAACTGATAGGGTTAGTTTTCGAGGACGGCAGTTGCAGTTATCGAAAGTTGGGAACGAGCAAGACTTCCTTTTCAGGGGATCGATTCTATTATAAGAAAATTTAGCAAACTTTTATGCCAATATAAAATTTTGAAGAAAAGTAGAAACAAAATCGAAAGAATTCGTGCAAAAGAAGTCATATTCAAAGCAGATTTGGATAAAATATTTGACGTTGCTATAAACGGTGCATTAAGCAAAATCAATAATGAAGAGGACAAAATGTTTCTTGTAATGCAAAGAAAAAATAATAAGATTTGCAGCATGAAAGGAATAGACACGATCTTAAATCACAAAGAAAATCGGAAGCGAAAGAGAGAAGCTGATATTGAGGCACGACAATTGCGTGACATTGAATCGCAAAGAGCTAAAGAAAGAGTAGTTTGTTTATCTACACTGAAGGATTATGGTGAATTTTCCGATAGCGAATCAGATTCATCGCATGCCGAAGTTAGGTATTGCAATACACGAAAGACAAGTTAAAGCTACATAAGTCTGTGTTTACCAATGATTTTGTTGGATCTATTGACCGCGTAAAGCTTTCCGATCGGAATACCATGTATGTTGTTGGAGTTTTAGCTCAAACATTGGGTGCACCTGTGTCAGACATTTCCTTATCGCATTCTACAATACAACGAAAAAGAATCAATATCCGCAAAAAAAATTATCAGAAGAAGATAAGGACTCATAATCTCCGCAATATACAGTCAGAATACACTGGGATAGCAAATTATTGCCCGGTATCTTGGATAAAAATAAAAAAGTCGATAAAGTGGCTGTACTCATCAGTGGAAATGGAGAAGAAAAGTTAAAAGTGTATGTGACTCATCAGTGGAAATGGAGAAGAAAAGTTATTAGCAGTTCCGAAGACAACAAAAGGAAAAGGTGCAGAACATGCTAACGCTTGTTTGCGTGTATGTGACGATTGGTCAATAAAAAACAAAATTCATGGACTATGCTTTGACACTTCAGCCTCTAATACTGGTTTAAATCTAGGTGCATGTGCTTTAATTGAAAAAAACATTAAAAAAGAGCTTATATGGATTGCTTGTCGCCATCACATATTTGAGGTTATGCTTTCTAATGTATTCAAAGAATATTTTGGCCCAAGCGGAGGTCCAGACCTACACTTATTTAAAAGGTTGCAGAAGCAATGGCCAAGTATTGAGAAAGAAAACTTCCAAACGGGAGATGATTCACTTTTTAATACCAGTCACTTGCTTGAACACCGACAGCAAATGTACGAATATTATACCGAAGCAATGAAGACCCAACAACCAAGACACGATTACCTTGAACTCCTTACGCTTTGTCAACATTTTCTTGCTGATGAACCTAAATCAAAAGAAACCAAATTTAAATTTTATGTTCCAGGCGCCTGTCATCTTGCCCGTTGGATGTCGAAGGCGATATATTGCATAAAAATATATATGTTTCAACATCAGTTTGATCTTACATATGAGGAGAAGAAAGCAGTAACAGAAATAAATTTGTTCATAAGTCTTATATACGGACGATATTGGAATCAAGCTCCTTTAGCCACAAACGCTCGTCTTAATGACGCAAATCTACATAAACAACTCAAAGTCTACCCTTAAAAGTGATCCTACCCTCTGGGAAGACGACGCCATTTATATTACGATGAAAGAAAAAGCTGGACTTTTAAAAGTTGTAAAGGATTGTGCGGAACGGGGTATTGCTTTGGTGACCCAATTTAACAACTCTATAACCAAAACTGAGGAACAGTAGCAGTTTTCACTTAGATCAGTAGCTCTCCATAAAAAAACATTTCCCATGGCTTCTAAAGCTAATATTGGAAAAATGCCAATCGGAAATTAAACACATATACATATAAAAAATATGATAATCAAATAACATTATTAGTTTTTATTTAGTTTATACAAGGTGGCGCAAAAGTAATCCACCTATCAGAAAATGCTATAAATTTTGCGATTGGTCCCTAATGTCAGTTCTGTTTTGACATTTGTGTAGTAAACACATGCGAAATACACGTTAATAAACAATGTTACGCTACACTGCTCCAGAACGCGGAATATTGCTGACTATTTATTTGACCAATAATCGGTCGGTGAATTTGGCACAACGTGAATTTCGTCGCAGATTTCCTGGCCGTCCAACGCCTACTGGTAAAACACTGCGACGTTTCGCCGCTCGCCTCGAAGAGACTGACACAACACGAGATGCTGCCAGGCGTGGCAGACCCCGGAGTAGCCGTTCTGCAGAGAATATTGCTGCTGTAGCCGAGGATGTCATGGAAGCGCCGTCGACATCGACCAGACGGCGTGCCACGCTACATAGCAATGATCAACGAGTTATTTTTGCCGCAACTTGATGAACTGGGATTGGAAAACATGTGGTTCCAACAGGACGGTGCAACGGCACACACTGCACGTGCCACAACCGATATGCTGAAGGATGCATTTCCCGGGCGCCTAATCTCCCGTTTTGGCGATTTGCACTGGCCAGCAAGATCGCATGATTTGACCGCTCCAGACTTCTTTTTGTGGGGCTTTTTGAAGTCGCGGGTTTATGTCAACAAGCCTCAGACTCTTGCAGCTCTTAAAGACAATATCCGTCAAGAATTTGAGGACGTATCGCCGGAAGTTTTGGCCAAAGTGATGGACAATGCCATAAAAAGGGCTCAAATGACAATCAACTGTGGCGGCGGTCATTTACATGACATCATATTCTCGACTTGATGTAAAAAAAATTAAAAGACCAAATAAAAATAATCCACAAGAAGAATCAAAGTTTTTCATATTTTTTTAAATTACAGCCAAAAAATATCGAAAGTTTACTTTTGCGCCACCTTGTATAAATAAATATATTTGTCTGAACCTTATTAATGAAAAACTTTAATTTATTTTTAATTTCTCCCTAAACCCGAAAAATGTTTAATTTGGCGCGGCCTCAAAATATTGACCGATTTCGCTAAAGTTTGGATTGAGCATTATTATACACTATTCGAAAAGGATCAGCCTTGTGGAGCACGAAAATTCAACACTTTTGTATTTTGGGCCACCCTAGTATGCATAAACCAACAGTTTTGATCATGAGTTTGCACAATAAGGTAACATGCATCAAATTTAGTTGTAAATTTTTGAGAAATTTTGTAAATCGCGCTTTATAACTTTTAAAAGTTCTATGAATATTTGAAAAACTAATCCTACCCTTTAAAAGACCGATGAATTACAAATGTTTTTTATAAAAAAAATTTAGTTTGCAGTTACTGTTCGAAAGTTATACCATTTTAAAGTTTTTTACCCAATATTATAAACTGTTTAAACTAAACTAAAAATATTATAAACTGTTTACCATTTTTTCATTGCATTTTCTTTAAGTTTCTATGAACATTTAAAATACTAATGATGCACTTTAAAAGACGGATAAATTCCAAGCAATTTTGTGAAAAAAATTTTTGAATTTGGAGTTACAGTTACAGAGTTATGTTATTTTAAAACTCTTTACCCATTGTATGAAACAAATAATATTGTAATTTTTTGAATCAGATTTGCTTTAAACATTGCTTTAATGAAAAAGTATAAATGCTCAAAGTAATGACAAAGAATGACATGCAGGAAAAATGGCCCCACCAACACATTGCCGAAACTATATATATGTTTGCAGGCATTGTTTTCATGAATTGAAAATCTGATGCGTTTTTGTCCCTTTGTTGTCTGTCAGGGGATTTTTCAACAGTTTTCAACAACCAAAGCAATGATATATAAAATTTTTGAAATATGTTGCCGGGGCCGTTTTTTGCTGTGTGTAATTCTTGGTCGTTACTTCGTGCATGTAGATTTTTCATCAATGAAAATTTTAAAGCAAATTCGATGCAAAAATTACAAGTCCAAATATGTTGATTTACAAACTAAGAAAAACATGTTAATTGACTGAGTTTTAAGTAAAATTCAAGAAACATCCGAAATAGCCGATGTTAAAATTCGTCTTGCGCCACCTCTAAACCTCTTCCGAAAATCTAAAAAAATCTGAAAAATACTTTACCCTATAACTTTCAAATGTGGCCGTCGGTGGTGCAATGGTTAGTGTGCGCGGCTCTTGTACATGAGATCCTGGGTTCGAACTCTGCTCTGACCACCTTCAAATTTCTTTCGGCGGCGGTCACCTCGTATAGTGACGGCGACACTATCGAGTATATAGCCATGAAAAAGCTTCTCAAAATACAGTTCGGAATCGGTGTAAAACTGTAAGTCCCAATCAGTGAGTGAAAACTGGAAAGCGCACAGCTCAGTGATTGTGAGAAGTTCTCCCCGGTCCCTTCATGGGATGTAATGGGAACCATTTATTTTTTTATAACTTTCAAATAAAGCTTGAGAAAAAACTAATTTTTATTGATGAGACACCCTACTGTACATATTTATTTGGATCAAATATTTCGTATATAGTATGAGATGCAAATAAATGTTGGTCCCAGCTCACAGTGAACAAACTGCATCTGTTGTGTCCAATAGCATTTATAATTGCTACAACATTAGAACAAAATTCATAACTTTAAAACTTTCCTCTGCCCCCTTAAAAACTGAATGCTATATGGAACCGGCAGCACAGAAATTCCATACCATTTATCCAGCAGTTCTTTTAGTTGCACTTTTTGGAAAATAAATTGACATATTTTGTACAACACTTTGTTGTTTGGGAAACATTTTGCTTCCAAATACACTTAAGAGTGGCTCTGGATGTTAAACTAAATGAAATTATCTTAAAAATATACAAAATATATTATGAGAAACTTTAAAACAGACAAAAGCTGAAGTTATGGCGTAAACTTTTGTGTGGGACAGGGAGTATAGAAGCAGTGGTAGTCAATAGAGTTTTACATGTTAAGATTCGGGCAGTGTGCAATAGTTTTTCCAATCCAGAACATTATAAAAATAGTAAGAAAGTGAAAGTAAAGCAGATTAAAACACATTTTCCCCAAAAATTACTAAACCACCAATGATGATAAAATGGCTAAAGATAAGATTGTTACATCAATTAAAATTTAGAAGTTATATGAACTTCGGCTTGCAATACTATATAACATGTTTCTGTTGATTCCAGTTAACTGCTTTTTATTTCGATTTAAAGTATAAATTTTGAGCAAAATGTTTTAGGAGTTGGGTTTTGTTTTTTATTATAAACATTCCAATTATTTTTTGCCTTGTAATATGAGGTTGAGACCTGTAACTATATTAACAAAAAAATCGTTTCCCCTTACAGCCCCTGAAGGGATTATGGATAGGAACTCACAACCAGTGAGTTGTGCGCTTTCTAATTTTTCTCTCACTGATGGGGACCTACAGTTTTACACCGGTTCCGAACAGTTTTTTGAGAAGCAGTACCACCGGCGGCCACAAACTATAGTCGGAAAATTTTTTTTTTTTTCGAAAAATGTACTAGGAATCGAAACTTCAACGGCCGGTTGGGGACAATAAGCATAAGTACCTATAGGTACCCTCGTATAAAAAAAAAAAGTTTGAGACCCCCCCACATTTAGAATTCCAAATAGCGTTTTTCAGTACACCCATATGTGCAAGGAGGTCTCTATTTCACGGAATGCCACATGACGACCTTGAATTATCAGTTCACGCACTGCATCGATGGTTTGTGGCAGAACCACTGATTTTGGACGACTTTCACGAAATTCTCATCCTGGAGTGAACGGCGTCCAAGACTGAACTCTTGGATTTACAGTATTTTTTGATGGTGCTTCATCACCAAAAGTCAAAGCAAGTTGATTGAGACACTCTTGTCTCGATAATCATCGCACTAAAATTTTCACGGGTTAATTCCATTCCGATTTTTAAATACAACAAATAGTGCTCGTAAATAAAATCGTTCTATGTATGTTTATGCTAAAAAATGTCGATGTTTCCAATGGAATTTCCACTTTTCATCTGGCAATACTAGTATAGCCAGCAATACTAGTATTGCCAGGACACGACATATGAATAGCAACCTCCAGCTTTGCCTCCTAAGGTGACCTCACTATTGACGCAAATTTTAGAATTGGATTGGCTAGAAAGTATCATCAGTTTCTCATATAGGTGGTGATTCTATTATTTTTGAAATGATTTTGATTAGCCGACTAAATTCTTTGTCATATAGTTGTACTCGTACATCTGACGTTTCACGCTTAAATTCGTAACATTTCACATTATTTTCAGTGGCCAGTTTCACTTGAATCGCGTTGTAAATATGGATGATTAAAACGAGAACTTTCGTCATATTTTGGTCCCTTGTTTCCTGAATGGCAAACAAGCTGCGGAAGTGCAAGTGGGACGCGTATGATTTGAATGTTTTAACAGCGCCCAAATGGACACTGGAACTGTAGGCCAAAACCGTCCTCGAATCTGACCGACTCATAAATGCAGAAACATCGGAAGGTATGTTTGTGTAGAGTTGCGTTAAGTGTTAGTGTCAAAGTTTAATATGTTTGTTGCAATTTCGTGTTCGTCCACATTGGATTGGGATTGGAACGGGTCCTAATGCAAATAAAGAGAAGTGGTACGTAAAAGCATGGAACACGGTGGTATAGAGGAAAGTGGTATGCAACAGAATGACATACGCCCATAGCGGGAATACCGGACTTTGTACTCAAACTATCGAGTTTTCTGGTAGATGCGATTGTCTTCAACTCACACAGTGGTTAATAATCTGCAAGTGTCTACTTCACTTACATACAAACGTTCCAAACTAAAACTTGGTGGTCGTCTGGGTTGCCAATCCGATAAATCGTGTGAAACTCTTCCGACCTAAATGAAATCAGGTATAAGGCTTCACGTTATCAAACGCCAATCACCATTTAAGACAAGGGTGATTCTGCTACGCCCATTTTTTCGGCTATGATATCTGTGTGGAAAGTGTTGTTAGTATCGTTTGATCTAATATCAATATTCGCTAATATACCAAGCTATTTGGCTATAAGACAATGGGACTCTATCGGATGATTCAAGAGGATAACCAAACGAGTATTTTTGGAAACTTTACAATTTTGCCTGTTGGACGATGTTTATTTTGTATATGTTAGTTGGACTTATGACCGAATATTCGGAATGCCAGTGAAAAGTATGCGATAATATTAGAAAGTTTAAACGAACATCAAGATAGAATACAATGTACGCTGGGAATGGAGTGTAACAATAGCATTTCGTATTTGGACACCACTGTTCATCGTAAGGACAACAACATTATTTACAACTGGTACACAAAGGACATAACATGAGGACGAATTATTACTAATCACTCCACACGACCACTTAGATGGAAAATTAACACGGTGACTACCTTCATCGGAAAGCTATAGATAGAAATTAAGGAAAATTCAAGGAGGGCAACATCAAAAAGATTCGACGACTTCCTAGGGGAATGCGTGCACATGAAAACGGAAAATCCCAATCAACAACAGAACGATCTGGCATCACAAGACAATACTTCAGCATCCCGTTTATTGCTATTCTCTTCGGCACTAGGCGACTGGGGGCGATGATATCACAGGACAACGCAGTCTTCGCTCATAAGAGCAAGATCTTCACCGGCACAAGGGATGCAATGGAGAGGGAACGACAACATAATGT
Source organism: Phaonia tiefii (assembly GCA_963931995.1). Classification (NCBI taxonomy): domain Eukaryota; kingdom Metazoa; phylum Arthropoda; class Insecta; order Diptera; family Muscidae; genus Phaonia; species Phaonia tiefii. The sequence continues at coordinate 289,921,280 of OZ008368.1, forward strand.
GGTATAGGAATCTGGTTGTAAGGGGAGTAACGATGGCTGATATATGGGAACGGCGAGGGGAGCACTTGGAGTGAGAATAGCCGAACATTAGGCTGACGTCGGGTATGGGAAAATGAGGACAGCTTTGGCGCAACATATGTTGGAGATAAGACATGCAGGAGATTTTGAGAATTGGAGAATATTAGATAAGGAAATGGGGAGAAATACACGGTACATATTGGGGAGTTTGGAAATACGATGGCAACAAGCGATGACTATGAGCACCAAGGGGCACAAGACCGGTACTAAGTCTGTGTACACATTTACACAGTGGTTATTTTTGAAATATAATTACTTACAACAAGAATATTTGTAATTTGTTGGAAAAGACCCAACGAAACGTTAAATTTGAAAATAGAATATGAATAATAGAAAAGCATGCCGCTTTTGATATTTGTTCACAATACAAAAGGCAAAAAAGAAAGGTTGTAAATTTTTTTCAATAGTTTTTATTTCCAGGAATATTTGTCCATATCCAACACTACGGCGCCATCTAGAAAATTTCCCTTTACTTTCAAATCCACCACTTATCTTTCACTATCTATGGTTTTTTATTTATCTATAGTCAAATTATACTTTTTTATAGTTTGGAAGAAAATATAATGCATTTACAGTTTGCCGCAAATATAGTATAATTGAGCCCAAACACATTGTGTTTGCAATTCACTATAATATGTTTGGAACACAATGATTAATAGGTTATACTCGTAATACATGTATTTGTGACCCAAAATGTGGATTTACGGCTGAAGACACGGGTGCTTGCCACAATAAAGAATCAAATAGCAGAAGATCTTCAATTAACGAAAAAAATGCCTTCAAATATGTACATGGTTCCTGCAGTATGTTGCTGGGGCCGTTATTTTTTCAGAGTGCAGTTCGTTTTTCAATGTTGACGTATCGCACTAATCCTTGACACCTGCAATCGGGGTTTTACAGAACTTAATAATGTCTAGTTGATCAAAGATACTTAATTTTGGTGGATTGAAATTGATTCTGAATAAAAGTGTGCTGCAAAAATTGCACCGCCAATTTTATTCCATTTTAACAAGAGTCACACATATTTCCCAAACATAAAATAAATAAATGGTTTCCCATTACATCCCATGAAGGGACTGGGGAGAACTTGGCACAATCACTGAGCTGTGCGCTTTCCAGTTTTCACTCACTGATTGGGACCTACAGTTTGACACCGATTCCGAACGGTAATTTGAGAAGCTTTTTCATGGCTAGATACTCGATAGTGTCGCCGTCACTACGCGAGGTGACCGCCGCCGAAAGAAAATTTGAAGGTGGTCAGAGCCGGGTTTGAACTCAGGATCTCATGTACAAGAGCCGCGCACACTAACCATTGCACCACCGACGGTCATACTTGCATGGGGTCTTCAAAAAGTTAAAGGGCCCGATTGGGTCCATCCTTTAATGTCTTTCGCACATAAGGCTCTTGACAATAGGTAATAATGTGTAAAGCCTATTTGGAGGAAGATTATGTATTTGATTTTTTTATTCGGAATTATAGATATAAATTTCATTCGCTGATGATACAATTATTTAACAGGACTAGGTCCGTAGGAATCTGCTCTTCAACCTATAATTATAATTATGATTGTATTTTAATTGGCTGGTTAGTGCCCCTGAAAAGTATCTGTGCCACCAGGACTTTAATCTTATGCCATAATATTCTGGCATTTAATCAAGTAAGTACCTAAGTAATACACGTTGCTTCCAATTCAACGTCACATCTAACATTCCATCAATGAAAGGGGTGATAAACCAAAGCTGAATACAATTCAGTGCATTGTTTAAAAATGTCATTACTATGGATACTGAAACGAGCCGAAACAACCAAACTAGAACAGCAACAATGGGGAAAAAGAAAACATACTAGGTAAACAGACAACCGACAACAAATTTAGCACCGTCCACGGTCAAGCAGGAGGGATGTTAGTGCCCTGTTCTGCCTGATGTTGTTATGCAAACTAAATTAATGGTGTAAAACATACGAACGAGTAGCAGACAAGGAGAACGAACAACAGAGAATGCCAGTGCAATGGAGAACATAAATTGCATAGGAAAAAGGAAATGCATCAACAGCACACATATGTTATCCTTAAAATGGTATGTTGCTTTAAGTTTCAATCTTTTATCCTTGTTTGCACAAGAATACAGTTTTTGTTACTATTTTATCATTAAAGTGTATATATGTGTGTGTGACCTATAAAAGCACAAAAGAGTAATTCTTCCCTTTAAGAGATTTCTTTACGCCTCAAATAACCTGCATTTCCTTTTTCCTTATTTTTGTGATTCCTTTTAACTTCTCGTATTTGTATATTGACAAAGAAATATTATTACAATTTAACTTCATTGATCCATTGAATAAACATTTTCTTACATTTTCCAATGAAGTGGATTTTTTGTTTCTGTTCGATTTTCCATTGCTTTATTTTCTATTTTACTGCTGTGCTTTCTGTGTTGGAGCTCCATCGTGCGTTCGGTTGATTCGTATGCTGTGGTACAGATTGCATCAATATCCGCTTTGAATGTTTGTGGCGAGGAACTGTACAAACGGATGAACAATCTCCTTATTTTTTTTATAACTTTAAGTTTTTTGCAAAAGAGGATATAAGTTCAACATGCGTCCATACACTGAAAGAAAAACGCTTCGTCCCCTAAATGAAACATTTCCGTTAATTTTTTAACGTTGTTGAACGTTGAAAAGTGTCGTATATTCGACAATTTGGTAGTCGCTGCAACGAACAATTTCATACATGATTTTTGCAGTAACGTCTTACTTTTCGGTCCTACTACAATTTTAGTTAATTTGAATTGTGTAGAAAAATGGGTTAACAACTAAAAAAAATAAAAGCATAACATACATATAAACTATTGATATTATCTCTCTCTTTTACAGTTTGTCTAAATTATTTATTTATTTTGGAGTTTTGACAACATTTTGAGTTGGCGAAACAATTTCGTTTCTGCAACGAAACTAATTTTAATGAAGATAAAGAGAGAATAACAGTCGAAAAAATTGGCGACAGTAAAATAGAGGCCAGCAAGAGAAAATGGTGAGAGTGTGTGGTGGGTCACGTACACAATTCAAATCAGTTCATTTGCAATAACCGGAATAATTTAAATAAAGTTGTTAAAACAGAATAATTAGTTATACTTAGTAATAATATTTTTTTTTATTAAATTGACAACTGACAACAACTGCATGAGGTTAGACGTCTTCCACATAGTAATTCAACAAGCAAATTAAACAAATTTCAACATATTTTTCCAACTGGCTCTATCCTTCGCCTTTTCTCGCCAGTTGGTAACACCAAGGATACTGAGGGATTCTTCTACCTGGTCTTTCCAGCGGAGTCTTGGTCGTCCTCTTTTCCTGCTTCCATCGGGTACGTTATCGAAAATCTTTCGCGGTGGATCATCTTCATCCATTCTGATAACATGGCCTAGCCAACGCAATTGGCCTAATTTGATTCGCCTAGCTATGCCCACGTCGGAATATAAGTAATATAGCTCTTGGATCCAGCGACTTCTGTACTCGCCGTTTTCTCTAACAGGCCCATATATTTTACAGAGAATATTTCTCTCGAATACTCCCAGGTGTTTTTCACCCGCTTGCGCAAAGCGAGAGTCTGATATAGGTGGAGAGTCTGATATAGCTGGTTGCTGAGCCCAAAATATCATCTATTTGCATGCACAATTCTCCTACCTAACATCTGGCTGGCGTTGTTGTCCTTGTTCACGGCGGATCCAAGATGAAAAAACTCCCCCTCCACTTCAAAATTATATCGGTTGTCAACGTTCAAGTGCGGACCAAATCGAGAGGTTATCTTGCCCTCATTAAACGCAAGACCCACCTTCGCTAATTCCTTTTCGATTCTTGAAAATACTGCAGTAACCTCTTGCAAATTTAGCCCAATGATGTCTATGTCGTCAGCATACGCCAGCAATATATGGCATTTCGTGTTAGTGGTCTTGTCCGTATCTAACTGCAGCCTTTATCATTATTATCTCCATTAAGATGTTGAAGAGATTGCACGAAAGTGTGTCGCCTTTTCTAAGTCCTCGCTTGGTACAGAATGATCCAGTGAGGTCTTTCCCCACTTTCACTGCTGATTTGGTGTTGGTCAGCGTCATTCTACAGAGGCGGATCAGTTTTGCCGGAATACCAAGTTCAGACATAGCTTCGTACAGTTTTCCCCATATGGGGCTATCGAAAGCAGCTTTGTAATCGGCAAAAAGGTGGTATATATCGATTTGCTTTCCATGGGTCTTTTCCAGGATTTGGCGTAGCGTGAATATTTGGTTAGTCGTGGACTTGCCTGGTCTAAAATCACACTGATAAGGTGCAATCAGGTTTTCAATAATTCGCTTTAGTCTTTCACATAATACGCTCGACAAGACCTTATACGCGATGGATAAAAGACTGATACTAAAACACGTCGACACAGCACGATTCTTAAACACGAGTTTTAATATTGATTAGGTAGGGTTTTCTTTTATTTTCATTTCACTTATATAGTTGGACAGACACATGGAATACCCCTTTTGAATACAGGACATAATACACTGAAACTCCAATCGTTGGGCATAGATTTTTTAATAATAATCTATTATTCTGAAAAATAAATTGTGTGAATTTATGTCTTTGCTGTGATCGTTTGTGTAAATTGAGTGTCTATAAATCAAGAACATAAAAAAAATTACAGGAGGTGTGGGGGGACACCCGGTTGGAAGGAAGTTCCTTTCGCTGTATATTATGTACTACTTAGTTCCAATACGCCTAAGACGCCCGTTGAAAAATACGATAATTTAAATGGATCTAAATGGACTTTTGTAAAATGATAAACTTTTTTTAACAACAATTTTTCTTTATAGAATGTATTTTTTTTCAAAAAAGTATATATTTAGAACCTTTTTGCAAGAATATGTAATATATTTTTCTGTAAAGGTCCTTTTTTAAAGAGAGGTACTTCTTTTATTAAAAGCTAATGTTTTTTAAGAAACGGTACTATTTTTAAGAAGAAGTACTTTCTGTAAGCAAAAGCCATAAGAGATGAATTTTGTTTACAAAGAAGTACTTTTTTTAAAGAACAGGTACTTTTTAAAGAAGTGGTATCCCTTTTAGGAAAAGGATATTTTTTAAGCAAATGTTCTTTCTTTCAGAAAGGCTACTTATCTCAAGAACAGATAATATTTTATCATCATTTCCCTTACGTGAGTCTATTTACTCTGGCTTTTGTGCTTGACTTTTTTGAAAATAATATAAAGCTAATGAATAAGTTTTATATTATTATAAAGGTCTAGAGCTTGAAGAAAATTGAAAATATATTATTTTATGTTTAAGAAAAAGTACTTTTAAGAAAAGGAATTTTTTTAAGAAAAGGTATATTTTTTTAGGAGATGGTATTTTTTTGAAGATGAGGTGTTTTTAAGAAATGGTATTTTTTAGCATTGGTCCATTTTTTAAAGAATAGGTAAATTTTTAAGAGTAGGTACTTATCTCAAGAAAACTTATTGTAACTTATTTTATTGTAGGAAAATGTACCTTTACCCAGACGTTACTCCACATATTACCTGCATAAAAATTTTAGCCACCATATGTTCAACTCTGTGGTGCTGAGCTTGACAACAAGCTTTGAAGACCGCCATGGATCTTCAAATTACGAATTAATAAGAAATCATCTTCAACAACTTCTTCGCCGAAATTGCTGGAAGCAATTACAAATAAATTTCTTTAAATTTCATTAGGTTTTTTACTATCTTTTTTGTACCTTGAATGTCCTTAAAATTAAATTATAATATAAGTCATTTAAAAAAAAAAACATACTCTCACTTGCTGCAATACTATCTAGTAATAACTCATACCATGTAAATATCATTATATATTTTCTTTTATAAAACTGTTGTAACGATAGCTAAATAAAAAAAAAAAGATACGTTATTTTGTTTCGCACCTCTTTAAAGAAAAGGTAGCTTTTTACGAAAAGGCAATTTGTAGTAAGAAAATGTACTTTTTTAACAAAAGGTACTTATTTAAAAAAAAATATATTAAGTTTACTACGATCTTCGATTGAAATTTTTCTTATTATTGAAACGAGCTTAAGATATTTTGTAAGTATTGCTTATTTATTTCCAATATTTCGCCTCCACATTGGACGACTTCTTCAGGGAAGAAGAAGAAAAAATTTACTTTTTTAAGCAAAAGTACTTCTTTAAGATAAGATAGTTTTTTTAAGATAAAGTACTCTGTATAACCCTAGATCAAGACTCCCTTACTTGGATACCCTGGTAATAAGAAATGGGGAGAATTTTTAGTGGATTGGTACCAAAAACCAACTGCTTATGGAAGGGTTATAAATTACCACTCCAAACACTCGAAATTAATGGTTATTAATACGGCAAGAAACCTCGTAGAGAGAGTTTTGAAGATGAGCGACGGGAATTTTCACAAAAAGAATAAGGAGAAGATTGCAACAATATTAATGGACAACAATTTCCCAATAGGGTTAGTCAATAGATTGATAAGGCAATATGAAAATAAGGGGCAAGATAACCAAAACCCAACGGTGGAACCGAAAAAGTTCAAATCATTATCTTATGTGCCAGGATTTTCTGAGAGATTAGAAAAATCAAAAATATTCGATACTAATAATTACAAAATTGCCATTAAAACAACACGCGCACTAGGTAGATTGTTTAGTAAAACCAAAGATAGAATAGATAAATTTGATAGATCTAATATAGTATACAAAATAGTTACCTCGTGGAGGAAATAACAGTGAAAGTTGCAATATGGTATATGTAGGTACAACTAAAACTAAACTTAAGACTAGAATTGCAGGACACAAATCAGATCAAAAATATAGACACATCTCAACACAAAAAACAGCATTATCATCACAATGTGCAAGCAAACTTAAATCATTTTCCAAACTTTCCAGCTACGTCAGTTTCGAATAGGGAAAATAATTATAAACGTCGTTTTATGTTAGAAATGTGACAGATAATAAGGACTCCAATAGCGAAGAGAATAAACTTTACAGCAGATGCGGATAATGTAGCACAGAATTATAGACATTTAATTAGTAAAATGTTGAATATTTCACCGAAAATTGTTTGATGTATCATTGAATTTGTCACTAGGTAACATTTTTAATATACCCGGGTGTAACTTGTTGAACTTACCATTATGTACATATTTTTATCAACCATATTATTTCTCTGGCTGTAAATTAGAGAAACTATTTCTACACAAAATTTTTTCTGGCTGTAACTTAGAACATTTTTCATATGACAAGAATTTATTTTATTTATTTATTTTATTTTTTTTCAAATGTTTAATTTTTTGATTTTTTGTTATTGTTGTTTTTTCAAATGACATGAAAAAATTTTGTTTATCAATTGAGGGCATGAGACTTAAAACTCGGTAAACACCATTTTTGAAATTTTTCAGGAGAAGCAAAAAACTGTTTTCTGTTTACCTTGTTTTCATACTCACTGACAATATGGATGTACTTTGATGCTCCCTAGCGGCCAAACGAGGAACTATAGAGGTGTGGATGTTATATCAGAGGGTGCGCCTTGGTCTAGAGAACAAGAATATGTGAAAAACGCATTTCACCAAAAATTGTCTTTACCGAGTTTTAATTCTCATGCCCTCAATTGTTTTTCATTTCTAATTAATAATATATCTTCCTGACGATGCTATCCAAAGGATAGCGAAATATCGAAAAAATATAATTACTTTATAAACACGACCAAACGGTCGGACAATTTAATTATTGAATAATTTTTTTTAATAAATTAAATTATATAAATTTTGGCCCCCGTATTGCAAATTTCGCACACAAATGAAGTGCTTGAATGTTGTAAACATATTGGCTTCCAACCTGGAGTTTATCCCCCTCCCCCACCCTCAGCTCTTGCAGACATTGATGGTAAAGCGTCACGTTGGTAAAGACGTTGATGGTAAAGCTTGTTTTGGTTTTTTAGGATGTTGAAATAGGGTGTTGATGTTATCCCGATCATGTTATATGCTTATGACCACTTAAAATGTTCGTAAATATATTCAGCTACAAAATCGCATAACAAACAATTTATTTATCTTCGAAACTATAAAGAAAAACGTTAAAAATTGATACTGGCCACACCTGTAGTTGGGTATGCGTTATCGTAGTAAAAGTTGGGTATAAGGACTAGGGTTTAAGAATATGAATATGTATTTTCTTTTTGAGGAATTTAAATTTTTTAAGAAGTGGCACTTATACAGGGTGTCCCCTAAACTTTTGTCTAAACTTAAACACGTGATAGCTGAGAAAAAAGCTACAATGTTTGTTCTTACGCCAATTGCATTTGAATGCATTTTCAATAAATGCATAATCTACTTTTTAAATGAAAAAGAAATATCATTGAAAATTGCTTCAAAATTGATTTTAAATAATTTATTTTTTCGTTTGAAATGAAAACGATTTTTTTTTAAAATGTTTTCAATTAACGAAATTTTTCAAAATGAGAGCCTTGTTGCGTTATGCACTTAGATAAGCGGTCTCTTATTTCAGTTGTAGTTGTATTAATAGTCATTTCCTGTCGCATTTGATTTAAAATCAATTTTGAAGCAATTTTCAGTGATATTTCTTTTTCATTTAAAAAGTAGATTATGCATTTATTGAAAATGCATTCAAGAATTCAATTATTTTGAACACGAATATCTCGAAAAAGAAGCCACCTAGGCAAGTGGAGTAAGAACAAACATTGTAGCGTTTGTTGTCAGCTATCACGTGTTTAAGTTTAGACAAAAGTTTAGGGGACACCTTGTATAAGAAAATTTTCGTTTTTAAATTTCTTTCACTTTGGCTTTTCTAAATTTTCTTTTTCTTGGGTTCAAAACTATATATATATATTATATTATTATATTATATATATATACTAAATATTGGTTACAGGCTCCACCTAGAAAATTTCTCATTAAACAAGAAATTTCCAAAGACATGTTACTCTAGACACAAACCAAAACAAAAGTTACCCAATATAGTTGATAATACTTGGTTGTATCATAGTAGTGTTAAAATAAGTTGTTTAATTTTATTCACTTGGCTCCCAGCCCGCAACGTGCAATAAGGAACTTCTTTCCAAAAACAGAATGCAAGGAACAACACAACAGCAAAGAATGTGATCCATTGATAGGAGAGAGACCACTCCGAAATAAATATATAACTGAACATGTGTGTGTGTATGCACGTGGCGATACAAGTCGCAACAAAATGTTCGTGTATTTGTAGTCAGAAAAAATCGAAAGCCGTACATACATTCTGAGGGCAGTCGAAGTCAATCAAAACGGAAGAAGTCAAAGAATCAAAGTGTTTTGGGTAAGACGACCATAAAATATAGCAAATTGACAATTTAAATCTACTGAATCCAATCAAAATTTTAATAAATTTGGTTAAAATAAATAAAAATAAAAAACCAAACAACCTCTGATGAAGATCTGTGGCTAGATCTGAAATAGCTATACGGTTTGCCACGAATCATAGTAATGCATTTGCAAAACTATTTTTTGAAAACTATATCTCTATTAATAGATATACGGAATGGCCTTCAGCTTAATTAGTATTATAAAAAGTAAAAAAATAAGAAAATTAAAGTTCAGAAAAATGCTTACAGACCATCACTGGCTTAATAATGGGGAGATTTGGCGCTACAATTGAATGGCACAACCCTAAACTCAGCAAGAATTGCATGATTTGGTTCTGTGTTAAATGTAGTTTCGAATATAAATCAACTGCTGTGTTGACACCCATAGGGGAGTAGAGTTTATGTTCATGCTAAGTGCAGACATATCGGGTTTTTCAATAAGAGCGCTACAAAAGTTTTTTTAAGTAAAACAAAACCGGTTTTAGATACCAATGAAATTCTTTATTCCTGTGAAAGTACGTTCGATGCTATTATGTATGGAACTGGATATCTTTTGCATGGCCACCACGGGCACGCTTGCCGAAGTCCAGACGCTGAACCCAATTTTCGACGGTTTTCAAGCATAAATCGGCCGATACTGCTGCAATTTCACGTTCGATATTCGCACGAAGTTCATCAATCGGCGCTGGCTTGTTGATATAGACTATATACTTGACGTAGCCCCACAGGAAATATTCTAACGGCGTCAAATCGCACGACCAAGGCGGCCAATCGACTGGGCAATTTCGTGAGATAACACGTCACCAAACTTGGTTTCCAATAAATTGATTGTGGCATTCGCTGCTTGGCTTGTGGCGCCGTCCTGTTGGAACGAAATGTCCTCCAAGTCCATATTATCTAATTGGTTATGATTGAACGGTAGCGATTCGCATTCACCGTAATGTGCCGGTCTTGATCATCATGGAAAAAGTACGGCCCAAAGACGCCGCCGTCCCATAAACGGGACCAAACCGTAATTTTTTCGGGATGCAATGATGACTCATGGATTACGTGTGGATTGCTGTGTGACCAATAACGCATATTTTGCTTATTGACGAAGCCATTCAGCCAGAAATGAAATTCAGAATTCAGAAACTGGAGAAATTGGAAATTGGTAAATTTTAATAATTTCGACTATGATGAAATGGCAACCTTACTGAAGAGAAATGTCAAAAGAGCGGGAACAAATATGGCGTCGTTTGCTTTCCCTATCGATTTACTTTTGTAGCGTCTCTGTTGAAACACCCTTTACATATCTACAAATCTTAAATATAAATCTTAATAAAAAATTCCTCATATTTGTCTTTAATTTCAGGACCTGAATTCGGTGGCCACAATAACATCCAACACCTCGACAACCACAATCTTCTACAGATGAGTATTTCAACATTGAATTGGTATAATATATTTAGAAAATTAAGACCATTTTCGAAACAAAAATTCGAAAAGTTGTAAAAAAACACCTGCAATGTAATATAAGTATTAAAAGTATAGTTTGTGCAATTAAAAACAAATAATTTAGTTGTCTTAGATCCTGGTTATGTTTAAAGTTGTAATTTCCTTTAAGGCTAAGAGATCATGTTTTCTCCGGTTAGTGTAAAATATCTAAATGCTGCTGGTGGGATTCGAACTCACATTCGCTGGACGATCGTTCCGATGTTTGTGAAGGATCATCTACAGCAGCGTCTAGCCCGCTAAGCCACTGCGGTGTGTATTTACACAAGTCACTAACCGAAGACACTTGATTGTGCAGAGTGATTGTTTGTCGCTACTTACACATTGCTTTCCTACTTACACGCACTGATCAATAAATGTCTTCGATTACTGACTTGTGTAAATACACACCGAAGTGGCTAAACGGGCTAGACGCTGCTGAAGATGATGCTTCACATGACACACCGCGTCATTTAAATTTTTTTCACTAACTGGAGAAAACATGATCTCTTAGCCTTAAAGGAAATTACAACTAAAAATAAATAATTTCAAACACACTTCAAAACATTCATTGCAGCAATGAAAGAAAATGATTGTAGTAATGAAACATATTCATTGCAACAATGACACAAATTCGCTACACAAATGAAACAAATTCCTTGCAGCAGTGAAATAAGATAATTGCAAGAGAAATACTTATTCATTGCAACAATGAAACAAATTAATTGCAGCAATGAAACAAATTCGCTGCAGCAAAGAAAAAAGCCGTTATAATAATTAAGTAAATTCATTTTTTTTTTACATTGCAGCAACACCCATACTTTCGCCACAATGACGAACAATTTGCCGTTTATGACCACATTTCCGTAGCGGGAATGGAACTCTACCTTAGCTCACTTTCGATGATTAAAGATTTTGGGGTGATGAAAATGTTCATCCCTGTGACGATGGTTTTCCTCTCAGTGTGCAGCACTTAATGCCAGCGGCGGGGAAATATGTTGACTATAAATGCTGATATTGTTTTGAAATAAATCAAACAAAGAAAAAAACAAAAAGTGGAAAGTAAGGAAAGTTTACTTTTCTTTAAGTGAATTTAAGTAGGAAGTAAAAAATTTTAACTTCAGCCAAGATTTAATCAGTATCGTCTGATTATTATTAATTATCTAGCTAATGCAAATATTAAATTTGGTAATTTAACTAATAATAGATAATCCAGGAAAGCATACTTACAGGCGTGACTAGTTTCGAACTCCCTAACAAGTTCACCAACAGGTGCCTACTCACTGTGCCTGAACTGGTACCATCGGATAGATCAACAATCGTATATACACTCCGGTTCACTTATTTAAATGCACTAAAAATTCCATATTCAGCAGCCTGTATCTTTTGCAATTTGTAACCGATTGTAGAATTTTAAAATGAAAATGGAAGCTATACATCTTGAGATATAAAAAAATCATGATAATAGTGGTTTCTTACCTTAATAACTTTTTGTCAGCAATTTATAAAAAAAATCAAAAAATTTGCTTTTTTTTTGGTTCACTTGAATAAAGGCACTTTAAATAATTTACTGAAAATCAGTTTTTCGTGTTTTTTTAATTTGTTTTACTTTATTTAAGAACTACTAGTAATGGGTACAACCCCCTTTGTTTTTAATAACTTCACATATACGTGTTTTCATTGACAGATAAAGAGAATTTATATATTCCAACGAAATTTTACTCGTAAAATGATTAAGACGTAATAAATTGTAATAAACAAACGCTCCTTGCAAAAAAGCATCGGTTACTTTAAAAATAATAAAGTATCTTTATTCAAGTGACCCAAAAAAAATAGCACATTTTTGGACTTTTTTTATAAATTGCTCAACAAAAGTTCTTTAGTTAAGAAAAAAGCATCGGTTACTTTAAAAATAATAAAGTGTCTTTATTCAAGTGACCCAAAAAAAATAGCACATTTTTGGACTTTTTTTATAAATTGCTCAACAAAAGTTCTTTAGTTAAGAAACCAGTCATGACTTTTTTATATCTCAAGACATCTAGCTTCCATTTTACAATTCTGCAATAGGTTACAAATTGCAAGTTTGTGAAAACTTATTACAAACATTTGGAAAGTTATGCTGAGACCTCGCGCCAACTTCGAAGAATTTTTGGTCGAGAAAGTGCACCTAATGTGTCATCCATTCGAATAGTGGTCAACACATTTGAAGAAACTGGGTCGGTTGTGGACAGTAAGACCCCTGTGCGTTAACGTACCGGTCGGTTCCTGGAGATAGTTGCTGCTGTAAGCGCCGAAACCCCGAAAGCATTAATTCCACATTCATTGGTACAAAATTCAGCTTTCTCATGAGCTCAAACCAGCAGACCATGGAAAGCGCCGGCAATTCGTTCAATGGGTAATGCAGCAAACTGATATCAAATATAATTTTGCAAAAAGTCATCTTCTCCAATGAAGCGCATTTCCATCTGAATGGATTCGTGACTGGACAAAATTGTCAAATTTGCGGCTCAGAAATTCCCCATGCAATCCATGGGAAACAAATGCACCCACAACGAGCAACTGTCTGGTGCGGATGGTGGTCAGGCCTTCCATTTATAAAGATGAGGCCGAAATTGCAATGACTGTGAACGGCGTTAGTTACAGGAACCTGATAACGCACTTTTGTCGCCTCAACTGCATGGCATGCATCAGGACGACATGTGGTTTCGACGCCACCACCTGGCACACAGAGCGTGAGACAATCGATTTATTGCAGCAACGATTTCCAGTACAAACTATCTCAAGAAATTCTGAGGTAAAATGGTGTTCATGCGATTTAACGCAGTGCGATTTCTTTCTTTGAAAATTTCGGGGTTATGCGAATAAACCAGAAACAAATTCTGAGCTGAAATCCGAGGTACATCTTTGTGAAAAAGTCTTCAAAAATTTCGGCAAAAGGATAATGGCCTGCCATTAGAGGGTGAGGCCGTTTGACGGATATTTTATTCCGTCCTTAATCGGAATATGACTTCTTTACAATCGAATAAAAAAATCAGAACTATCTCAAAAAATACAAGTTTTTATTTTAAAATGAAAATGTGCATTCTTACTGAGACGACCTTTGCGAGGGTGCTTATAGTCCCCTAATGGTTGTCGTAATTTCGAGTCCTAGTGCAATGAGGCAAAATAATGTTTTTTTGGTCAATGTGAGTGTCAAAAAAATTTTATAATGTGAATAAATTAGAAAATATATTTTCAAAATTTTGACAGCATAAAATTCCGCCGTCTAATATAATGCTCTGTCAAAGGTTTGAAAATATAGTTTTCGAAAACATTTGTCAGAATACGTCATGTGAGCTCTATATAGACCAAAAAATATTTTTTACTGTGTCAAAATTTAGTCTAACAGTCAGGCTGGTAAAAATATCTGCCATATGTATTCCGTAAAGAACGGCCCCAACTGTCGCGCATCTATAACTGATATGACCCAGCAGTTCTATATCTACCTTATATGAGCGACGGAGCAAGGCAAAATTCCCGTAAATCTAGGAGCGGAGGACCTAGCGAGATTAGGGACTACCTTACCTATTCCGCTGGATATAAAATTGCAAGATCGCCAGGAATGTATTTCCAAGCTACAACCTGAGTCGTTTCCGAAACTTAATATCTCGACCACAGGATATCAATACGCTGGGACCACATGACACTGACCACCAGGAAGACAAGTCACCTAGACTTGTAACCCCACCTCATGGTTACTGAAGAAATTTTGGAATGATGTGGATGTCGGAAGTGTCAAACAAATAATTTGCTACTACCGGGCCGTTTCTGTGAATAGAATACAATACCATATTTTAGACGGCCAGCGACATAATTCTATCCATATCCTAGTATATCCATATCCTAGTATACCTTTCAGGGACATAATGTCAATGGTCATTGAATTTTTTTGTGGTGCACTAATTGGTTCACCAGACACTAAGGTACGTCCCTTCTTCAGTCATAGCCTGGAACACTGCCCGGAAATTTGTGTGTGTAGGGTACAATGTCATACTTCATATTGGATCTAACGGACGGCCAGAGACTTAAGCCTAATTTACCTTAGGATCGTTTCCTGAAATATTAATTGATTCTAGAGTCTATAATGTGTCGTACGTCTCAGTTTCAGCCATATCCTAGTAACCTCTCAGAGCCTTAAGATCAATGATCGTAGCATCTTTTGTTGTGCATTATCTGGTTGGTTGGTTGAAAAGGCTGCAAGACACACGCACGCACACTTAGGCTAAAGAAGCGCATTGTGATACCTGCAGTTTCCTCCATAGCAACTATTGACTAGCCGTCTAGCCAATTTGCCCTTTAAATATATTTGTCTATAAGACCCACAAGAATATCATGTGCTAACTAGATGCGTTTCGAATATCCTACTTCTCAATACTGCCAGAGCAGGGCAATCCAAGAGAAGGTGTTTCGTCGTTTCCTCGTTCTCTTCCCTGCAGCATCTATAGAGAGTGGAGTTTCTATGTCCGATCTGCCAAGGGTAGGTAGAGATTGGAAGAACCTGTGCTGTAGTGCCCTGTCTAGCTAACGCATCCGCTACGCAATTGCCTGGAATGTCGCTGTGTCCCGGTACCCAGATGAGCTTGATGCCAAAATACTCTGTCATCACCCTAAGTGTTGAGTGACATTCTTTCACTGTCAGGGACTTAGCAAACATGGCTTCCAGGGACTTTATGGCAGCATGGCTGTCTGTGTAGATACATATTCCCAGGAGGGTGGGGACACTACTTTTCAGTAGTTCAGCAACCTCCAGTATGGCGGTAATTTCCGCCTGAAATACAGTACAGTAATCAGGCAGGTTGATTATCTAGTTACTCACTCATTATCTGGTTCCTCAGGCATTAATGTACTTATTTTCTTCAACCACATCCTGGAATACAAGGATGCGCATCATGTGGCATGTACACCCTTTAACTATACCAGATAAAATACCAGATAAATTTACAGGTCAAATTATGGGGATATATCATAAAGTCCCGTGGTATTACAAGGGTCCTCTATGGGCTGAAGTATGACAATAGTGACAACCATTTCTACCTATCCTAACCTGTTTCCAAACCAAAATATTATTTATAATTCGAATGAGATCTAGGTACAATTTTCAATTTATTTTAAGTTTAAAATTTGTAATGATTTTAAGGGTGGTGCAATGATGAGTATGCGCGGCTCTTGTACATGAGATCCTGGGTTCGAACCCTGCTCCGACCACCTTCAAAAAAAAATTCTTTCGGCGGCGGTCACCTCGCATAGTGACGGCGACACTATCGAGTATATAGCCATGAAAAAGTTTCTCAAAATACAGTTCGGAATCGGTGTAAAACTGTAGGTCCCAAGCAGTGAGTGAAAACTGGAAAGCGCACAGCTCAGTGATTGTGAGAAGTTATCCCCGTTCCCTTCATGGGATGTAATGGGAAACTATTTATTTTATTTATTTATTGATTTTAAGGGTGGCCCACAATCCAAGTTTCACCATTGACAATTGTCGATCACAATTAACTCTTAACGCCCGACCTGCCAAATTTTATGAAGAAAATGTTTTGATATTGGCTTCAGAGCAAAAAGTCAAACGTTATTCGTTATTCAAATGATTCGTGTGTTTCCACTACCATAGAAGTGCCAATTTTGACGACTAACGAAGTTACCCGGATGAAAATAATCCTCATCGCTGAAGATGATTTTGTTCGGGCTCCCTTCAGTATTTTGTAACACATTTCTGAATTCTGAAAAGGCGTTGTTCGTTTATGTAGATGGCAATTTATTGTACCTCTGTTCTGTCTGTTCTGTTCTGTGTCATTTTTTTTTCTTCAACACAAAAACACTTTATCGTACAGCCGCACAGTGGTTCAACTTTGAATTTAACGCGAATTTATTAAAATTTCTTACATCTAAAAATTTTAACAAATATTGTTTGAAGGCATTATTTAGTAACCAAACTAAATTACAGTGTGAAAAACGAAGTGCACGCGTGTCTTTTATATCAAAAATAGACAGCTATATTCGTTGACAGATTCCGTTAACTTATTGCAATTTAATTTTCTTTTGAAAATTGATTTCTACATCAAACCAAACATGATTTCTTTGAAAAACTGATTTTTCAAACAAACCCAAAATTGGTGTTTACTAAATCCAAGTTTTGTGGACGCTCAAATACACTGAGACGATAACTATTGTGATTTTGTTACAAATCGTCACTAACAATTCGCTTTCCTTCATCACCATGGACTTTTACTGGAAAGCCAGTATCTTATTAAATTTTGGTTCCTCTTGGCGTATGCGTGATATTCAATATACCAATATCTCTCATTCGCCCCCGTAACACTTTGTCATGAACCAGTCAAAAGATAAGCAAGTTGTAATTTGCATTAACTAAACCGACTACTTAATGTTTATTTACATTAATTAAAATTGTTTTTGCCCCCCCCCCCCCTGCATTAAACTTCAGGTAATTTGGCTAAACCAAAATTCGATGTTCCACATTATTAATTATGCAAAATAGACGATTAATGGCAAATGGAAAAAAACCTTTAAAAATTATCAAAGTGAATTGAAAAGATAACAATTTCACTCTGCTCAAGTAGAGATTTAAGATAAAAAGAACGTATTGGAATGAAGCAGAGATAATGTAAATAGAAAAGTCAATTAGCGGCGACCGCTATGAACTAAATAACATTTATTACAAAGAGACTGTGTTACATACAAATTTGTACATGCTCCTGGTTGAACTTAGATTATAAGTTTTTAGATTAGCATGATATGATGCTGTCAAGATTGTGTGCAATTAGTGTTAATCAAATGAGAGTATTAGGAATCTTGGAAATACAAAATTAACCCTTTATCTTTAGATTAAATATGCAGAATATAAGCAAAACGATTACCACTTTTTGTTAGAAGTAATGGAGATAAAAAGTATTGCGATAATTGGATTTTCTTAGTCAAGAACACAATTTACATAAATTATCAGAACGGCTGGGAAATGCGAAAACGAATACAGTTTACTGGAAAAAAGCTAAAAACATGGGTGCAACTGGTGAACAAAAAACCGTTGGAAGTTTACATGTTTGATGGTTAGTCAGTTCCAAATTTGTTCGTGCTAAATATGTTGAATTTATTAAATTCTTGTTAAGAAAACCAACCGCTTTTTTCATAAAAGTTGGGCATGAAAATTAAAATATTTATGGGAAGATTAAATTGATGGGAGTTGCATCATAAATTCGACGGAAAATCGAGGGTCAAGGATTTCTTACATCGGCCAAACCAAAATAGTAAAAAAAATACGAAAAATGTTCCAAATTCAAAATCGCCCGAAATATATGAAAAATTGCACAAAAAAGAAATAAAAATGTAGTCCGAAAATTATTGAAAAGTGACTTGCATGAAATATAAAAAGTCGTCCAAAGAGATGGGCAATTGATCATATGAAAAATCACCCATCTCTTATGTACGATTGCGGTCTCAAACTAGCCGACCTAACAAAGAAGACACAAAAAAGTTGGGAACTTTTCTATTTTATTTTTTTATAATTTTATTTATAATCTCCTTTATGCTCGATACACTTTTTCCAGCGATATTCAATAGCTTTGATACCCTGTTTGTCGTAAGAACTCTCAAACTTCTTAAAATAGAAATCAAACACAGACACCGCCTCTTCATTGTTGGCAAATCTTTTACCACCGAGCAATTTGTTTTAACCCTGGAAATAGAAAATACTCCGAGGGAGCTAAATCTAGCGAATAAGGTGAGTAAGCAATTCGAACTTTAGTTAATTGATTTTGGCTATCGAACTAGTGAATGTGTGAGCTGGAGCATTTTCATGATCAACAACAATTTCTTTTTCGCCAAATGCGGCCTTTATTACGCAATTTCGTGACTTGATGGTTTTTCTTTCTGCAGATAATCAATACAAATTATCCCATGCGCATCCCAAAAAACAGACACCATGCCCTTACGTGCAGATGAAACCTCTTTCGCCTTCCTTGGACACGATTGTCCCATTCCAGTCCACTGCTTTGACTGTCTGTTTGTGTCAGGTGTGAAGTTGTGGACCCACGTCACATCCATGGTTATAGATCGACCCAAAAATGCGGCTTTATTGCGGTGAAGCATCGCCAAAGACTCTACTGAAACATCTTCACGACTCTGTTTTTGCTCGTGGCACATTGAAATTTAGAACACATGTTCAATAAGGTTGCTACTTTTCATCAAATTATGATTATGTCTATCAAACTTCTGGCACCATCTATACGTCAAGTCAGCTAGTTCTGGGACTGCCCTCGTAAGAAAACTAAATAAACTCTACATTAGAAAAATCGAAGACTTCTCTTGCCACAGGAATACATTTTGCGTTACGAATTACACCAAGATCGCCAATTTTATTTTCCATAATTTTATTTCACGTGCCTATACGGCAGCAGATATTGTGGTAGTCTAAATTTCTTCCTCGCCTGGTTTGTTCGAATCTAAATCAGCACTCATTTGAAGTGCTGAAATATCTTTGCTCGATTCTAATAACGAACAAACGAATCACCATTACATCCATTAAAGTTTACTATTTATTGACTGACTGTATGAGCCATGGTGAGTGATTTTTTCCCAAAAATTAATCAGCTAAACATCAACGATATTTGGTTCCAACAAGATGGCGCAACTTGATTTATTGCAAAATCAATTTGGTGACTACTTCATTTCCATAAGTGGTCCCATTAACGAAAAATTTCAATCGGTAAGGGAGTTTAATTTTTAATTCTTTGTAGATTTAAATCTTTTAAACTCTCGAGTTTTATTTTTAGCTCGGGAGCCGAATTTTTATTTTCAAAGATTTTAAAATGTTGCTCGCTCCCGATTTATTTCAAAAAGAATGATGCGCGACTCAATTTCATAGTATTTTTGGCGATATGCAATAACCCCCAAATGAAATTTCCCCCAAACGAGAAATGAAATAAACCCCAATGAAATAACGCCCAAAAAAATATGAAATAAGACCCAAGAGAAAAAATTAAATAAATCCCAAATATAATGCAACAATCCCCAAAGAAGAAATGAAATAAGCCCCAAATTTCTGGCTTTTTTTCGTAATGAAATTACCCCCAAAAAGCATGACAAAATACCACCCAATGAACGAAATAAGCCCCAAATCAATGTAAGTCACTAATAAATTATTTAAATTGTTATTTGTTGAATACATGTGAAGCTATAAAACATGTGAATATATAAAAACAAATTACAAGAAAACTTGTATGGTATCGATAACTGCCTGACGGCAAACTGGACATTCGAAATTTTCATGTTCTTTTGCAATTGCGTTTGCCTGCAGCTTCAGATCGCATTCACTGCAGATTTGCATGTGCTTACAAGGTACCAGAAGTATGCTTGACTCTTGTACAGTACAAACAATGCATAGTTTCAGTTCTAAATTAGCCGTTTGTTCTGGTGTTTCTACTTCCTCCTCTTCACTCTCTTCCTTCAAATAAGTGACGTTTTCAAACAAATCATCTTCTGGATTCAGGCGCCTTAGACAAAATTTCAACGAGAACTGAGAATGACAATGCAAATTTCTTTTTCTACCACTTCACTCAATAGTATCATTCAATCCTAACTGTATTCATTGCGGTTTCGATTGAAGCAAATTTACAAAAATAGATTTTATAACAAAATGAAATAACGCCCAAATAAAATGAAATAATCCCCAATAGCCAAAAATGGAAATATTCCCCAAACAAAATTTCTTTGGGAGTTATTTAATGCCCAAAAGTTGGAACGATATAACACCCATAAAATATGAAATAATCCCCAAAAGAGTTTTCTTAATTTTATTGGGCGTTATTTCATTTTCTTGTTTGGGGGTATTTCATTTGGGGGTTATTTCGTAGCGCCAGTATTTTTTAATGATGAAATGTATAGGAAAAATTTACATATGGGTGAAAAAATAGAAAAGCGGGCAACAAATTGTGAAAATTTGATGATATGGGAGATTTTTTTGAAAGAATGTGATGTTGTTAAAAAGGGGATAAGCGGGGTATGACTCTAAAATGTGAGATAAATCCTTTCGACTGATTATGAACGCAAATCTTCCAAATTCCGAAAAAGGGCGCGAAGGGGCTAAATGTTCAAAAAGCCAGAAAAATTATATGAAAAGGTTTAGAATGAGAAAAAAATTGTGAATTTGGAAGCTTTCTAAGCTTGACAAAATTGCTCGGTGGTGAAATATTTGTCAACATTGAAGAGGTGGAGTTTGCGGTTGGTGGTTAGTTTAAGAAGTTTGACAGTGTTGACTATAAACCGGGTATCGAAGCTGCTGAATATCGGTGGAAAAAGTGTATTGTTAAAAAAAGGAGACTATGTTGAAAATAAAGAAAAATTTTCCCAACTTTTTGTTTATCTTCTTTGTTAGATCGGCTAGTTTTGGGACCGCCCTCGTACATTCCCCATTGTTCCATCCGATTTTTTAGGCTTTTTAGGATTCTGTCCTTTTTTAATTATTATTATTATTTACTCTATTCTGCTCATTACACAATAT
Organism: Phaonia tiefii; assembly: GCA_963931995.1. Taxonomy (NCBI): domain Eukaryota; kingdom Metazoa; phylum Arthropoda; class Insecta; order Diptera; family Muscidae; genus Phaonia; species Phaonia tiefii. Next base: position 289,942,767 of record OZ008368.1, read on the forward strand.
TCCAATCGACCTCATATATGTAGCCAAAAAAATTTTCACTATAAAGCTCTCACTCCCAGTAAAATAAAACTTTAACTCCGAAGCGAATTTTTATTTTTTATATTTGAATCGTCCCCGAGCGATTTGTTATTTATAAAAATTAAATTCGCTAGAGTTTTAAACTCGGAGTTGAAAGTTTTATGTTGAGGAGCTGCTGAATTTTTCGGCTCGCGATCGGAATTTTTAAAAAAATTTTATATTAAAATGTTAAAAAATCTTGACAAAATTGTACAAATTTCTTTCGAAGTTTAAATATAGAAATAAGACGGATCAATAAGTCCGTGACTTTTTGAATGAAACAGTTTTTTGGAAAAAAATATATTCATCAACATAATCTCCTCTTAGCTCAATACACTTAGTCCAACGTTTCTCCAATCCTTGTATCCCTTCCAAAAAAGAGGATTTTTCCAGGTTCATAAAATAAGCATTTGTTTGATCAATAATTCCATCGTTGGAGCTAAATATCTTTCCACTGAGCCATTTCTTTAGGTTTGGAAATAGGAAATAGTCACTGGGGGCTAAATCCGGAGAATATGGTGGAAGAGGTACCCATTCGTAGCCCAATTCATGGAATTTTGCCATTGAGACTACACACTTGTGCACCCGTGCGTTTATGGTCAATTGAGAGCAAACGCGGCACCCATCTTGCAGACAGCTTTCTTAAACCCAACTGATCATTTAAAATCGAAAACGCACTGCCATATGAAACGCCTATGACATCAACAATCTCACGCACTGCTACTATTCGATCGGCCAACACCATATCGTGGATTTTTTCAACATTTTCGGGTGTATCGACCTCAATTGGCCGTCCAGAACGTTCAGCGTCATTTGTTCTTGTGCGACCACAACGAAAGTCAGTACACCACGTTTTTAACATTGAAATTGATGGTGTAGAGTCCCCGTAGTATTTCCCAAGCTTTTCCTGGGTTTGACTGACGTTTTTTTTTTCGCAAAAAGTAATGTTCAATATGCACTCGAAAGTCACTTTCTTCCATTTTTTAAATAATGCACGAGATTGTATGTTTTGAACATGTGTTAAATGCAAAGTAAATGACGGAACTTGCTCAACATTTGGCAGTAGTCTATTAACAGATGGTACTTGATGGAAGCAATATTGCATTTCATATAACTATGAGCGAAGTTCGAAAAGTCACGGACTTATTGATCCGCCCTCGTACAAACGGAAACTAAGCTATTGGTGACATCGTCAAAAAAACTTAACTTACTTTTCGATGTCATTTTTGACGTTAAGTGTAATATTAAATTATGAAAGCCAAATGTTTAATTTCTCGTCCAAAGTCACCATGATGTGATCAGCCTTAATCATATTGGTAGCAGAATTATTCATTTATTTATTTATTTATCTCACAGCTACAATCCTTAATAGGACACAGCCGGTAATATGTTTTCAACAACGTTATAAAATTGCTATTATAAATAGTAGACATAACATACAATACTAAATAAAATTAAAATACATTTATCATAAGAAAAAGAGTAGAGTAAAATTAAAATAATATGAAGAAAATTTGTAAAATTTAAAAATTAAAAAAAAAGAAAAATATAAAAATAAAAATCTTAACATAAAATAATTAAAATGAAACAAAATAGTTAAAAAATATTATAATTAGCTTGTACTCGTATGTTAGTTATAATAATACAAAATACAAAAATGAATCAATGAGTGTTCGAACTCACGGATGATGTGTTAACACCTTTATGCTACACGGTACCTGATCGATTTCTATGAACACATTAGTCAATGATACATTGGAGAATAAAGAATAATAGTTTTTCTGTATACACCGGGCAATGCTGAACATCAAGTGACTCGCTTAGTTTGGCCATAGCAACAACAACGAAACAACCAAACACACAACATCACACATACTTTGTCCGAAGTAGCTGACGTATACGTGTGTCACATAACCACATGTTTGCCATATCAACAGCAACGAAACAGCCAAACGCACAACACATACTTTGTACGAAGTAGCTGACGTATTAGTGTGTCACCATAACGTCGACTGCGCAAGCCCATGGGCTTGCAAATGAAATTTTGCGTGGCTATGCTTTATATCTCCGTTCAACAACAGCAGCAGCCACATGTCCATATATACATTATTATGTTAATACATACGCTATGGACACAATTTCGTTTGCCTCACCCCTGCCACACCACTCTTTCATTGCTCTCTTGCTCGCTCATTTTTGTTTAACACGTCATTATTCTCTTTCGCAGTCGCAGAAAATCTGGTTTTAGCAGCTGCATAAAATCTGGTTTTAGCAGCAGCATAAAATCTGGTTTTAGCAGCAGCATAAAATCTGACTTTGATATATTTAGTCCCCATACGCCGCTGTAGATATTAACACATCAAAAAATTATAATTAAAACAGTAACAATACAGGAGCTGGGACAGGAACATCTGGAACATGAGGAACAGGAACAGGAACATCAGCTGGAGTAGAATAACAGGAGGATGAGCAGGAACAAGAGAAATGGAAAACAGACTCCACAAATTTGAGTGGAATGATGCACAGGAACTTTAGGATAAAATCATAGGATAAATTCATTGTAGAATTCAGGATTTATAATAAGATGGCTTAATAGAATCAGGACTGGTTTATCGGAGGAAAATGGTTGGCACAACAAGCCGGATAATAGTGCCCGATTAATTACGAATTAAATGTTGCTTAATTATATTTAAAGAATCTGAAGCGGGTAAGGAATTATAGATCTCATTGTAAATGAGGCAAACGAGTCGAAAAGGATTGTAGTAATCGTAATTATAACGGACAGTCGGTAGTTTTATAGGATAGAAATTTCGGGTTTGCCTACAGGAAACATTAAAATTTATTTGACTCACGAGAAAATTTGAATCTATACAACCCCTAATGAGTTTTACAATAAACATAGCATTTAACATATACCTACGTTTTTCAAGTGTAGGAAGATCAATAAGCATCAGTCGATTTTTATAAGGTGGCAAATCCATCAATGTTCCAAGCGAGACCACGTAAAGCAAAAAGTAAAAATTGGCTTTGAGTCGATTCGATGCGGTCTACATAACAGGCATTATACGGACACCACACAATACAAGCATATTCTAATCCAGGTCTAACGAGAGAGACAAAAAGACGTTTAGTGACGTAAGGATCAGCAAATTCTTTCGCCCATCTTTTTATAAAAGCTAACAGTGATCTGGCTTTGCGTATACAGGAATCAATGTGAAAATCAAAACGCAACTTTTGATCAAGAAGTACTCCTAGATCCATGAAGGAAGACACATTTTCCAATATGTAAGAACCAATAAGGTAATCAAAATTCAACGGTGTACTACGGCAAAACGAAAGCTTTTTACATTTTCCCTGATTCAGCGATATACCATTTACCAAACACCAATTAGTGAGACCATCCAAGTCATTTTGAAGATGGGTGGAATCCTCAGTATCGCATATAGGCAGATATAACATAATATCATCTGCAAACATCAAAATGTTAGAGGATTTAACTATAGACGGTAGATCATTAAATAAAGGCCGAAAACTAGAGGACCTAAATGACTGCCTTGAGCAACACCAGATGTTACTGATATAGTTGAAGATAATACATTTTTAAACCGCACTTTTTGGGTACGACCACTAAGGTAAGAAGATACCCAGTGCAACAATTTAGGTGGAAAACCAATAACGTCAAGCTTGTATATTAACAAATTATGGGCAACTGTGTCAAAAGTTTTACTAAAATCTGTATAAATTACATCCATCTGACATTTATCACAAAGATCTGCAAAAACATGAGACGTTAACTCCAGTAAATTAGTCGTAGACTACCTGGCCTTAACAAAACCGTGCTGGTATGGCGAAACCAAACATCCAACAAAATGAAGTAGTCTATTCGTAACCAATTTTTCAAATAGCTTTGGAATTGCACTCAACTTTGCAATTCCTCTGTAATTTTCAATATTGGATCGACTTGCAGACTTAAAGAGTGGGCTTATGAAACTTGATTTCCAATAAGAGGGAAATTTACCCGATGTCAACGATTCATTACATATATTTGTGGAATATACAATTCATGAGCACACATTTTAAGAATTGATGTGGGAACACCATCAGGTCCAGGCGAATTTGAATGTTTTAAAGTTTGCAGTCCATAAAGAACGTCATCCTCCGATAAGATAATATCCGGAATGCCATTAAACGTATTAATATTATAGGGGTAATTTAGTAAAGCAACAGAAGGAGAATATATTTTACGGAAGAAGATAGCAAACATATCAGAAATATCGGCATCATCTGATGACTCTGAACCATTGAATTTCATACTACGCGGATAACCAACTATTTTCCGCTTTGAATTTACAAAGGCGAAAAAATGTTTCGGGTACTTCAGTAGAACTCTTCTCATTTTAGAGATATAAAAAGAGTAACATTTCCTATTCCTAAGAACGTTAAATTTATTCCTAGCTACTATGTATTTCGCCAAATAAATTAATGAACCACAACTATCATATCTACTTTTCATTCTGTTTCTTAAATTACGTAGACCCCTTAATTGTTTTGTGTACCATGCAGGCCCAGATCCCAAACTTGAAGGATGATAAGGTATTGCAGCAGAAAACCCAGATTTCACAATATTATAAAAATGTTCAATTTTGCACACAATGGTGGTCATAATTCCCATGAGCATTTTGTAGAAAAGATCTGAGTAAGGCAGAAATGGTTCTGTCGAAGTTAAAATGCATAGTACGTAGCTCTTTCCGTTGGATTAACCCAGAATTTTCATCCTGTATATCAAGAGAAAATGTAAATGTTGGATGATGTTTATCCTCCGGTAAGACAATGGGAGAAACTCTACATAATGAAATACAGTTACTGTTCGAAAATACGAGATCCAGTATTCTATTGTTCACATTTTTAATAAAATTTAACTCATGGAGACCTAAATCAAAAATGCCATCCCAATAGTTACTCATTATAGTAGAAGACAGAGGTAAACATCCGTTAGAGTCATCTACAGAAACCCACGTTATATATGGTAAGTTAAAATCACCGACACAAATTATGTCCGAATTTGAATCCATTAAGTTAACAGCTGATTCTGTCAATCGAAGGTGATCCATATAAATATCAATACTAGAACTGGGAGGAATATAGGAGCAAGTCACAAAAACAGATCTTACACCAATGCGAAGACGTACACAAATGAATTCAGACTCACAGTCCCCATAGAATGTGACCAATTCAGTAGAAATGGTACTATGTACAGCAATGAGAACAGCGCCACCCGATTTCGTTCCAACTCTATCCTTCCTAAATACCTGATAATCTTTGTAAAAAATCTCAGAATCATTAACACTAGGTTTTAACCAGGTTTCCGATAAGCATATAGCACCATAACCACAATCAATACTATTCAAATAAATATTTTTTAGAATTGAAAACTAACGTCATACACACACACACACACTTAAATGTACATATGTTGTAGGAAAACATATCTTATGACGAGTGTCCTTAATGTTGATGCACATGTTGCTGCTGCTTTGCTTATTATTATTTGCATTTGCTTCATTACATATGAATGTATTTACATTTAGTTGGAGCCGAAAAAAAAATTCCCAGAAAAAATTACTACAGAGTGAAAGATATTACACAAGCAACCCCAACAACAAACGTCCTAAGGGGAAGATGGACAAAGTATGAAGGGAAATGAGACAAAAAAACAACAGCAGAGTTGTAAAGTAAACAAACGAATAAAGAGGAGTCATAAAAGCCTTTGGTAAGAAATGACAGCAAAATAATGAATGTGAATGCTCTTTTGCTGCCAACACTTTCTATGTACACAATTAAACTGATATTCAACATACATACATATATATACATAAATATTTGTACACATACAATAAACATACATTGCACCACCACCATCAACAACAACAGCAACATCTACAACAACAACAGAAAATTCTACAACTGCTGCCATACAACAAAAAAGGGACAGCAAAAAGCGTCAGCAACATCAAGTAAAAGTTATAGCAACAACTCTTAACTTTTGTTTGAAACGTAAATAACGTCTGAAATTAATATCTACAAGAGGTCCGGGTTTGTTTAAACTCCGGGTTTGTTTTTACACCAACAGCTACAAAGAACCAGTGATATGTGGCTGGATGATATGTATATTATGTACATTGCGGCAGATACAGACCTACATGTTCATTAGGGTGTTCCTCGGGTTTTTTGTTTTTTTTTTTAATTTTCGTTTAACAATTATACAAGATACTTAGTGGGACAACGGAAACATTCTGATATTTATTTTGAACTTTGGCCATATTTGCAAGTGCATCATTATTCTGCTTGTTTGATACGCATTTTGGTTGCAATAACGTTAAAATGACTATCAAAGGTACGGGTTTTAAGTCTCCTTTTTCCCGGCGTAATAAACAAAGATAAGGACAAAATGTCAAATTCAAAATGAAAATATATATGGGCCTATAGCCAGGCCGATATAATGTATGTAACGTAAATAAAATCCTAGATTAGTCGTCAGATGTTAGGAAAAAAAATTTACTTATTTGTGTTAATATCAAATAGATGTTAAATTTAAACAAAACGTTGGAGAAATAACTAAATTTAAGCTAAAAAAAAACGCTAAAATGACAAATTTCGTTTTGATCTTATGGCGTGTTTACACGCACTCATTTATCATGATAATGTCGTTTATCATGCTACGGCAAATAGGTGTTTATATGCATTTCTCCTCGATGTAGGTTCGACATTTTTGTATTTCATGATACCATTATGGAATTATACCAGGTGATGGCTTTGTGTGTATTACTTACTTACTGTCATTGACTAGGTTACTACTCTCATTGAGGTCAGATGTCCTACACATATTTATTAAAGAAACAAATTAAACTTTTCTCGCCAATTGGTAACACCAAGAATACGGACGGATTCTTCTGCTTGGTCTTTCCAGTGGAGTCTTGGTCGTCGTTTTTTCTGCTTCCATGGGGTACAGTATCGAAAACCTTTCGCGCTGGCTCAATTTCGTCCATTGTGATTATATGGCCCAGCCAACGGAATTGAATTAATTTGATTCAGCTAGCCATGCCCACGTCAGAATATATGTAATATAGCTCGCAGGACCATATATTTTACGGATCCGTTTTCTCTCGAATACTCCCAGGTATTTTTCATCATTTCGATATGACCCATGTTTCGGAGCCATATCCGAAGACAGGTAAAATTAGTGTCTGGTATAGCTGAACTATTGCCTGTCGAGAGAGGGCTTTGTTCCTAAACTGCTTGCTGAGCGAAAAAAAGCATCAATTTGCAAGCACAATTCTCCTATTTATCTCCAGGCTGACGTTGTTGTCATTGTTCATGGCGGATCTAAGGTAGACAAATTCAGCTACCATTTCAAAGTTAAATCGATTCTCGACGTTCAAGTGCGGACAAAGTCGAGAGGTTTGTCTAGTTGTTGACACCATCAATATTATTTTATCCTTATTAACGGCAAGACCCACCTTCGTTGATTCCTTTTCGATTCTTGGAAATATTGCAGTAACCTCTCGCAAATTTCGCCCAATGATGTCTATGTCGTCAGCATACGCCAGCAACATATGGCTTTTCGTGTCAATGGTCTCGTTCGTATTTACTGCAGCTTTTCTCATTATTATCTATATTAAGATGTTGAAGGGATAGCACGAGAGTGTGTCGCCTTGTCTAAGTCCTCGCTTGGTAAGTGAGGTCTTTCCCCACTTTCACTGCTGATTTGGTGTTGGTCAGCGTCATTCCACAGAGGCGGATCAGTTTTGCCGGAACACCAAGTTCAGACATAGCTTCGTGCAGTTTTCCCTATATGGGGCTATAGAAAGCAGCTGTGTAATCGCCAAAAAGCTGGTATGTATCGATTTGCTTTTCGTGGGTCTTTTCCAGGATCTGGCGTAGGGTGAATATTTGGTCAGTCGTGGACTTGCCTGGTCTAAAACCACACTGATAAGGTGCAATCAGGTTTTCAATAATTGGCTTTAGTCTTTCACATAATACGCTCAACAAGACCTTATATGCGATGGATAAAAGACTGATACCACGATAGTTGGAACAGACACACGGATCACCCTTTTTGAGTACAGGACATATCACACTGATTGGTATAAAGTCCTTTGGTTTAACATGAGAGCATACAAGATAGGTATAGTTCCTCCTGTAGTTGCGCGGGAATTATCCCGTCGGTACCGATTGATTTATAGGACTTAAATCATCTAATGGCCCATATCAGATTCTTTCTTATCACTATTGAGCGAAATAAGTGTTACTTCAAACAAAAATTTATTCCAACATATTTCTATCTTTTATTATAATTTTAGGTTCTCATGCAGCTTAAAAAACAAAGTATTCTTGTTAGTAAATTACACAATCGAGCGAGTTTTTCAAATATAAGTAATGTTCAATGTGTTGAATATAATTTTAGTGACTCCAGTCGTCAGGAATAGATGACCCCAGCCATATACCGAATATAAGTCGATGCATGCGGGCTAGCAGTCCCTCGCCACCTGCATTAAAAAGTTTAGCGGGTGGCCCATCCGCACCAACGGCTTTACCGTCCTCAAGCCGGGAAATCGCCGTTCCAATCTCGACTTGGTTGGGGGGTACAATCTATACTACCTTCCACTATCATTACGTCCTGATCTTCAGTGGAAGAATCTGAGTGGAGTAGTGCTGAAACGAGGCCTCTCCACATTAGACCCGTTATCCGATCCTCTCACCCTCTGGAAAGACTTTCGGGATTCACCATTCATCTTGCACATTTCAGTTTTCTCACTTTCTCTCTGCTTCCACTGCCATTTTCTCCGCCTAGATAGTTGGTTTTCCTCCCTTCTTAGCTTCTTGTACAGCTCATTCGTAGCACGCACTCCAACTGACTGTTTCTTTACAATACGCGCAGTGACTTCCCTATCAGTTGCAATGCGACATTCTCCGTCATACCATGGCTTATACTTACGCGGGTTTTGATAGCCAAGTTCAGTCCTTGCAGCGATTTCCAAAGAATGGGAGACGTGCCTCCACAAAGCATCTGGGTCTTCGCTAGGGGGTATTCTGCCCTAGCAGGAGAGAGAGCTTCTGTTGATAAGACATTAATATCCCCGGTATCTGAAGCTTGTCAATATCTAGATTTTCCCGAGTTCGGCTTCGTAGGTTTGTCACCCTGTTTAGTCTTGTGCGAACTTTCGTAGCCACCAGGTTATGATCCGAGTCGATATTGGCACACGTACATGCAATACACTTGAAGAGTGCCTGCCATCTATTACCAAGTGATCAATATGGTTCTTCGTCCGCTGATCAGGAGATATCCAGGTCGCCCCATGTATATCCTTATGCTGGAATCGTGTTCTTTGCAGCGGCGAAGTCCATCAGTCTTATTACATTATCGGAGGTGGTATCATGTAGGCTGTGATTACCGATGGTAGGTCGAAAGGAACTTTCCCTTCCCAACCTGGCACTAAAATCGCCTAGAATAGTCTTAATGTCATGGTCAGGGCAGCGTCCATATACTTCCTCCAGACGCTCATATAATGATTCTTTGACCTCATCGTGTTTATCCTGTGTCGCTGCATGCAAACAAATTAACAAGATGCTGAAATATTTCGCTTTGATGCGCGATGTGGGTATGCGGTCACTCACTGGGTTGAACCTTGAAACTATGTGTCACAGTCGCTTGCCTACTATAAATCCGCACCCAAATTCGTGCTTTCGCTCATGGCAGCTGTAGTAAATCCTGTCCATCGCATTTCCTGGATAGCTGTGATGTCAGCATTATAGTTTCCGAGGACATCCGCCAGTTGGAAAGTGGCGCCAGTCCTGCATAGCGTTCGCACATTCCAGGTACATATCCTTCAATCATGGTCCTTATAACGCTTGCTAGGGTTGTCAACAGTTTGGGGGTTTCCTTGTTCGTTATTTTCATTGTGTATTCTCAATGCCAATATAACGGTATCGAAAGGTAAACTCACCCACCGTGGTTTGCATTTTACCTACTGCCAGGATGATCATGTTTCACCCGACCATTATGGATCAGACGCTGACCAGAATGCAGTGTGCCGAAACTGGATTTTGGTTTCTTTAATTTTTCTCCGCCGTTGGCCAGGAGTGTTGGCTCATCCGCCTTCAAAGGACAGAAGAATATGTCCACTACTTCGAAGAGCTTCAGTGACAGGGTCACCTAATAATCCTGAGACGTATAAGTGATCGCATTACAACTCAGGTTGCTCATTCGTTTCGCCTTCTCACTTTAGCTAGCTAATGGAGGTTTCCGATAAGCCATTGCCCAGGACATATTGCGTGGAAGTAGAGAGTTGCTCGGACTGCCCAATGAAGGAATCATTTCTGGTCACTCTCAAGTGAATGGATATCTGAAACCTTCCACCTACAAAGACAGTCCCATGCCTACTATAACCGATAAAGAGGCAATGGTTGTAAACTAATTTTTATGGCAAATGTGGAATGTAGGGGAGATCGGACAGCAATTTATTAACGTAAAATTTTCATATGTATATTAGTGATAAAGAGAAAAACAAATACCCGGATGTTTTTGCGATCCCACACAGAATCTAGTACAAATTTTAACGAAAATTCAAAGGAAAATCCATATAAGGAACACCCTAACTTACATGTATGTATATCAAAAAATGTATCTGCCTGTATGAGCATGTAAGAAATATATTTATATACTTCCATACACAAGCATATGTGATGACATTTTTCTGTTTAATTGAAATGAAATGTTAATATGTGTTTCCTAAAAATCAAAATTAAAATATCTTTAAAGAATTTATGTACTGAAGTTATTTCTACGGCGTAAAACCAACTTCTGACTATTTTGACCGCCGCCGTCAAATTACTTTAGGCAGAATGTGGAGTTAACAGTCTTAAGAAAATTTGATAAAATATCTTGGAAAGAATGTAATAGTGCAACATATAAATTTAAGAAAATTGTTGGTAACTCCTGAGGTAATAATGTACTTAATGAAAGTCAAAACCGGAAGTAGTAAAGTGGTAAAGGATTTATGTATCTACATGAGGATTACTGTTAACATTGTGAGCTTATTTAAAAAATAAAGTGTAAATTTGATTGAAAATTGCTCTATTGCTTTTAGTATTTTCTCCTTTAAAGCTCTATAGTATTGCAAGCATTCATAGCATGTTTCTCACTTTACTTGAGACAGCTCAAAAACATTGTCTTTTGTCGCAGCAACGCTCTCTTTTGTATACAAATATCGTTGTCCACGCTGTTTACATTTAATGCGTGGGAACAAGAAAAATTCAAAGAATTATAATTTTCCTATATATCGGCTCCGACTATCTAGCAGCTTAAGCAGACTACTATAATATAGTGGCTTTGGCTGACTTTTCCTATATAATAATGGCTTCGCTTGATTATTCCATACATAGCGACTACCGCTGACAATTCAAACACTCATATAAAGTGTTTTTCAATACGAGCGCTACAAAAGTTTTTTTAAATAAAACAAAACCGGTTTTAGACACCAATGAAATTCTTTATTCCTGTGAAAGTGCGTTCGATGCCATTATGTATGGAACTCGATTTCTTTTGCATGGCCACCACGGGCACGCTTGCAGAAGTCCAGACGCTGAACCCAATTTTTGACAGTTTTCAAGCATAAATCGGCCGATACTGCTGCAATTTCACGTTCGATATTCGTACGAAGTTCATCAATCGTCGCTGGCTTGTTGGCATAGACCATAGGCTTGACGTAGCCCCACAGGAAATAATCTAAAGGCGTCAAATCGCACGACCGAGGCGGCCAATCGACTGGGCCATTTCGTGAGATAACACGTTCACCAAACTTTGTTTCCAATAAATTGATTGTGGAATTGGCTGTGTGGCTTGTGGCGCCGTGCTGTTGGAACCACATGTCCTCCAAGTCCATATTATCCAATTGGGGCCAAAAATATTCGGTTATCATTGAACGGTAGCGATTCGCATTCACAGTAATGTGCCGGTCTTGATCATCACGGAAGAAGTACGGCCCAATGACGCCGCCGGCCCATAAACCGCACCAAACCGTAATTTTTTCGGGATGCAATGATGACTCATGGATGACGTGTGGATTGCTGTTTGATCAATAACGCATATTTTTCTTATTGACGAAGCCATTCAGCCAGAAATGAGCCTCATCGCTGAAGATGATTTTCCGATGAAAATCCGAATAATTTTCAAGTTGTTGCTCAGCCCAATTCACGAACATACGACGCTTATGGTGGTCAAGCGGCTTCAGTTCTTGCTTCAATTTGATCTTGAAACGATGTAGGCCAAGATCTTTTCGCAACAACGACGTCACAGAGCTGCCCAGCGCTTGAGAACGACGTGTGAGAGACACATTTGAGCTTTCTTGAACTGAAGCCTCAGCGGTAGTAATATTCTCGACCCAACGGGCACTTCTTTGTCTCACTGGCACGGGAGCATTTTGTACTGTGCCTGTGGATTCAAATATTTCCACTAGTCGCTCAATTGTTGATCTCGTAGGACGATTATGACGACCATAAATTGGACGTACCGCTCTTAAAGTTGAGGCCGCTGACTCCAAATTTCGGTAGTAAATTTTAATAATTTCGACTCGTTGTTGGCTCGTATATCTTTCCACGATGAAATGGCAAACCTTACTGAAGAGAAATGTCAAAAGAGCGGGATAAAAATATGGCATCGTTTGCTGTCCCTATTGATTTACTTTTGTAGCGTCTCTGTTGAAACCCCCTTTAGTAGTGGGTTTGGCTGATTATTTCAATATAGAAGCTTCGGCTGGCTACTTCCTCATAGCGGCTCCGGCTGGATATTCGAATATCGCGACTTGGACCAACAATTCCTGCAAGGCAGGTGCGGCTTACTAGTCCCATATACACTGAAAGAATAATGCTTCGTCGTATGGATGAAACATTTTTGTTAATGGTTTTACGTTGCTACAATGAAAAGTTTCGTATATCAGACAAATTGGTAGTCGCTGTAACAAAAAGTTTCATACATGAGTTCTTTGACAATTTTTCATAATCGTTGCTGCAAGAACTTACTTTTATTTTCTGCAACAATTTAATTTAATTTGAACTGTGTAGAAAAAAGGGTTATAAATTAAAAAAAGGAAGTGCATGAGATGTAAACTATTGATATTAGGTGTATCTCTTACTTTTTATTGATTATTTTATTATTTATTTATCTTGGAGTTTTGCCAACATTTATAGTTGACGACACAATTTCGTTATTGCAATGAAACTAAGTTTTATGAAGTTAAAGGCAGAAAAGCATCCAAAAAAATTAGTAAGCGTAAAAAAGAGGCCAGCAAGAGGAAATGGTGAGTGTGAGGAGTGCTGGGTAAAGTACACATCCTAAATCAGTTCATTTGCAATAACCGAAAGTGGTCGACATATTTCTCCGCCGGAATTTTTTAAATACAGTTTTTAAAACAGTCTAATTAGTTCAACTTAGTACAGTAATAATATTTTATGCAGAAAAATAAATTGTGTCAATTTCTGTGTTTGCTGTGATCGATTGTGTAAATTGTGTACCTACTATAAATCAAGTAGATAAACAAACAGAATGCAAGGAGCAACACGATAGCAAATAAAGTGACGCATTGATAGAAGAAAAATTACCCCGAAGTATGTATCTGAACATTTGTGTGTGTGTATGAGCGTGACTGTACAAATCGTAACAAAATGTTCATAATTCGGTCGCGCCTGTTTCGTTGTATTGGTATTTGGGTTCGAGGTCAATGAAAACGAAGAAGTGAAATGAAAAAAGTGTTTCAAGTAAGACGATCATAAAAAGTTAAAATTTAACGTACAATGAAATAAATTCAATCGAAATTTTAACAAATTTGGTTAAAATAAATAAAATAGTAGTTGAAAATAATGCTTACAGACCGATCAGTGGCTTAACTACGGGGAGATGTGGCGCTATAATTGAATGACGGAACCCTCACCACACCGACAATTGCATAATTTAAGTAACAATGAAGTGGTTCTATGTTAAAGAAAATTTTGAACATAGATAAATTGCTGTGATGAAATCCATACTTGAGTAGAGCGTATGTTCATGGTAAGCACAGACTTTTACTTAGCAAAATTCCTTATCTTAAAGAAGTACTTTTGCATACAAAAGTAAATTTTCTTACAAAAAGTACCTTTTCTTTAAAAAAATTAATTTTTTAAATAAGTACCTTTTCTTAAAAAAGTACATTATCTTACACCAAAGTGCCTTTTCTTAAAAAACTACGCTTCTTTAAAGATTAACATTTTTGCAAAACAAAATGACTTTTCTTGAGATAAGTACCTACTCCTAAAATTGTACCTGTTCTTTCGTAAAAAAAGCTTTTCTTCAAAAAAAATACATTCTCTTACAAAAAATACATTTTCTTACAAAACTTCCTTTTCTTGAAAGTACCCTTTCTTAAAAATAAGAAAATACCTTTTCATTTCTTTAGATAAGTAGCCTTCCTGAAAATAATTAAATTTTTTAAAAAAAAATAACCTTATCCTAAAAAGAGTACCACTTCTTTCAAAAGTACCTGTTCCTAAAAAAAAGTATTTTTTTGTAAAAAAAATTCATACTCTTAGGCTTTTTCTTACATAAAAACATTAGCTGTTTATAAAAGAAGTACCTCTCATCAAAGAAAGGGTGAGATATAAGACATATTCTTAAAAACGGGACCTACAAATTTAATATTTTTAAAAACACATTCAATAAACACAAAATTTCTTAAGAAAAGTTTATCATTTTACAAGAGTATATTTTCCTAAAGATCCATTTAAATTACAATATTTTTCAACAAGCGCCTTAGGCGTGGTGGAACTAACTAGTATATAATATAGCGAAAGCAACTTCGTTCCAACCGCGTGTCCCCTGACACCTCATGTAATTTTATTGATTATTTTTATTATCTAATTATTTTGGAGTTTTGCCAACATTTATAGTTGACGAAACAATGTCCTTATTGCAATGAAACTGAGTTTTATAAAGATAAAGAGCGAAAAGTAGTAAAAAAAATTGTTGCCTGTAAAGTCGGTTTTACGGGCGAAGATTTTACGTGACAACGTCTTTTTCTCGGTAGAATATTTATTGATATGAATATAATTAAATTGCACAATAGGAGTGCAATGAACTCACTTGCCCAATGAGTGTTAGAACTCACGGGCGATGTTTTAACATTTATTGAAACTTATGGTTTAGGAAAATAGAAGTAATTTCAACACCATCTAGGTACCTGTGCGATTTCTATGAACACATTATCAAATGTGACATTATAAACAATAAACATATCCTTTATTATAAAATATAAACATTTCTTTTATTATAAAAAATAAACATTTCTTTTATTAAAAACAAAAGAAAATAATTTACTAACCAAAAAGTATTTCAATTCATCATATTCGCATATCGTTTTTAAAGCCGACCGCAGCTCTCTGTTTCGTTTTGGCTACCTAATTCATATGAAAATTTCTACACACAAACATACACTACACATATCATAAAGCCAAAAAACAAAAAACAAAAAAAAAACAAAAAATAATACCTTATCCAATGCAGACTGATCTAAATCAATATTCATACACACGCACATATATACGCACATACATACTTGCTCAGTCGTCATATATATGATGTGCCAAAAAACAAAAACACTCACACCACCGACCAACAGCCACTAGAAGCCAGCAAAGCAAATCGTTTCTGGCACACAAGTAAACACATTGCGTTTACTTGTGTTCGGTGACTCATCGTAACGTTACCGGGCGTTACACTTTTTCATAAGTGACTCCCAGCCGCAACCTAATTTAAGACGTTGTCACGTCAAAAACGAGTGAACGTAGAAAGGAGACCAGCAAGAGGAGATTGTGAGCGTGAGTGCTGGGTCACGTACACATCTTAAATCAGTTCATTTGCAACAAGAAGACATATTTCTCCGCCGGAATAATTTAAATAAATTTGTTAAAATAGACTAATTAGTAGTTCAACTTAGTAAAGTAATAATATTTTATTCCAAAATATAAATTGTGTGAATTTATGTATTTGCTGTGATCGTTTGTGCAAATTGTGTATCTACTATAAATCAAATAGATAAACAAACAGAATGCAAGGAGCAACAAGCCAGCAAATAAAGTGACGCATCGACAGAAGAAAAATTACCCCGAAATATGTATCTGAACATTTGTGTGTGTGTATGAGCGTGACTGTACAAATCGTAACAAAATGTTCATAATTCGGTCGCGCCTGTTTCTTTGTATTGGCATTTGGGTTCGAAGTCAATAAAAACGAAGAAGTGAAATGAACAAAATGTTTCAAGAAAGACGATCATAAAAAGTAACAATTGAACGTACCATGAAATAAATCAAATCGAACTTTTAACAAATTTGGTTAACACAAAATGAAGAACAGTAGAAGAAAATGCTTACAGAGGGATCAGTGGCTTAATTACGGGAGATGTGGCGCTATGATTGAATGACAGAACCTTCAACACAGCAACAATTGCATAATTTAAGAAAGAATGATGTGGTTCTATGTTAAAGAAAATTTTGAACATTGATCAATTGCTGTGATGAAATCCATACGGGAGTAGAGCTTATGTTCATGGTAAGTACAGATATACGTGGATATTAAATAGAAATCTTAATAATAAAATCCTCATATTTGTTTTAAATTACAGGACCTGACTACAAACGCCACAACAACACTCAACCCCTCGACTACTATAATCGTTCTCAAGACGAATGGAACGGATATAATATATTTAGCCAATTCAGACCATTTTCGAAACAAAAATTCGATATAATATATTTATCCAATTCAGACCATTTTCGAAACAAAAATTCAATTTTTTTTTTATCAAAACACCTTTAATGTAATACTAACAGTGTATTTATGTACAATAGACAATAAATAATGTCAACGCACACTTGAACACATTCATTAGAGCAATAAAACAAAATCATTGCAGCAATGAAATAAATTCATAGCATCAATGAAACCAATCCATAGCTGCAATGAAACAAATTCATTGCAGCAATGAGTCAAATTCATTGCAGCAATGAGGCAACTTCATTGCAGTAATGACACCAATTCATTGCAGCAATGTAATAATTTCTTTGCAAAAACGCGACTTATTCATTGCAACAATGAAACAAATTCATTGCAGCAACGAAACAAATTCGTTGCCATAATGAATGAAATTCATTACAACAACAACCATACGTTCTTCGTAGTGACGAACAATTTGCAGTTGATCAACACATTTTCGTAGCGGGAATGAAACTGTACGTTAGTTGGGGTGACGAACATTTTCATCTCTGGGACGATGCTTTCCCGTTCAGTGTAGCGGTTTCGGCTTACTATTTGTATATAGTGGTCTCTGCAGACAATTCCTATATAGAGCCTGCGGCTGAATATTACTGCTACTGCTGGCAATTCGATACATGGCTAGTACCGCTGACTATTCACATATAGTGGATCCCGCTGCACACAGGGAAATGATTAGTTGAAAATCAATTCAGGCATTAGGTATTCCATGATAAAGTCTATATTTTCGTCAGAATTCGTAATTGTCAAACCTCAGAATTGTTTGTCGATGTTATTGATAGATTAAATATCGGTCTTAATAAATACAAGTTGCTACTACCGAACTTTAGATGTTTTAGTCAATTTGAGTATTTCTAAAACCTCATTCAACCGAAATGGAAGATACATCTAAAAAAAAGGACCGCCATCGAAAGAAATTTTAATGTGGTCAGAGCAGGAAGCGAACCCACGTTCTCATGCACAAAAGCCGCGCACACTACCATTGCACCACTGACGCCAAGAATCATAATTGCCGAATTTATGCCGAAGAGCAGCCAGATGCACCTTGAAATGTTCTGTTTATTGTGGCGGCATCATTTGATCGTCTTTCTTCAAACGTGATGATGGCCGCAGCGTTACGATCAATATGGCTAGGTACCATTTGATGACGACAGACTTGTTTCCTCCCAAAATGGAACAATTGGACTTGGTTGAGATGTAGTTGCAACATGACGGTGCCACACTTCACGCGATATCATGAACCAGTTGTGGCGCTGTAAATTGGCTGCCACGTTGGTGCGGTTTGACCCCACTTTTTTGTGGGGCATGTGAATTCTTTCGCCTACATGGACCAGCCGCTTACGATTGCAGCCTTGGTCGACAACATTACATGTGTCATTAGCGAGACATCGGTCGAAATCTATGAAGAAGTGTGTTAAAATTGGACTTTCAGCATGTACCATGTGAAGCGTAGCCGTGGGCAACATTTGCATAAAGTAATTTTTAAAAAGTAAATGACAGGCATTGATTTGTAGATCCACCTAAATATTTCTTTCACTTGTACAAGTTTCCTGTGTTTCGTTCAATTTAAAAAAAAATAAATTGGAAAAAGTTCCGACTGACCTTCCATAATTAGCTTCGTTGAGTGACTATTCCTATAAAGAATTTTAGGCTGGCAACTGTGATGTAATTACCCCTCGGCTTAGCCGCAACCCGGTTTCTCCAATATTGGAATATTCCCCGGTTTTTTCAATACAATAATAAGAATTTTTCTCCTCGGCTTAACCGGAAGCCGGTTTCTCCAATATTGGAATATTCCCCCGTTTTTTGAATACAATAATACAAATTTTTCTCTTCCAGTTGATATTATCAAACTCTCGCAATCATTGTGCGAAATCTTGTTTTTCCTCTTTGTCGCTGCCTTCCGACTACGTCGTCTTATAACTCTAGCACTGGTTCATTCCGATCTACTCTACAGGCACGCCATAGCCAGCGTAAGCAGGTGATTTTTATTCGCATAAGTACTTCGATGTTAGGATACAGTTAAACATCTTATGGTTCGTATGTCGTCGATACTCGCCGTACTCTTTAAAGTATCATACATATCTCGAATCATTTTTTTCTCGAAGAAT
Source organism: Phaonia tiefii (assembly GCA_963931995.1). Lineage (NCBI taxonomy): Eukaryota > Metazoa > Arthropoda > Insecta > Diptera > Muscidae > Phaonia > Phaonia tiefii. Next base: position 289,961,790 of record OZ008368.1, read on the forward strand.
ACTAGTGATGTGTCATCAGTGACCAATATACCAGAGAATTTTGCGACATAAAGCAAAAAAAGGTTGAATGAGAGTCTGATGATGTTGGATCACCTATTTGCAGGGACAATTTTTCGTTCGATTGGTAGGCTGACGAAAGGCTGACCCAAATTTACTGATTCCTCCCCGATCATTGAAAATAATACAGTAACAAGCGGCAAGTTCCTCACTAAGCGTTTGTTTCATTTGTTGCCTATGATTTTATTTGTGTTGACTGTAGCTTTTCTCACAATGATATTTATTCAAGTGTTGAGGAGCTCGCACGATAAGGTGTCGCCTTTTCTGAGGCCTCTCCTCGTACTAAATAGTTGTGTGAAATTTTTATCAATCTATGGTTACGATTAAATATCGGTCAGTGTTATTCTAGAAAGGCGTGCCAACGTACAAGGTTTACCAAGCTCCGAAGTTGCTTCGTACAGCATTCCCCATATCGTGCTATCTAAAGCAGCCCTATAGTTGTTGATTTATATTTCGTGGGAATTCGGTAATGGTTTTAATCTATCGTATGTTATGCTCGATGGACATAGACTCATTCAAAGATAGTAGGTACACACACTTGGGTTGCCTTTCTTGAAAGCAGGACACAGTATGTTAAGGCTCCAATCGCAGGGTATGCATTCGTCTAGCCCGATTTCTATATGGGCTTATGCATGGATTTTTCCAACAAACGGTAGCCAGCCTTGAATAGCTTAGGAGGTAGTCCATCAACACTTGCGGCTTTGTTGTTGTTAAGCCTGGAAAATACAGTTCTAACCACGCTGTGATTAGGAGGGTGGCAGTTGACATCATCGTAGTCTATTTGCTCAACTGCACTGAAGTCTCTCTCATGTGGCAGAGACGTGATCTCTCCACATCTACATCATACTCTGCAACTCTGCGACTAGATTCATATAAAGGGTGTCTCAGTAAGGATGCACTTTTTCATTTTAAAATAAAAACACGTATTTTTTTAGATAGTTGCGATTTTTTATGAGATGGTAAAGAAGACATACTCCTATTAAGTAAATAAATGAAATAAATGGTTTCCCATTACATGCCATCAAGGAATTGGGGAGGGCTTCGCCCAACCAGTCAGCTAAACGCTTCATAGTTTTATACTCACTGATTCTGAACTACATTTTTACACCGGTTCCGAACGTTAGTTTGAGAAGCTTTTCAAGGCTAAATACTCGCTAGTGTCGCGCTACTATGTGAGGTAACCATCGCGACAGAAATTTAAGGTGGTCAGAGAAGGGACCGAACCAGGATCTTATGTACAAGAGGCGCGCACACTAACCATTGCTCCACCGACGGTTCCGATTAAGTATGGTAAAATTATCCGTCAAATAATCCCTAAGGCGCTGATGACAGGATATCACGCTTTTAATGACATTCTCCTTGACTTTTTCACAGAGATGTGGCTGTATATCACCGAAGTTTACGAGCGGTCTTAGCATAACTTTACAAATGTTTGCAATAAATTGTCACACTTATTTGTTTTTCTTTCGTAAAGCGCTCCATTTTTAATAATCGGAATAAACATATGTGACAGCTGGCAAATTTCGGAGTTAGCCTTTATATACTACCAAACCATGATTAAAGCTTGTGCTATGGAGCATTTTAATACAGCGCACAGTGGTTCAAAGTTCACATTTAACGCGAATTTATTAAAATTTCTTACTTCTAAGAATTTTGTTAAATATCGTTTGAATCCAATATTTAGTAAACAAACTATACTACACCGTGTAAAATTTGTCATTTAAATAAGTATTTTAGTGGTCTGGTAACACCAAATTCAACAATGTACACAAGTGTATTTTATAACCAAAATAAACAGTTACATTACTTGACAGTTTTCTTTGACTTATTGAAATGTAATTTATTTTTTCCATTGTTCATTGAATTCTGTGTACTTTATTTATTATGTCCGCCGAAGAAAACGGTAAGTAGATGTTGTATATTACTAGATACGACCTCACTTAAAATTCATAGTGTTTTGTTGAGAAACGTAAAAATAACGGGGCCTACAAAAAATTGCAGATGATTGCAAGCTTAAAAGACTATTGTGTTAATTCGTTCATATACTGGTATTTTATAATAAAAAGAAAACCGAATCCCCGCGTTACCCCAACATTTGATATATTATTTTTTTCAGAAAATGTTGCTGCAATAACGTACTTGGAGCTATTTCAAGAATGGTTTAAGTTCAAAAATTTAACTAGGGTTGAATGTGTCAAATCGCTGGGAATGCATATATATAACATTATTCATATAGAAAACCAGGATATACAAGGCCAATTAGAAAATTTTGTGAAAAATGTTGAATGTCCCTGGAAGAGACCAAATAATTACAGGGCAAGATTTTTGGAAGTGAATAAAACATGGCTTGAATCAATTATGACTTTTTCAATCAATGAGACTGAGGATAAAACAACTGGTATATCGAAACCTGGTAGGCCCTCAAAACATTTCAGCGAATCTGGTACCAGGAGTCAGCAAAAAAAAGTGTTGAATATGGTTAAAGGTAATTCATTAGATCAACTTTCTCGTGCAACTCAATGTGCTTTGTGGAAGAATGGTAAGAGAGATGCCGCACATATGGTTAAAGATGCAACAGAGGGACGATCAGCTTCTGTCAAAAGACGTATGACCAGCAAAATCTCAGAAAAAAATATGGCTGTACCAATGTCTCCAGACGAAGCATTGGCACTTATAATAAACACCAAATCAAGTAAATCAATTTACCTATCATATAGACTTGCTGCAAAGAACTGCACTGCTAATATTTATCCATCGTGGCATAAGATATTATCTGCTAAAAAAAGTTGCTATCCTGATGAAAATAGCATTATAGTGACTAACATAAGTGTGGAGATAAATCTACAAGCTTTACTCAATTTAACAATAAGCCGAATATGTAAACTTCAAGAAGAAGTATTTCTGACCTGTACAAGCAAAACATTTACATTGATTTGCAAATGGGGTATAGATGGTAGCTCCGGTCAAAGTAACTATAGACAACATACCACCTCAAAAGAAAAAGACTCATCTGTCTTAATTATATCACTAGTACCTTTACAGCTACGAGATAGCCAAGATCACACCAATATCATATGGCAAAATCGGGTTCCATCATCCACACGGTTTTGCAGAGCAATTAAATTTATTTTTGCTAAGGAAACGCCGGAACTTACCCGAGCTGAGGTCGATAATATTACACAACAAATTACGAGTTTGCAGAGTTTTAAATATCAGGATAAGAATATCGATTTCAATCTTGTGCTAACAATGGTTGATGGCAAAGTTTGTAATACATTGACTGAAACAAGATCTACACAAAGTTGTTACATATGTTCCGCTAAGCCTTCAGAAATGAACGATTTGCAAAATGTAACTAAAAAATTGCCTAAGATTGAAAATCAAAACTTTGGACTGTCCTCGTTACATTCGTGGATCAGGTTCTTTGAATGTTGCCTGCACATATCATGTAGATTAGAAGTCAAAACATGGCAGGTCAGAGGAGAGAATAAAAACTTAGTGGAGTCAAGGAAAACTGAAATCGTTCATAAATTGAGACAAGAACTAGGTATATTAGTTGATCAGCCAAAACCTGGATATGGATCTACAAATACGGGTAATACCGCAAGAATTTTTTTTGAAAATCATAAAAAATCGGCTGAAGTGACGGGTTTAGATGAGAATCTCATACACCGATTCTATATAATTTTGCAAACCATTTCATCTGGATACGAAATAGATGTCAATAAATTTCATGAGTATACTATGGAAACTGCAAGAAAGTATGTGTCTTTATATCTTTGGTACAATATGCCAACAAGTGTTCATAAAGTGTTAATTCACGGATCAGCAGTTATTAACCAAGCAATTTTGCCTATTGGACAGTTGGGAGAGGAGGCACAAGAGGCAAAAAATAAAGATTTTAAATTCATACGAGAACACAGAAGCAGAAAAGACAAAGCAGAACACATTAATATCGATCTTTTTAATTATTTTTTGTTATCATCCGATCCGATCATATCTGAATTAAGCATGCAGGGTAAATGTCGTAGAAATAAAAAATTAGAGTCGGAGGCTATGAGTCTCCTTAAAGCGCCGCATGTAGAATTAAATATAAGTATGTAACATAAATATAATTTTCCTTACTTTTTAATATTAACTTTACTCTTTACTTTTTATTGAAATATTATTTGTTAATTTAACTAACAGCTTATTGTAAAGGACAAATATGGTTTCATTTTAGCAAAAACTACTTTAAGCAATAAGGTTTGTATAATTTTGTGAAGTTTCAACACAATTAGGAATTAATTCGCGTTAAAAATGTATTCTGAACCACTGTGCAGCGTAGGGAACCCTTTTGTTTAACACCTTTCTTATAATTTACAGATAAAATTTCGATCAAGTATCTTACGAAAACATCAACAAATCGGAATATTCCCTTCCATCTATAAGCAATTTAAGTGAAGTAAAACATAACAACGTCATTGAAATTTATAGAAGGGTATTTCTATAAAATGCGTCGTTTTCATTTTATTGGTAACACAAACAAAACAACATCTCAACCTCAAGGTGCCAATTTTATTTTCATCAGAAAACACATGATAAAAAATGACAAACTCACGACGAATACATCATCCCCTCACGGCGGTTGCGTAGTATAAAAACATATACTCGTACACATGTCAGCAAATTAATGGAGCAAAAATTACAATATCATCAGCGTATGATGAATATTTAATTGATTCGTCCATCACTTATACGTCAATGCTAATGAATTGATGTACACTGCCGTTGTGAGAATTATACGTTAAACCTTCGCTCATTAATAATATATTAAGACATATTCATTCATTAGTCTCAACACCTCAACACGTGTTTCCCTAATTCATAACTAGTGGTTTGTGTTGGAAGCCTGTTTATGTTTATTTTATCAGTTAATTAAATGTTTTTCGAATACAAATTAATGATTTATTTTATTATTATGTTAGAGCAATTAAAGGTAAAGTCGGTCATATCCCTTCACAACTCAGGATTGTATAAAACAAGATAGTACGGGAATTTCGTGAATAATTTAGCACATGAATAGATAATATTGATGGAATGTTTGAGATAGTACGAGCTTTGGCCTAGGCCAGATTCCACCTGGCAACAGAAACGTTACTCAGAACATGTCGACGTGCCCCGAAAAATTTAACTCAGACAAAAAATGAGACTAACTCGTGAACATTTTCGTGCGATTATTTCTCACAAATTTCGAGGTGGGATTACCAAGAGAAGAATGCATTAATGAACTTAAGTTTTTATATGCCGATGATTCTCCATCCTACAGCATTTTGAAAAACTGGAGTAATGATTTTAATTGGGGCCGACGTTCGCTTTGGGACGCATTTCGGGCAGGACGTCCAAGATAGGCTTTTGCGACACAAAATATCGATGCTGCGGGTGCGCGGGTATTGCAAGGTCGTCACGTGACATATAGTGAGAAAGTAACCTTGGGATTAATCTCTGTTCAATTAGTTTGGCTTGTGATAATAAAATGAAAATACCAGCGGGTTCGAATGTTTTTTCAATATTTATTAAATTTTCCCAATATTTCGATTAGCATCGCTAATCATCCTCAGGATTCTATATACAAAAATATTTAACACTAATACCATATTGATCAAAAAACGATTGCCAATAAGTACATGTATTGTAAACCATGTATTATAAATCAAAAAACAAATTACTCGTACGCAGTGTGCAAGCTTTCGTCATCTGTTGTCTGTTTTCTCTGTGATTGCTTATTGTGTGTCGATATATTTGATCGCATCGGTCAGTGCCGGTCTTGTAATTGAGTCTTTTCTCTGAGGGAACGTTAATTATGTGCAACATTTCGGGAGTGAGTCGTAGTGAGTAATGTGTCTCCTCCGCTAAAATGTCAACGTCGTCAAAGTTAGGATTATGACCCGTCACAGCACAGTGGGCAACTAATACCGTTGTCTATTCCATAGGTTTATAGCTGGCATTTAAATCAGATTTGTGGGAAGACAGTCTTGTCTTCAATTTCGTCATCGTGGTTCCTTTTGTACCTTCTGGCATAGAAGACTGACGTATGCCAAAAGGTATACGTTGGCACTTCGAGGACGATATTGAATTGCATTGTATTTTATTTGATATACAATATTAGACTTATCCTTTTCCTTTACTTTGGACTTTGTCCGGCTAAATAATCTGCTCCGGGTATTATGTGACTTCAACGCCAACGTATATGATCTTTTGTCATAGATATCGGAATGCTTCAGTCTCTCGGAATAACCAGGTATATACGTCAGGGATTTGTAAATTTTCGGTGGGGCTGCGTCTGGTTGATCTTGTCCTCGTTCCATAAATATTCCTGTGTGTCCATTCCGATGCAGTAGACCATTACCTGTTCTGGCCGGGAAATCATTTTTGCGAAGAAGTTCCCTTACTCTCCTTTCATTCTCCCCATGAAACTCCTTGTCGCTGATCTTCAGAACTCTATTCACGAAATTTATCGCCGTATTGATAATAATTCTTCTAGGGTCCTTAGAATTGAAGTTAATTAGTCTTCCGGATGCCATAGTCTTCTGGTACCAATCTAGTTGGAGCAGGTTGCCTTGTCGAATTACTGCAGAGTTCAGATACCTTGTGTTCTTTTCCACTTCAATCGTGAATTTCATTTGCCCGTTGTATGTGTTAAGAACCTTAAGTGCGTTATCCACTTCATTCCTCTCTATCACAACAAATAAGTCGTCAACATACTCTGTCAAGATTTTAGGCTTCACCTCCAACATCGTCAAATTTTCTTCATGTAGCTCCTCCATTATTATGTCAGCTATCACTGGTGGAGCTGGTGATACCATAGGCATACATTTTCTTTGCTCATAAAATTTGTATTCGTATTTGAAATATATTTTTTTATAACAAAATTTCAGCAATTCAATGAATAAGTATTGTGTTATCTGTATAAATTTTTACAGTTTACTCCATTTCCTCTCTACCGTCTTAATAGCCAAATGTATCGGTATACTTGGGAACAGGGACACCACGTCGAATGACACCAGTATTTCGTCATCATCTATTCTGATATTCTCAATTCTCGATTTAAGATCAATCGCATCTTTGACATTATATCCGAAGTCCTTCGTCAAATTATTAAATATACTGATCATATACCGACAAAGTCCGTAACCTGGTTAGTTGATTGCTGAGCATATTGGTCTAAGGGGGTTTTCATCTTTATGGATTTTAGGGATCCCGTAAATCCTGGGTGGTGCGGCAACCCTGTAGATCAGTCTATTCTTCTTCGTCAAATTTAGCAACTCTCAATTGTATAATTTCTCCACCAATCTGTTGTTCTCGTTCCGTAAGGTGGATTAATTCTCACTCCCATATTACGGTGGACACCGCATAATTTCTCAGTCGCTCAAAAAATTCTTGCAAATAAAAATGTCATGGCGGTTGTTCAAAATCGTATTCAATTGATATCAATTGAATTTAAAAATCCAATACATAAAACCGGTTAATAAGTTTTAAATTTCAAGTGCCGCATTTTAAATTTCAATTGATGTCTGGAAAATTTCAATTGATATCTTTTAAATTTCTATTGATGTCTTTCAAATTTCAATTAATGTCTTTCTAATTTCAATTGTTGTTTTATAATTTTCAATTGTAGTATTTTAAAATTCGAATAGAATTTTTAAATTTCAATTGTTGTATTTCAAATTTCAAGTATATTTTTCAAATTTCAAATTTAACACCACAGACACTAGTGTTGAGATTCGTTAATTTGCATTGGATTTTAATTTGCATTACTTTGTCTGATGCAAATGCAAAATTGTAAAGATCGAAAATTGCAACGATCTAACTTGAGTTTTGAAGACAGCAGGCAGGAATTCAGACGACGCACAGTTGCGCCCGTAGAGCAAACGAGGTTGCAAAAATCAAAATTTTCATGTGGGCCTACGAAATTTTAAATAAACCCATCTTATTTGAATTTGAATTTTTATGACGCACTTTTCAACAATCTAAAATATGCTACTCTTAGTAATATCAGATTTTTAGTTCAGAAGACATAACCATTCAAAGTTGACCGAATTTCGGGTTTCAAAAAGTACACCATTTTTAGTTAATTTGGTACGAAAACTAGGTAAGAATCATATTTTTTTCCAATTGATTGATGTATTTATTAAATGTATAATATCAAAAAAAAAATTGACTGTTTGCTTTGTGTTTCTCTAGGTAAATCACTATTTAAAAACTATTCCTTTTTTCACTATTTTTCAACTTTGACGGGAAATAAAAAAAAAATATTTATTTTTTACCTCTGCCATATTTTCAAAATATATTCTTTGATTATTCCTTTACATAACTCAAAAGGGTTTATCTGCCCGTAAGTGCCCGTTTAGCTTCTACAGGTAAAAAAGTTTTAAAAGACATGGCTGCAGAAATTGCATGGCGTGCATCTCTTACATGTTTTGACTGACAATTACTTTGATCTAATAGTTTGAAAATTGCATTTTAAGTCGATTGTCTACCTGAGAGCCTCCAGCGAAGTCTTCCCCCAATATTCTGTTACAGACACAGGATGCACAAAAAACTGCTCATTAAAATTAGCAGGTACGCACCTCAATTAAAAATTACTTTGGCGTACAAATCGTCAAGAACAATATTGACTTATGGTCCCTACAGGTAGGCACAAATCTTGTTTGGACACGTGCATAATATCAAAATTGCATAATTCAGCCTAAATCCAAATGTATACAGGTAACAGGTACATTTTTATGCATGGTAGCATAAACTTATGTATGTGACCTGCTCCACGAAAAGGGACCTCTGCGCCGACCTCTGCGCCGACCTCTGCGCCTCTACTTTTTGAGTGATTCTTATAGTGAATCTGTCAAATGCCGCAAACCGCAAGTTTCTATGTCTTTTAGTTTTTTACAAATCACCTGTAAAGATGAACATAATTAATGAAAAAATTGAAAAATGTGATATAGACAGATAATATATATATTATTTGAAATTTAAAAAAAGTTCAATATCAAAGCTACAAAATTACAAAAATATCAAAATTTTACTCTTTTTTACTCCTAACACGCTTTTTTGGTGGCAACACTGCATACATAGTGAACATCGTACAAAGTTCCAGAGAGTCGAAATACATCGCCAGATGATCAGGTTGAAGGAAGAGTTGCATAACCATGCGCAAAACACGGACAAACGACGCGCTTTTTTTAAACGCGTTTTTCTCAATAACTTCTTTTCGGCGCAGAGGTCCGTTTTCGTGGAGCAAGTCACTGCAAGTTGGCCCAACAAGTACTGAAAATATGGCGTTGAACAATTTAGAATTATTTGAACTGTTTAGAAAGTCAACCACACCAACGGTTTTCGCGGAAACTGCTTTAGAAGAACTCGATAGCTTATACGGAAATATTGGGAGACGTAAAAGTATAAAATATAATCTTTGTATGATATATGCAAAAATTAAGTCAAAATGGGTGAAATGCAATCGCACCATTCACAACTTCAATTCCAAATACGAGGACTCGCTTAATGAAGACACCATCCTGGATATATTGGCAGTAGATAAGGAAGGCAAAAAAAAGTATGGATGAGTGTTAAATTTTCACTTGCTGATGCCACCAACGACTTGACCACGAAGCATTTATCGGACGCGCTGTCTATTAAATATGCAAAGGATAGTGAAAGAGTTCGGTCGCAGATTACAAAATCTGTTAATGAAGCCAGCCCACTGCGACTAAAAAGGATTAGGGAAAGAATTCCCACGCCCACAAATACAAACGCACACATTCAAAAGTATGGTTCCGAAGAAGCCTTGGCCCTGTTTCTGGACTTAAAACTTTCCAAAGAGAAGTATTTAATGCGACACGGGGCTGACGTTTTATCCGGATACAAGCATATTACGCAAGCTAAAATAAATTCACAACCACTGCATACGGAATCAGTGAATGAAAACTGGAAAGCGCACAGCTCAGTGGTTGTGAGAAGTTCTCCCCGGTCCCTTCATGGGATGTAATGGGAAACCATTTATTTATTTACTGCATACGGAGCTTACGGAAGTCTCTGCGAAAGCCAATCTGCAGGATCTTATGTGCCCTACAGCAAAACGGTTGCTGGCGAGTCTTCCTGAAAATGAGGTGGAAATTCTCCCAAAACTGTCATAGATCAGCAAAATGGGGCTGCGACGGATCATCTGGACAAAGCGTTTATATGCAAAGGATATCTTCCGATGACGCTACAATATCTGACGGAAATATATTTATGGCATCTGTTGTTCTTTTGCGGCTAAAATCTGATGTTTATTTACAATGGAAAAATCCACAACCGTCATCAGTGCACTATTGCCGACCAATAATATTTCAGACCACGGTGAAGGACATTGAAGAACAAATATTCTAGATTAAGCCTACAAAGCTGCAAATTAGAGAAGGAAAATATATTGAATGTAGTTACGAGTTCCACCTGACCATGGCTGACGGAAAAGTCGTAAACGAACTGACAGGAACAACCTCAACATTGTCATGCCCGATTTGCAAAAAGAGTCAGAAGAACTTCGGGAATTTAAACGATTCTACACACGAGGAGAATTACGAATATGGAATGTTACCATTGCTCGCAAGGATAAGGTTTATGGAGTTCTTGCTAGAACTGGCGTATACCCTACCACAACAAGGTGAAAACATCGATGAAAATACATCTATTAAGGATAAAGAAAGGAAAGAATCAGAAAGAAGCAAATACTGGATGTTTTTTTTAAAGAAGTTGGACTAAAAGCAGACTGTCCTAAGTGCGGATACGGTAACTCAAACGACGGAAACACTCCTAGGAGATTTTTGAAAATTATGAGGCAGTATCTAGAACCGTACTTGGTTTCGAAAAACCGCTTCGCAATAAACCGTGGTACGATGAAGAGTGTCGCATAGCAAATGACGAAAAGAACGCTGCACGTATGGTAATGCTTCAGTCAATTGCAACGCGAGCTGCAACTGAGCGGTATAGGGAGAAGAGAAAGGAGGTATACCGTCTCTTTAGGCGTAAGAAACGGCAGTGGAGAAAACGCGAGAGTGAAAAAATTGAGACATACAGAAGGAAGAACGAAGCCCGAAAATTCTACCAAAAAGTTAAAAACGGAACTAATGGACATGGTTCAGGGCCCCCATTCTGTAAAGACAAGGACGGAAATCTCGTCGCAGATGTGCAGAGCATGTTGGGAATATGGAGAGAGCATTTCTCCGCGCTACTATTACCTGAGATATCCAATGACGATGGGGCAGTCGATCACAATATGGACGACGACGTCGATTGCCCCCCTCCTAACCAAGACGAGGTCAGAACAGCTATTGCCCAGCTTAAGAACAACAAAGCCGCAGGAGCCGATGGATTACCGGCGGAGCTGTTTAAGGCTTTCGGCGATGAGCTGATAAGGTGCATGCATCAGCTCATTAGCAAAATTTGGTTAGATGAATGCATGCCCGGCGATTGGAGTCTCAGTGTACTATGTCCCATATTTAAAAAAGGTGACCCGAGTATTTGTGCCAACTACCGTGGAATAAGCCTTTTATCCATAGCATATAAGGTTATATCAAGTATAATGTGCGAAAGACTAAAACCAATTATCGCTGACCTGATTGGACCATACCAGTGTGGCTTTAGGCCTGGAAAATCGACAACTGACCAGATTTTCACGCTACGTCAAATTCTGGAGAAGACACACGAAAAACAAATCGACGCCTATCATCTATTTATCGATTATAAAGCGACCTTCGATAGTCCGATACGGGAGAAACTCTATGAAGCAATGTCTGAGCTTGGTATTCCTGCAAAATGCATACGCCTTTGCAGGATGACCTTGACGAACACCAAATCCGCACTGAAAGTTGGTAAGGATCTTACCGAACCTTTCGAAATTAAGCGAGGCCTCAGGCAAGGCGACACCCTATCGTGCGATCTCTTTAACATCTTAATGGAGATCATTATGAGAAAAGCTGCAGTCAATATGAATAAAACCATCAGCAGCAAAAGTCACATGCTGCTCGCGTATGCTGATGATATAGATATCATTGGGCGCACAATTAGAGAAGTTACTGCGGTTTTTCGAGAATTGAGAAGGAGTCAGCAAAAGTGGGTCTGACGGTGAATGAGGACAAGACAAAATTAATGGTTTCAACGAACAGGGCCTCCACGCGATTCGATCAAACCATGAACGTTGATAACCTAATAAATTCGAGGTAGTGGACGAATTTGTATACCTCGGATCTGCCGTGAACAAAAACAACAACGTCAGCCTTGAGATCAAGCGGAGAATTGTGCTTGCGAATAGATGTTATTTTGGGCTAAGCAAGCACTTTAGAGATAAACCTGTCTTGCTTTATGGCGCAGAATCCTGGGTCCTATCGCAAGCAGACGAAACATCTGTAGGAGTCTTCGAGAGAAAAATACTCCGAAAAATTTATGGCCCTATAGTGCACAACGGCGAGTATCGGCGACGCATGAATCATGAGCTGTATGAGCTTTATCCTGACATTGACATAGTTAAGCAGATAAAGATAACGCGATTGCGCTGGCTAGGCCATGTCAGTAGAATGGATGAAGATGAACCAGCGCGAAGGCTTTACGAAACCGAACTCGAAGGAAGACGAAAAATAGGAAGACCAAGACTCCGCTGGAGGGATCAGGTTGACGAATCCCTGCGTACACTTGGTATTGCCAACTGGAGAAATAAAGCAAAAGATCGAACTGGTTGGCGAAATATGTTATCTTCGTTTTGTAAGGTCCCTGACCCCCCGGGGTTGTCCGAGACCGGATAAGTAAGTATCTAGAATCCCTGGAATTGACAATCAAACCGTGAAAAGATTGGGAACGATCTTGAATATTTTAAACTGTAAGGAAAGTGTTAATTCTACAAAATATGGAGAATATGCCTCGATAACTGCATCTCTTTTAGCAGAAATCTATCCACAGAAGAAGTTGACCCCGGCCGTCCATAAAATATTGGTGCATGGCAAAGATATAACTGAGTACCAGTCTTTGCCAATTGGAGAGCTTTGTGAAGAAGCACGGGAGTCTTTTAACAAATGTTATACTTTAGAAATGATTAGTATTTAAAATATACCACCTTCTGTTACGAAGTGTGATGAATATTTTACAGAAAATTTAAAAAATAAATTTAAAAAAAAAAATTTTTTAATTTGTTGGGTAATAATTTTAAAACATAAAACCGTAAAAATAAAAACAATCTAAGAATTTAAAAAATTATTTTTTTACTTATCATAAAATTGATTAGTCTGCAAATTTTAATTTTGATAACCCAGAAGTAAGCACCCATAAAGTCTAGCAGCCTTTCCAAACACTTATTTCACAAGCCGAACAGATATCTATCATATGCCGTTTAAATTTTTCAACTATCTTATTCGGTTCAAAAGATATGATTTTTGCAACGAAAAAACTCAAGTGGCGCCACTGTGCGAAGTATAAAGTTTTGTGAATTAACCTAAGTGTACGAGTTTATAACGCTTGTAATATAGCACAACCCCGGGGCTTTTTTAATGACAGGTTAATTTATCTCGCAAACCCCATGTGTTGGATAAATTGTGAAATAATATTGGATTTTAGCGCACACAAAACCCTCAGCAAACTATACTCTGCATCATTTCCAATTGAAATTTGACAAAAAGCAAGTGAAATTTAAAAATTCAATTTGAAATATATCTATTAAAATTTGAAAAACATCAACAAATTTAAGATACATCAATTGAAACTTAAAAGGCACCAATTGAAATTTAAAAGATATTAATTTAACTTTAAAATAAATCAATTGAAATTGAAAAGACATCAATTGCAATTTAAAAGACATCAATTGCAATTTAAAGCATATCGATAGAAATTTAAAATTCACCAATTGAAATTTAAAAATTTAGTACATAAAATCGGTTAATAATTTTTAAATTTCAACTGACGATTTTTAAATCTCAATTGATGTCTTTTACGTATCAACTGATGTCTTTTAAGTTACAGTTAACGTCTTCCAAATTTCAATTAATGTCTTTCAAATTTCAAATTAATTCAAATTTCAATTAATGTCTTTCAAATTCTTTAAATTTAAAATATAATTTTTAAATATCAAGTGATATGTTTCTAAACTAAATTGGTTTTTTATTAAATTCAATTGGAAATGGTGTAGTCGCAGGGTGTGACTTTTTCGACTTATATTGATGTACTGAGTCCTATAACCTATACCTGGGTCAGGCCACGAGAAGTGTGACATTATGGATCGAGGATTTTGACATTTGGCCCATATATCTAAAGGTAATGTCAATATGTAAAACTCCACAAAAAATAAAAGTAAAATTCCTAAAGTTGTTGTTGCAATTTGAAAAATGGAAATTTCACAAATTTAGTATTTTTCTAAATTATTCCAAATGTTATATCTCGTAAACGTCTTGAGATAGTTGAGAATTATTTAACGAAGATTAAATAAAAAAATATAGATGATCAGAAAATAGCCTACACCGAAAAAAATATTCGGAAATGTAGTTTAAAGAAAACAATCGCATTTTAAATAAAGAGCCTGATCGAGAAAAATAATCAATCATTCATGAGAATTTAGAAAAATTAGTTATCTTTCAGAAACAGAAAAATGTGGTATTTTCAAGTAGTTTCTGAGGTAAGCAATTTTTTGTGGGACGACCTTTACGCCTAAAAAGAGAAAATGCAGTGTTTACAACTCTTTCTCTTTATTGTTATTTTTTAGTTACGCATTGAACATAACGTTTCGATATATGGACCACCGGTTAAAATCCCTGTCTCACTATGTCACACTACTCGTGGCCTGACCCAGTTGTAAACATTGCATTTTCGCTTTTTAGGCATAAAGGTCGTCCCACAAAAAATGGTGCATCTCAGAAACTACTTGAAAATACCATATGTTTCTTGTTTCTGAAAGATAATTAAATTTTCATTCTTTAATAAAATTTTTTTAAAAAAATGCGATTTAAACTACATTTCCGAAATTTTTTTTAGTGTGTTAGCTGTTTTTTGATTTTCTATTTATTTCCTTAATTTTATTTAAAAAATTAAAACACTACTCAAATACCTCAAGTAGTTTTCGAGATATAAAATTTTGAATAATTTAGAAAAATAAAAAATTTGTGAAATTTTCAATTTGCAGCAACAACAACAACTTCAGAAATTTTACTTATATTTTTTGTGGAGTTTTATATATTCATATATTTGCCTTGAACGAGCGAAAGCCAGATGGGATAACGGAAACATTAAACGCCTGAAGACTATGGATAGACTGAAGACTATGGATAGATAGATCTAGGGGATCTAATGAGGTATCTCCTATTAACAGACTAGATATAGACAGGGTACTTTGGACCTTGCGGAGAGATGTGGTATGCAAAACGGTGTCTCAAGACACTAATTGATGCTAAGTAGTATCTGTAGCAACCACGAAAACCAACCAACCAACCTATATATATTGACACAACTTTTCGATATATGGTTGAGTCATTCTCGGGTATCATCTCATCTTCCAAAACATATTAAAGATTTAATTACTAGCGGAATTTTTAATAGATGAACAATTTATTAGTGATTTGCTCTGTTTCTGCTCGGTGGCAAAAAAGTTATCTTTAAAGCATCAAATTTTAATTTCAAATATTTCCTCAATTTTATTTAGTTCTAAGTAGTTTGTAGGAAACTGAAGACCAAGTCTATTTGATCCCAACCCAATAAATATCGCGTGTCAAAAATACTACTCACATGTAACGTCAGATTAAAATATTTCGATTTTAAGATGCAAATGTTGCTTCAATACTTCCACAAGAACATTCTCACATATAAAACATATGATAACAAGTGAAAAGTGAAAGAAAGGAAGTTCATGGAACACAGAACCATTAAAGTACGGAAAAGTGTAACGGAAAATTTAAGGACTAATATAAATGAAGCGAAAAATTTTAAATTATCCTTAAGGCTCTCACAAAAAGATCTATTGTTGCGAACACATTGCAATTTGCTGTTGCTTCTCTTCATTACGAGTGTCAGAAGTTAAGGTATCTTTTGATATCATTTCAAATGAAACATTATTTTTAGAATACACAAATACAACGTCATGATGTCGCAAAAGACGAGGTCGGCTCAGAAAGTATGGTAACTATACCGTCTGTGACTTGGATACGGTAACGAAAATGTCCAATCAGTAACAACTACTTGTAGGTAATAAAATTATTGTGCCCAAATGCAAACGACTGACAATTCCTAAGGAGTGGTGCTTGACTGTAGTTCATATACTAGGAATCGGAATAATTTTTGGAACGAAGTTTGTTATTTGCTTCTACGCAGAAAACGTATTGGTTCTCGTCACTAAAATCTACGAAAAATACAGCGAGCAGCCAACCAGTATACAATTTTGGTGGGACCATGTATATAACTCAATGTTTAAAGTTGTCCGCGTATGCGACTCTATATGCTGGGTCCAAATTTGGCATACTCTCCCCAACATATCGGCTGGTATCTCAAGAATAAATTCTTCAATATTGATTTCTATTGCATCAACCGTTGCGGACTTGCCCCTATAGACATTAGCCTTAACATAGCCCCACAAAAATAATCTAAACGCATTAAATCGCAGGCGGCCAATAGACCGGCCCCAAACGTGAAATATTCTGTTCACCGAACTCGCCTCGCAATTGGGTCATTGTTTGTTGAAACCACATGTCGGCCAAGTCCAGCTGTTCCATTTGGTGTTGGTGGTTTAATGTCTAATAATGTAAATTTGGTGCTAAATTTAGTCACAAGATTTCAAATATCCGCCTCAGAAGGTCGCCCACACTGACAATAAAATGGAAGAAGTGCACGAAACACTTTCTTAATCGCGCATGAATTTTGATAATAAAATTCAATAATCTGCAAGCGTTGTTAGTTTGTCAGTCGATTCATGTTTTAATTCACGACCAAACTGAACATGGTTGACAGTAACATGCTACACGAAAACTGCTGACCTGCGAAAAACTGTGTTGGCAAAAATAAAGTATGCTAAAAAATAACCCATTAGTTGCTGTCATAACCGATTTGAAGTTGTTCCAGCTGAACTAGAGGTTGTCACAACCGAATTTACGTTCGAACACAGAACCAATAATTACAATATTTATTCTAACCTTTCTTAATAACCGCAAAAAATTTTTGATATCACTATAACAGCAGTAATTGCTCGTTCTTTAACTTTTCTAATATAATTATTGTATATTTTTGTTGTATCATTCAAGCTAAAGATCATTCTATATCTCTATTAGTAGAGATATAGTTTTTTTTAAAAAGAAGTTTCTCATGATTTCTGGCAAATCGGATAGCTATTTCAGATCTACCCACAGATCTTCATCAGCGATTGTTTGGAATGATGATATTGAAAAATTATTCATTTGAGAAATTCCCTCTATGAAAGTGTTCGAAAAATATCGCAAGCAAAACACACAAGAAAATATTTGCAACCCTTTTTTCCATGTCCAGACAAGCACCGGTGTTGATTGTTAGAATTGTATGCCTCAGTACAGAAATTCTCTATCTTCTTGACGACTAAAATCGGTAGCAAAATTAACAAAATTCAGAAATTTTGTTTTGAAATTTTATGAATTGTGAAAATTGAAAAACTATCGTTTGATTTCAATTGAGAATTCCTCTCTCTATGCAAGTGTTCGAAAAATATCGCAAGCAAACCACACATGAAAATATTTGGTAAATTTCTTTCCATCTCCACACTCTCTTTCTATAATTGTTGAGGACGAAATAATATCGATTATCAAAAGCCTAAAGCTCAACAAATATGCCGGGTATGATAATTTAATACCGAGAGTTTTTATAGAATGTCAGGAGCAGTTATCAGGGATATTAACCTCTATTTTAAATATGATTATAACTACAGCTAAATATCCGGACAGCTTGAATATTAATAAAATAATCCCAATTCCTAAAGTGAACAATGCATCATCTGTTGAAAATTTTCGGCCCATTGCTCTTCTGCCCGTGGTTGACAAAATTTATGAAAAAATTGTACATGGAAAATTGCAGGATTATTTTGACAGCAACAGTTTTATATATAAGTAGCAGTTTGGTTTTAGGAAAGGTTGTGTTACAGAAGAAGCGGTTGTAAACGTAGTAAATTTTATTTGCAACGGGTTGGATCAGGGACAGGTAGGCGTTGGTGGTTTATTTTTAGATCTATCAAAAGCTTTTGATATTGTAGACCATGAAATATTATTACAGAAATTGTCAAAATATGGAATTCAGGGAAGTGAGCGAAATAGGAAGCAATATGTACAAATTTCTGATGCTAAAAGCCGAATGGATGAAGTACCATGTGGAGTTCCCCAAGGTAGTTGTTTGGGACCTTTATTTTTTAAAATTTTCTTAAATGATTTAAGTGATCTTGAACTACCTGGACGTATGTATATGTTTGCTGACGACATCTGCCAATTCTATCCTTACAAATTTGACCTAGTTTTAAAAACTGCAATCGAAAGAGATTGTTCCTTATTATTTGAGTATTTTAGACTTAATAAACTAGATGTCACATTGAGTAAAACAAAACTAATTCGATTCAAGCCCCATGAAAAACTTTGATAACAGCTTAAGTGTCTGTATTGATGGCAACATTATAACCCAAGTGAATAATGTCAAGTATTTAAGTTTTACACTACAAAACAGTCTTTCATGGGATATACATATAAAGAATTTAAAGTGTAAAATTGCTCCGGCAGTAGGGGTTTTATATAAAATGAAGAATTTGTTAGACACAAATACGAAATTGCTGTTATTCAATGTATTTTTACAAAGTCACCTTAATTACTTGGCAATAATTTATGCTTTTAAAAATTCAACTGTTCTAAAAACTCTTCAAAGAATGCAAAATACAGCCCTAAAAATAGTGTTTAAATTTCCAAGGACTTATTCCACGCTATCGCTACATAAAAGCTATTGTGAATCAATAATGTCTATACGAGCTTTGTATGAATATCAACTTTTAATGTATGTATGTGTATAAATCGCTGAACAATATTGGGCACCGAACTATAACATTTTCGCAGAACCAAAATGTATTCAATACAAGAAATAGGCAAAATCTGAGATCGTCAAGATGTAGGCTTGAAACAACAAAACAGCGTATAGAATGTATGGGTAGCATTGAGTACAATAAATTTCCATCGTCATTAAAATCATTTAATGTTGTGTCTTGATTTAAAACAAATCTTAAGAGTTATATAAGAGAGAATTTAGAAGCGCTTCTTATGTAAAAACCGTATGTAAAAATTATATCTGAAACAATTATTGCAAATTTCTTTAAACTGTATTCCTTTATATTTGTTAAATTGAAATTCAAGAATTACATACATGAAATTTGAAATTGCCAATATTTGAAATAATGCCTATTTGGCGCTGGGGCCACTTTTTATTTGGTTTAGAAGTACATGTCAATAAAACTATTAATAAAAAAAAATAAATCAATTCAATTGTACAGCGTGTTTCAGTACGAATGCAGTATTTCATTTTAGAAGAAAATTACGTATTTTTTTTAGAATAGTTGTGATTTTTTACTGAAGTCATATTCCGATTAAATATGAAATAAAATATCCGTCAAATGGCCCCACGGCTGTGACGACATGGCATTACTCTTTTTATGAAATTGTTCATGAATTTTTCACGGAGATGTGGCTTTAGTTCACCGAAGACGCGTCGAATCTCGGATTTAAGCTCAGGAAATGTTTCTGGGTTATACGAATAAACCGGAGATTTCACAAATACCCAAAGAAAGAAATCGCACGGCGTGAAATCTGTGATGATATCCATGCTATCTAGATGAGGCCACAAGAGCTCCACTATTATATTCCTGTAACGAATGCGGTTCACAGTCACAGCCATTTGGACCTCATATTCAAAAATAGTAAGGCCAAAATATTGTAAGGACCAAAATAGTAAGTCATGGATTGAGGATGAGGATTTCCTGAGCCCCAAATTGTTGAATTTTGTGTATTCGCGAAGCTATTCAGATGGAAATGCGCTTCATCGGAGAAGATGACGTTTGTTGAAAAATTATCATTGGCTTCACTAAGCTCCATTATCCATTGAAGGAATTGTTGGCGCTTTCCACGGTCTGCCGGTTTGAGGACCTAAGTAAGCTGAATTTTCCACGCACGAAGGTGGATGTCTCTTGTCAAAAATTCGCTGTGTAATGATTTTTGAAATTTGAGGTTGTTGAGAATGACGCCGAATTATTATTTTCGGGTTTTCGGTGACACTCTCGTTTACAGCAGCAATGTTTTCAAGAGACTAAGCGGTACATTGACGCCCAGGAGTTTCTTCAAATTTTTTGAATACTCTTCGACTGATAGACACGTTCGGTGCATTATTTTGACTAAAAATTATTCGAAGTTTGCGAACGGTCTCAGCATAACTTGCCAAATTTTTGCAATAAATTTTCACAATTGTAACGCGCTGTTCTTTCACAAATCACTCCATTTTTAATAATCGGCATAAACATATGTTAAAGCTTCCAAATTGCAAAGTTGTCACTTGCACACAAAAAGACTTACACTTAGTTTGAAAAGTGTAATCTTACTGAGACACCCTTTATATCTCTGTAAATAAAGACAAATATTTGTATAAAATAAGAATTAATATTTTGGCCTAAGGTTACCTCCAAAGATTTCTTCCGCTGTGCGAAACTTTCGCCAATCGATCGGGAACTAAGTTTTAGGATTTCGGGTACCTTCCACATCTTACAAATGTTTTGTAAAGCCGCAATAAGCTGATAGTTATGTCTTCAAATTTCATGTATACAGCTTAAGGTAACTGCATTTTCTATGAACATTTCTTAATATTTTTTCCAGTCAGTTCAAGGTACAAAACAGTCAGTTCAGTCAGTTCAAGGTACAAAACAGTTTTATAATTTCGAAATTTTGCATTTTACAGGACGTCTGATACAAAAAATTACATGAGGTGTCAGGGCACACCCGGTTGGAATGCAGTTCCTTTCGCTATGTATTATGTACTAGTTAGTTCCAACACGCCTAAGGCGCCTGTTGAATAATACTGTAATTTAAAAGGATCTTTAAGAAAATATACTTTTTGTAAAATGATAAACTTGCTTTAAGAAATTTTTTATTTATTGAATGTATTTTTATAACACAAGTATATTTGTAGGTCCCTTTTGTAAGAATATGTATTATATTTTCCCGAAAAGGTTCTTTCTTTAATGAGAGCTACTTTCTTTTTTTTGCTTTTTTTAAAGAAAACTACAATTTTTAATAAGAAGTGCTTTCTCTAGGAAAAAGTCTAAGAGTATGAATTTTTTTTACAAAGAAGTATTTTTTTTTTTGTAAGAACAGGTACTTTTTAAAGAAGTGGTATTCTTTTTAGGAAAAGCTTATTTTTTTTAAGAAAATTTACTAATTTTCGGAAAGGCTGCTTATCTCAAGAAAAGAAAAGGTATTATTAGGAAAAGGAATTATTGAAAGAAAATGTATTTTTTTAAGAGAAGGTATTTGTTTTTGAAGAAAAACTTTTTTTTACGAAAGGACATGTACAATTTTAACAGTAGGTACTTATCGCAAGAAAAGATATTTTGTTTTACAGAAAAGGTAATTTGTTGTAAGATAATGTACTTTTTTAAGAAAAGGTGCTTATTTAAAAAAATACTTTTTTTAAGAAAAGGTACTTTTTGTAAGAAAATTTACTTTTTTAAACAAAGGTACTTCTTTAAGATAAGGTACTTTTTTTTAACAAAGGTACATTGTTTAAGAATATCAATTGGTATTTTTTTGAGAAAATTTACGTTTTTTGAGAAGACGCAGTTACTTACTTTATGTTTTAAACTTCTTTCACTGTTAAAGTCACGTTAGTTTACGCGACGACAAAAAAGAACACACTTTGTTCTAAGATATCATTTATTTCACCGGTTACGTAACTCCCTACTGCTCCCGCTGTTACTTGACGTTGACTTTATTGGTTCTCCTTAACGACTGCGACTCCACGCACTTTATTTCATAATTCTCTTATTCTAGCAGCGGTATTGCAGTTAGGGTTATTGTGTTTACATATACAAAACAATGCAAATAAATGCAACAGTATAGTATGAATTATTATACTAACAGTTAAATTCAAAAATCTTTAAATTAATATAATAAATTAGAACATCATTCGGCTTTGGAATCGGCGCTAGCTTTTGAATCGCTCTTCGTATTAACCCGTTCTTCGTCTTTACCTCAGCTACACGTATACGACCATGAGGATCACTGATTACCTTAACCACTTTTCCAATAAGCCACTGCTTAGGGGGTAAATTGTCTTCACCAACTAGTACCAAATCACCATTTTGTAGATTTCGTTGTTTCTTAGTCCATTTGACTTTTTGTTGTAATTCGTGAAGATACTCCATGGACCACCTTTTCCAGAAGTGTTGTTGTATAGCGCAAAGACGTAACCATCGATCTCGAAGTGACCAGTTCTCACTATCGAGTGTTGGTTCTGTAACACCAACTAACGGACCACCAGTCAAAACGTGGGCCGGTGTTAATACAGCCTCATCATTGGGATCTTTAGACATTAGTGTTAAAGGCCTAGAATTTAGTATAGCCTCCACTTCAGCTACCACTGTAGTTAGTTCCTCGAACGTCAGGTAGGCGTCTCCAAACACCCTTGCCAGATGATACTTTGCAGACTTAACAGCCGCCTCCCATAGGCCGCCAAAATGGGGAGATCTCGGTGGTATGTGTCGAAATTCAATACTGTTGGCTTCGCAGTAATTTGATATTTTGCCTTGAATTTGCTGGTCGAAAAACATCTTTTTCATTTGCTCCAATTCATTACGTGCACCTACGAAGTTTGTCGCATTATCACAGAACAGCTGTGTACAAAGACCACGTCGGGCGACAAATCTCTTCACTGATGCGATGAAAGCCTTTGCTGTCAAATCGGACACAACCTCCATATGTATAGCCTTTGTACTAAAACAAATGAAAACAGCAACATAGCTTTTCGTTGTTCGGCTACATCTCAACTTGAATGTTGTTGTAAAACGACCACAAAAGTCCACACCCGTTACTGTAAATGGCTTGGCAACCGCTACTCTCGCAGGAGGCAAATCACCCATGATTTGGTTGCTTAACTTTGGACGACATCTAAAGCATTGTAGACAACTTCCAACCACAGATCGTATTACTTTGCGCGCCTGTGGTGTCCAAAATCGCTGCCTCAGAATTGCCATCAAGGCTTGAGTGCCGGCATGTAAATATTTCAAATGAAGATGCCTTACATAACACCTTACAAATTCGCTCCTGTCTGGTAAAAGGATTTGGTGTTTAGCATCGTACGGCAGACAAGCATTAGCCAACCGACCACCAACTCGGAGTAAGGCTACACCATACTTGTTCTCCATAAATAAGCTCAAACTTCGATATTTGTTGCTCGCAGATAATTCCCGATTTTTCGAAATCGTCCCAATTTCCTTTTGAAAGTAATATTGTTGAATACAAAACACAATACGAAGAAAAACTTCATCAGCTTGCATTGACAGGATCTCACATTTGCGCCTTTGAAAGGCAGATAGTAAAAGAGCAACTCTTTTTTGCAGTTTCTCAAAATCACAATGTTTCTCTATCCAGTGCACCAAACTTGATTTCTCAGAATTAAATATAAGGGTGGAACCACTGCGAACCCTTTCTTCATTTACCTCTAATTGTTTATGCCTCGACTTGTTAGCTGGCCAATCACAACATTGTTTCTTCAAAAACTCGGGTCCCTAAAACCATATAGAGTTAGTCAATTCGTTTGAATACGCACCTCTGGATATTATATCGGCTGGATTTGACTTTGATGGGACATGACGCCATACTGCTTCCCTTGATTCTTGTTGTACCAGTGACACTCTGTTAGCGACAAACGTATTCCAATTTGATGGATGCTCACTTAACCAATCGAGCACTATCTCCGAATCGGTCCACAAATAAGTTCCATCGATAGCGATCGGAAAATTTGCCGTTGTTTTCGCCACCAATTTCGACAGCAAACCTGCCGCCATCAGCTCCAATCTTGGTAAAGATTGCGTCTTCAGTGGTGCAACTTTTGATTTTGCACTCCACAATTGTACGCTAACGTCATCGTCAGCAGAAATCGATCGAATATACACGCAGCATCCATAGGCCCTTTTTGATGCGTCAGCAAACCCATGCATCTCCACTCGAACGTATTTCTTTTCAGGTAGAATGTATCTTGGAATACTTATTTCCTCAACACCCTTTAACTTTTCACGATACTCAGTCCAGCGTCCGTGAATATTCATAGGCACAGACTCATCCCAATTCAGCTTTAAGATCCACAGATCCTGCATCAGAATCTTGCTCTTCACTACAATAGGATTTCTCAGACCAAGAGGGTCAAACAGCAGCGCCAGCTCTGACAGAACGATCTTCATGGTCACCGTTCTATTGATATCAAACTTTGGCCAAACGTAACGAAACGCATCCTTCACTGGATCCCATATGATACCAAGAGTTTTTATGATTTCTGTATCATTAAGACGAATAGGCTTTTCTTTGTCTACAGGAGGTAGTACATCTAAAAACCGCTTACTATTTGAGTACCATTTTCTCAGGGTGAGCTTTGCCGTATTCATTATGGCATTCAATTGACGATTCATTTCAAATAGTTCGTCTTCAGTATTTGATCCACTGATCAAATCGTCCATATAGAAATCCGTCAAAATCTTTTTTGATACCACTGGATATTCATCGGCATAGTCTTCAGCCAATTTCTTCAAACACCTTGTAGCCAAATATGGAGCTGATGTAGTACCATATGTGATGGTTCGCAACCGATACACCTTTATCTTCTCATCCGACGAAAATCTCCATAAAATCCCTTGATAATTCGCATCGTCCTCAGTAACCCACATCTGGCGGTACATTTTGGTTACATCCGCCGTAATGGCATATTTGTAGCATCTGAACCGCAAAATGATTGACAACAAATCATCTTGCACCACCGGTGCTTTCCTCATTACATCGTTGAGCGACAAACCACTGTTTGTCTTACAGCTGCAGTCAAACACCACTCGAAGTTTCGTACTCGATGACTCAGGCCTCAAAGCATGCTGATGAGGAGAAAAATATTTAGTGTTATTTATGTCGATTGAACTTACTTCAGACATGTG
This sequence comes from Phaonia tiefii, assembly GCA_963931995.1. Taxonomy (NCBI): domain Eukaryota; kingdom Metazoa; phylum Arthropoda; class Insecta; order Diptera; family Muscidae; genus Phaonia; species Phaonia tiefii. Next base: position 289,987,057 of record OZ008368.1, read on the forward strand.
GCCCAAATTAAGATACTCCTCCATAAAGGCATTATAAGAGTTTCTTACAGCTGGGTCTCTTGTTAATCTTCGTTCAAGCGCCATCAGTCTACGTTTAGCTGTATTATATGACTCACCAAGGTCACCCACCGACGACTTGAATGGAATCTTGACAATAAACCGTCCAGAAGTGTCTCTTTTTGTTGTGCTCAGAAAAGAATGCTCACACTCTTCTTCTTCTGAAGTCCAAAATGTTGACTTCGTGGCTAATTGTTCCATCTCCCAGAACCTTTCAACTTGATATGCCAGGTTGGTATCTTCATGACCATTGTCGTTGATTAATAAAGTGCTTGCCACGCCATAGTTTGCCTTGCCGGACACAATCCAACCCAAAGTTGTTTTTTGTAACTTTGGCAAATTGCATTGCAGCTCAATTCGACCAACCGTCAATAAATCCAAAAACATCTCAGCACCAATTAATATGTCGACTCGAGATGTTTTGTTGAAAGCCGGATCAGCCAACTGAATATTCTTTGGTATGTTCCAGTTAGCTGTATCAAAATACTTGTCTGGTTTCACGCTCGTTATTTTTGGCAGCAAATAAAAATCAAGATTGAATTCAAATTTATTCAACCTGGACTTCACAGTAGCAGTAGTCCGCTTTTTTAGTTTAGTTGCTGTCTCCCCAATGCCACTTGCATCAATGTGGCACGTATATCGCTTCAGACATAACTTTTGAGCCAAACCCTCACACATGATGTTTATTTGAGAAGCCGAATCCAAAATCGCCCTTGTTTGGTGATCTTTTCCGCTGCTGTCCTTAACCATCACTATGGCTGTTGCTAAAAATACCTCAGGTTCAGCAGTCATACTCATAACAGACGACCGTACAGTCGACGCCGACGACACGTCCACATGACGTGAAGCTATCTCAGATCCATTATGATCTGACGAAGATTGTCTATGAAGCAGCTTATGATGTGCTAAATTACATTCGGAGCATTTCGATGCGCTACACATCGCGTGCATATGCTCCTTTTTTAGGCAAACAAAACATACTTTAGCCTTTCTTGCCGCGCTGAATCGATCTCGCAAATTCATTTTCAAAAACTCTTTGCATGTCGCTAAATCGTGCGTACCTCTGTTACATACAGCGCACATAGCCTTAGCCACGGTAAGTGATGTTTGATCATGGCGCCTCTGTTTACTATTGTTGTTTAGTAGCGGCGTCTTTGATTCAACACAACCACATTTTGATTCTCTAGCCTCCAGATTTTGACACCGCTTTGTTAAAACCGCAGAACATTCTTCCCACTTGGAAATTAGGCTGTAGTCCACTGACTCTTCCCATTTAATCTGCGATTCTAAGTCCACTTTTTCCATTACCAGGTGGATAATCATTGCATTTGCGATGTCTTTGTACTCGCCTAATGACAACATTGAGCTAAGATGAGCATTTACGGAATCCACAATACTTCTCAGTTGTGACGCAGACGATTTCGTTGATTTCGGCAATGCAAATAGCGCGGATACATGTTCCTCGAACATCAAAGCCTTTTTGTCAAAGCATTCGCTTAACCTCGCTTTCGCCTTCGGATAATTTTCATCTGTGACGTCAAAATCCGCAATAGCGGCAAGTGGCCTAGCACCCAAGTGCTCTTTCAATATTAAAAATCGTTCACAATCATCCAGCAATTCATCCCGGTGAATTAATTTATTAAAAAGCGTAATAAATTTCGGAAAATCAGAATACTTCCCTTCGAATTTCGGTAATTTTACCTCCCGACGGACTCTAGGGACTGCAACAGACGTTGTTCCATTCAGAACGCTGATTTCCGCAACAGGTGTTCTGCTTTTAGCCAGCAGCGACAATATTTTTGACTTTACTGACACATAAATATCCTCAATTTCACCGACTGCAGCGGCGTTGGGAGCGATGTCTTCTTCTTGACACACTTTGTCAATATTCGCCTGCACACTCATACACTGTTTGAAATAGGACTCCAGAATGCCAAGCCTGCACTCCAACTCTGCCACGGATAAAGTTGATCCCTTCTTACCAACCAGTGTTTTGATACGTGTAATGCTGCCTTTCGTACTTGCTCGCAGCTGCTTCCATTCAGTCAACTTGGCCGGCACACTCCCAGCAACATCATCACCGCCGTCGTCAACAATACCAACAGGATGGTTCATATTTAGTGCACAACTTTTGCACGACTTATTGTTGTGATTTATGTCAAAATAGCACAACTATTATTAATAACGTTCCAATTTTTCAATTTGCGCGAGAAATCATTCACGACTTTACCAAAACTTAATAAACAATAACAAACGTCATTTAGTTTTTGTTTGTTTTGGTTATTTCTTCCTTGTGTCTATAGTTTGAAAGACACTGCACAGGTTGAAGAACCACTGATCATATGTATGTTCAATAGGGTTGTCGAACGTGATATAACTGATATCAATTATCAAGTAGTGACTGACTGGGTAGCAGACTGCTTTGTTACCCTCAATCACAGCGACACTCAAACTGTAACAGCTAAGAGCAATACCACCAACAGATGATAGGGAAAGTTAACAGCGACATTCAACTGCAACCAAAAACCGACGAGAATAACTTTTTAATATTTTTTTTATTTCTGCAACAGAATGGGACCACTGTCCCGGGTTTCGGCACCAATGTTAAAGTCACGTTAGTTTACGCGACGACAAAAAAGAACACACTTTGTTCTAAGGAATCATTTATTTCACCGGTTACGTAACTCCCTACTGCTCCCGCTGTTACTTGACGTTGACTTTATTGGTTCTCCTTAACGACTGCGACTCCACGCACTTTATTGCATAATTCTCTTATTCTAGCAGCGGTATTGCAGTTAGGGTTATTGTGTTCACATATACAAAACAATGCAAATAAATGCAACAGTATAGTATGAACAAATATCGATTACTATACTAACAGTTAAATTCAAAAATCTTTAAATTAATATAATAAATTAGAACAAATCTTAACATTCACTTTGGCTTTTCTAAATTTACTTTTTATTCGGTGCAAAACTACAATATGTAATAAAATTTCCCATTAAACAAGAAATATTCCCCATATGTTAGTCTAGATACAAACCAAACCAAAAGTACGAGTGTAAGTGTGTAAAGGCCTCAGGGCCGATCAAATTTTCTCATCAAAGTTTTAAGTGTGTGCGTGCGCTGTGCTCGTGTCTAACCCGCAAACGTACAACTAAAATACGTCAAAGTTCATTTGTGTTTTGGTTTTGTCAAGTGCGGTAATAAAATGTGGTCGTCGTCGTCGGAAGATGATTTCTTACCCATAATGCTTCAAGGCACTCGTATGTTTGTATACCATTTTGCAAGAATTTCTTTTCGTCCGCGCACTTCGCCATGTCCACACACTCCCACTTCAAAACACAAATGATGTAAACTTTGACAAACTTATTGGAGACGATAAAATACAACCCATCCAAGAAAAATATCAAAAATTTTTGTTTTTCATCAAAGTGACACGACAACGCGTATGTGTAGCCGACGAAAGCCGATGACACGCACACACTTAAAACTTTGATGAGAAAATTTGATCGTCCCCTGAGGCCTTAAGAGTAAGTGTGCTACCAAATGTATTTCCATGCTCAGAGTTGTATTTCATGGATTTGCAAGTCTTGCATTTTAGCTTTTCTAAATTTATTTTTTATACCCTCACCCATAGGGAGGCGAGGTTACGTAAAAAATGTAACACATAGAAGGGTCCATGTTAGACCGTTAGTATCTTTGGACGAAATTCGTTGTAGGACTTTTTAAGACGTTTAAGCCATGTCCGTCTCTCTGTCTATCTGGCTGGTCAACACGATAACTGCCGTAAATCTCTTGACAATTAAACTTTGTCAGTGACTATTATTTGTCAATATTGAGTTTGAGATTGAAAATGGGCTTTTTGACCACGCCCCTTCTGGTACCTCCCATAGAAATCGACACATTTAGCACAAAATAATATTTCTTTCAAACCTTTCTCCTGGTAGATGTGATTAGCATCAACTCACACACCGGATAATAATCTGTAAATGCCTACTTAACTGGACAAAATGGACGAGATTGTCACACCCATTCTGGCACCTCGTACACACAACAGGGTGTTCTTCAGGGTTTTCAATGTGATAAATCGTGTGAAACACTTCCGAACTTACTGAAATTTGGTATAAGGATTCACGTTATCAAAGGCCAATCACCGAGTAAAACAAGGGTGATTTTGCCACGCCCATTGTGGTACCTCCAATTCAAAAGTTGTTTGGGCGTCTGGTTGTTCGGCACGAGAAGTCCCGCCAAACCGAACAAATCTGTATGAAAGTTTGTACTAGTCAATATTTAGTCAAATAAAACTCTCCTATAGAAAATGAGCTGTTTTGCCACACCCACTCTGGTACCTCCCATATAAAAGCTGGACGGATGACCGGTTGATCGACACGATAACTACCGTAAACTACAACCGATCTTAATAAAATTCGGTACTGTGCAAAATTTTGCTAAAAGCTACTATGTAATTAATAATTGACTATTGCGCCACGCCCAGTTTCGTACCTCCCATACAAAAGTTGGGCCTATATGTGGTTTGCCGACTCGATATCTCCAATAAATCATAACCGATCTTAATAAAATTTGGTACTGATCAAAATTTTGGCAACAACTTGCCTTGCCCATTTTTGTACCTCGCATATAAATATTGGGAGGAAACTAACTAATTTGGGTATTCACTAATATCTAGTGCAATGTCAATCTGTTGCTGAGTATGGTCACCTTTGAGTATGGGCGTTTTTAACAGAACTCCCACGCAATAGATGGCTTAGGGTGAGAGTATGATTAAGTCGGTTCGTCCGACTGAAACTTATGTACTGGTTACTGGATTCAAAACTACAATATGCAACACACAGGCTCCACCTAGAAAACTTCCCTTTAACCCAAACCAAAGCAAAAGTACCCAATATAGTTGATAATAATGGGTTGTAATAAAGCAGTTAAAAAAAAAAGTTAGTGACTTGTGTAAATGCACACCGCAGAAGTTTAACGGGCTAGACGCTGCTGAAGATGATGCTTCACAAACATCGAAACGATCGTCCAGCGAATGTGGCTTCGAATCCCACACGCGCCATTTACATTTTTTCCACTAACCGGAGAAAACATGATCTCTTACAGCCTTAAAGGAAATTACAACTTTAAACATAACGAGGATCTAAAACAACTAAATTTTAAATTTTTTCATTTAGCCTCTATCCCGCAACGCGCGATTAAGAACTTCGTTCCAACAGCAATATTAGCGAATAAAATTAATGTAAATATTTAAAACAATTTCATTAATCTGTCACTGTACAGCAAATTGTGAGCTACCTGTAATATCCGGTACAAGACCGGCGCTAGTGGTATAAACAACACCAATGTGGTTTGAAAAATAAGCTGGGATTTTGTGTACGGCAATTTTTGAACTTTAGAAAATTCTAAGATTAAAGGACACAATAATACGCACAAAATGATACGTCGTCGTGTGTTTGTTTATTATATATTATTATATATATTTACTTATTGTATATATTTATAAGTCATAATTGGTTAACACTTTTTTTTAAGTTAATCTTTATTATTAGGTAGGTTTTAATTTCTCTTTTAGTTTGAGGTTTTCCAAAGTCTCTCGAAATAAATCTGTTGTTTCGTCATATTGAGTATGTGTACAATGTTACACTGTTTTCAAGACTTTCGTCATTACTGACCACCCCTCGTACGCATAGTGCGATAAACCAAATATTAATCACCATGGAAATTGTGAAACAACACAATTGCTCTCAAAAATATTACTTCTTGTTATAATTATTTTTCTGTTTACGTGTCACAAAAAACCACAGCAAAACAAATCTTTTCCATGTTATGGCCATTATTTTTTCCCCGGCCTTTACAGAATAGCAGCACAACACAAAAAACTTCAAACTCAACAAGCCAAAGCATTTTGTCGCGTGGCTTTAAATTGTTTACAAATGTAGCGCCAAGTGCTTCAATCCTGCAATTGTTATAAAGTGAACGAATCACTGTGATGTTGCTAAAGAAAAGTTTCTGTTAAAGACGGATTTTTCTTTTTAATGTTGGTGTTTTTATGACTTTTTCGTTTGTTGGTTTTCTTCTAGTACTTTTGAAAATAATTAGAAAATTTATACTAAAATACAAATATATTTCTTCAAATTTTGATAGCAACATAAACTTGTATATATGTATGTTTTGCTCTAGCAAAAGGTGTTTGAGAAATTCCATTCTCCCCAAGATGTATGAATCATCCAACAACATTAGTAATAAAATCTACATTAACACGACAATAAAATTTATTAAATTATAAAATTATGCAAAATATGTAAACTTTTGTTCAATATCTACTGCAAACAATGGTATGATGGCAATTAGAAGTAATCATAATACATCATATGGATAAATGTATCAGACCTATAGCGAGACTCGGAGCCAAGTGCAATTATTGCTAAAATATGAGAATTTAATTACTCGTACATGAACTATATAAAATAAATCATATCCTCCAATGAATATTTTCGAATATAAAGAGTAAAGTAAAAGTGGTCTAGGTCAGGGGTTCCCAAAGTGTGCTCCGCGCCGCCCTGGTGCGCCGTAAAAAGTAAAGAGGGGAGCCGCGAGTCGATTCTCTAACATTAGCCGAAACCAGAAATAAGTTTTGTATACGCAAATTCAAAATCAAACTCAAAAACAATATGTATTGTCTAAGAAATTATGATTTTTTTTATCGAAAATAGAGCAGAAAAAGCCGACAATGCTGCAATTTTTTATAATTTTAGTTTTAGCATATTTTTTTTCAAATTGCACTTTTTTAGCATATTTTTTTTTGGCAGCTCCTGGCAAGACTGACATAGATATATACTCGTCGCCGTCGCTCAGTCACCGAAAAGTACCTACGCGCTTGAAAACCTTTGATACCCTACCCCTCCCACGTCTTTGCCCATCCGCGACTGCTTGCTCGCAATGTCCGTTCAGTTCCTACTCAAGTAGTCAAGCTACAAGGCAAAAACACGCACATTCTGAAACTAACGGAGAGAATTGCGGCGTTTAGGAAGAAACTGCAGTTGTCGATAAAAAAAAAATGAGAGGAAGCAGCGGTCAAGATTGCTTCCCGCAATTGTATAAATATGCGGTATCTAATTAACTGGATGTCTCGCAAGACCTGATGGCCCTTTTCACGGAACACCTATCGAAGCTCACAGAATGGTTTTCGAAGTACTTTACAGATGATGATGTCAAAAAATTTGCGTAGATCCAAGATCCTTTCCGTGCACAAGCTTCGCCAGGATTCACAACACAAGAGCAAGAGAGTCTCATTGAACTGTCTTGCGACAACAGCCTCAAAACTATTGATTATCGATTCAAAATGATTTTCCAAATTTAACTTCGAAGGCTTTAAAAATGTTCATTTCGTTTACCACATTATATTTATGTGAAGCTGGATTTTCAGCTGTAGCTGTAATCTAGAGCAAATGCCGCTCACAAATCAAAGTGGAGCAAGAAATGAGAGTAGCAGTGTCAAGTCTAATTCCCCGCTTTGCAAATCTGTGCTGATATTATCAATCACACCCGTCACATTGATTTGACTGAGTACTATCGAATTATATTATTTCCTTAAGTCTTTTTTGGTTGTTCTCTGTTTCAATTCTGAATTCTTATACGAGTAAATACGAATAATAAAACTCAATTTCATATTGTGGATGTTTCAATTTTTGTGCGTATCTACCTAACTACTGTTATTGTAGGTACCTATTCCTTTCGACTATAAAAGTCACTATATCTATTCCAAATAGTTTACTAAAGTAGGGCGCCATGACAATATACAAAGCTTGTAAGTGGGCCGCGGGCTGAAAAAGATTGGGAACCCCTGGTCTAGGTGTTATTATGCCACCAAACTATGGTTATCGTTAAACTACCACTTTAAAGTTGACTGTTTTTTCACTTTTTTAACTTCTAATGTAGTCTAACTCACTATATCTCAAAATATGTATTTTCTATCATTGACCATTTTAGTTCCAGGCTAGCCAATTGTTGTTTATTTTCCAGACCATGCTACCCAAAGGGTAGCGAAATATTGAAAAAAAAAAAAATTCCAAATATTGACGTAACGCTCGAACATTTTCATTTTAAATAAAATACAATATCACATTTTCGATATTATGGCAGGTACTTCTAATACCAAAGCAATGGGTTTCATAAATATTTAAATTAAATCTAAATATTGTGTCTCTCCACAAATGGTTCCAGTGACCTATAAAGAAATTGAAATTCTGTTCAATCCATAATAATTATTTTTGTACTCTATATACTTATGTACATGTACAAACTTTAACCCTGATAAAGAAAAACTGCCAGCAACCTCGAAGTACGAGTACCAGCAGATGGGGGGAACGAAATTTGGTTGAATATATTCTTATTGTCATTAACAGATGCGTAACTTTATTTTTACAGCATTGACAAATATGAGGACGTTACATGAGAAGAGGTCGGTAAACAAATATGCACCAATGCAAACGAATGCACCCAGCGGCGGATGTTATGGGTTGGAGGGCTTGAATTTCTGACTTGACAGGCATTCTATAGAATACGGCAGGCCAGTACCGTAAGCAGGATTTCCTTCGAGGAGGGGCCATCTTGAAATTTCATCCCCCTCTACAAGAAGGTCTTACGTGGGCCTGCAAAAAGAACAGTTTTAGAAGGACTAATCAAAAATAAAATATTAATATATGTGCGAATTATTTACATATTTAAGATACCAATTTAATATACTTATATATATGTACACGACCTTTATTTCTTTAAACGGAATATATCAATGTAAAAAAATCAAATGAGTTGTCAGGAGACACCCGGTTGGAACGCAGTCCGTTTCCCTATATATTATGGACTAGTTAGTTCCAAGACGCCTAAGGCGCCCGTTAAAAAATACGATAATTAAAATGGATCTTTTAAGAAAATATACATTTTGTAAAATGATAAACTTTTTTTAAGAAAATCTTTTTTTATTGAAAGTACTTTTTTGTAGAAAAACGTATATTTTTAGGTCCTTTTGGTAAGAATATGTATTATACACCCAGCGAAACAATTTAAACGCAATATATTTTTTCTCGGTGGTGCAATGGGTAGTATGCGCCTCTTGTACAGGAGATCCTGGGTTCGATCCCTGCTCCAACCACCTTAAAATTTCTTTCGACGACGGCCACCTCGCTTAGTGACGGCGACACTATCGAGTATATAGCCATGAAAAAGCTTCTCAAAATACCGTTCGGAATCGGTGTACTACTGTGGGTCCCAATCAGTGAGTGAAAACTGGAAAGCGCACAGTTCAGTTATTTGTGAGAAGTTCTCCCCGGTCCCTTCATGGGATGTAATGGGAAACCATTTATTTATTTAGTTTTATATTTTTTCTCGAACTCTCAATGCACTGCATTTTTGGTGCAGAATTTTAATACATTTTAATGTCAAAAACTGAAACCATTCGATCTCTTTTACAAGTTAACTGAAAGGCGACGTTGTTTTTTCTATTTCTGGTGGGAAATAACGGGTTTTTCAATATGAGCGCTACAAAAGTTTTTTTAAATAAAACAAACCCGGTTTTAGATACCAATGAAATTCTTTATTCCTGTGAAAGTACTTTCGATGCCATTATGTATGGAACTCGATTTCTTTGGCATAGCCACCACGGGCACGCTTGTTTTCAAGCATAAATCGGCCGATACTGCTGCATTTTCACGTTCGATATTCGTACGAAGTTCATCAATCGTCGCTGGCTTGTTGGCATAGACCATAGACGTGACATAGACCCACAGGAAATAATCTAACGGCGTCAAATCGCACGACCGAGGCGGGCAATCGACTGGGCCATTTCGTGAGATAAAACGTTCACCAAACTTGGTTTCCAATAAATTGATTGTGGCATTCACTGTGTGGCTTGTGGCGACGTTCTGTTGGAACCACATGTCCTCCGAGTCCATATTATCCAATTGGCGCCAAAAATATTCGGTTATCATTGAACAGTAGCGATTCGCATTCACAGAAATGTGCCGAACTTGATCATCACGGAAGAAGTACGGCCCAATGACGCCGCCGGCCCATAAACAGCACCAAACCGTAATTTTTTCGGGATGCAATGATGACTCAAGGCTGATTGACGAAACCATTCAGCCAGAAATGAAATTCAGAATTCAGAAATTGAACGTAGCGCTATTAAAGTTGAGGCCACTGACTCCAAATTTCGGTAGTAAATTTTAATAATTTCGACCGGTTGTTGGCTCGTATATCTTTCCACGATGAAATGGCAAACCTTACTGAAGAGAAGTGTCGAAAGAGCGGGGGAAAATATGGCGTCGTTTGCTGTCCCTATCGATTTACTTTTGTACCGTCTCTGTTGAAAACCCCTTTATATAGTTTTGAAAGGACTAATAAAATATAAAATAAACACCTGAAAATTCCTCACAACATTTCGAAAAAACAAAAAATAGAGTTCCCTTTATATTTATTTCGCGGGGTGTATTTTCAAGAAAAGATTTTTTTTAAAGAGAGGTACTTCTTTTATTAAAATCTAATGTCTTTTTAAGAAAAGGTAAAATTTTTGAGAAGACGTACCTTCTGTCAGAAAAAGCCATACGAGTGTGAATTATTTTACCAAGAGTACTTTTTTTAAGAGCAGGTACTTTTTAGTGAAGAAAACATACTTATTGTCAGAATGGCTAAAGGCTACTTATCTCAAGAAATGAAAAGAAACGTATTATTTTATATTAATAAAATGTACTTTTAAGAAAAGGAATTTTTGTAAGAAAAGGTTTTTTTTTAAGAGAAGGTATTTTTTTTAAGAACTGTGATATTTTTTTCAAGAATAGGTAAATTTTTAAGAGTCGGTACTTATCTCAAGAAAAGAGAAAGAAAATTTAGTTTTTTAAGAAAAGGCAATTTGTTGTATGAAAATGTACTTTATTAAAAGGTACATATTAAAAACCAATTACTTTTTTTTTTAGGAAAAGGTACTTTTTGTAAGAAAATTAACTTTTGTATTCATTATGATAAGATATTGTTTTTAAGAAAAGGTACTTTGTTTATGAATATGAAAGGTATTTCTTTGCAAAATTTTACTTTTCTCAAGAAAATGAGATTATTTAAAAAAATTTTCTATTTTTAAACTTTTTTTACTTTGGCTTTTCTAAATTTACTTTTTATTGGGTTCAAAACTACAATGTGTACTAAATGTTGGTTAGAGGCTCCACCTAGAAAAAGCCCCATTAAACAGGGAATTTCCTAACATATCTAGTTAATTTCTTTCTCTACGATCCAAGATGTTAGTCTAGACACAAACCAAAGCAAAGGTAAACAATATTGTTGATAATAATGGGTTGCAGCATAATAGTGTTAAAACAAAACTTGTTTAATATTTTTCTTCATTTATATAAAAGGTTTACATAAAGGTCTATATAAAGGTTTATATGACAGGTTCACGAAAAATATATATCCAATATTGCTACTTATAAATTATTTTTTTATTAAATCATTATTATTTTTGTTTAGTTAGCATCCACAGAAATCGAATTCACAATGTTATCTCTTGTACTCCGTCGCGATATTTACTGGGTTTTCACATATTACACTGTAAGTAGGTGAAAATTATACACCAAAACGCCGAAACACGTCAACCTAATTTTGGATCGTAGAATACAGTGGTGTACCCCGTTTTGAAAAGTTTGCTCGAAATCACGAGATATTTCGATTTTAAATTTGTAGTAGATTTGAGGCGAGTTTTGATTTTATTTGAATGGAAAAACTTTAAAAACTTGTTTAAAATCAATTTGTTAAACTTTAAATCCAGAAATAATGGACGTCCATTTTCTAGCGGACATGGAACTATATTTACTCTTATTTTGATGATTTTATATTTTTTTTTTGGATTTATTCAATTTTTACTCTTTGTTTGCAATCGACCAGCTGAAATCAGCAAGCATTGAGTCTATTCTTTTTCCAGCGAAACGGTCTTCGAATGCCATTATGGTTTGATGTAATCTTTCGCAAGTTTCGTCTGTTTCTGTGGACAATTGTCGTTCGTAAAAATCGAAATGTGCAAGTAATATGTGGATTTTCAACGACATATTAACTCCAAGTTTGTCGAAAGACTTCATCATGTTGTCAATATAATCACCGTACTCTGGCGAGCGATTTTTGCAAAGAACGTTTTTAATTGCCGCACGATTTGAATTCCATGCGCTTAGTTCAGTTTCATCTAACATTTCAGAAAACTCGTATCCCTTAAAAGTTTCCGCATATCTGGACCGTTAACTACACCTGTTAAAAAAAATTGATATAAAATATATTGCAGTCACACACTTTTAGTTACACAAAATTACCCTCTTTTAATTTTTCAATTGATAATTTTGGAAAAGCGTTATTTTTCAAGTATGATAATGCATTTTCGTTAACGCGAACCAAACGCTTTAACAAATTCTTTACAACTCCCAGCTTGATGTGAAGATCCGGAAGCATTATTTTCTGAAGGGGAATCAATGGTGGACGAATTACATTAAATTCGCCAACAACTTGCGAATCGCGTTTTGGCCAATCTCGCTTTTCTTACTGGTTGCATTTTGCACGGCTGTCCCATTTACAAAAAATACACATGTACTTTGTATAGCCAGTTTGTGTTCCAGCTAATAATGAAAGAACCTTAAAATCACAATTTACGCGCCAATTGTCTTCGTCATAACTGATGCGTTCCAGAATTAATTTCATGGTATTATATGACTCATGCATTCCAAGAGCATACATCAATGGCACTGGTTTAACGCTGCTGTTTTCAAATAGCAAGACTACTTTTAAGCTTCTGGGTGAAGAGTCTATGAAAAGACGCCATAAAGATGGATTATAGTTGCAGATTCCCATTTCATTCATTAAACCGGGAATATCTTGACAATATGCATAAGCTGCGTCCTCCGAAAGCATGAAATAAGGCATATATGGTACTTGCCGGTATTTGTAAGACGTAACTTTAACACCTGGTGCTAGCACGTTGACGCTTGTTAGTTCCGAAGCCAAAGTCATTGCATTACTTTGAGATAGCTTCTGATTTCGAACGATTCTATCTAACTGTTCCTGCGAAATTAATGATGGATATTGTATAACTGGCTGAAGGTAATCAGAATCAGCATGATGTAATGATGTTGCTTCATAGGACGCAGTATCATATTGGTATGTCGATGGATGTACTGGGACAGACAACTCATCACTATGTGGAACTGGTACGTGAGCACTTGCCACATCTTTGTATATAAAACCGGATGGTTCTATAAGAATAAATTATTGCGTATTTCATTAATAGGTTATCTAAGTGAACTTACTGTTTCGATTGAGAGCATTTACATCGTTCTTGCACGCGTGGCAATTTTCTGTATCATGTTCCCCTGGATCGGTCCATATCATTGGAAGTCCAAATGACATCGAATATCGCCGTAATTTCCACCGTTTGTTTAATGCACTAAAACATGTGATGCACGTAAATTCAGGTGCATGATCATCATTTCGCATTTCTTCAGCGGGGGTAACCAAAAAATACTGACTGTAAGCTTTGAGGGCATCTTCAACCTAATGTCGTCGATGATTTTTCGGTGTAAATTTTCCACATACAAAACAAAACATATTTAATTTTTCGCAATATTTTTTCAAAATGGTCAATAAAATGATTATATTTTTGATGTGTTAACATCTATAGCGGCGGGTAGGGACTAATCTGTCAAAGTAAACACTATGATATATATGTTGTAGCATCTGTTTGTAATAGGGATGCTAATCCCGAATCCCAAAATTATTACAATTATCATGGCCCCAAATTGTAAGAGGTAAACTAATTCTGCTTCCAAATAGATGTCTATTATTTCAACGGTTACGTTTTGTCGAAAAGAAAATATATAAATTGATTTAAGAAGAGGTTTTGTAGGCTTTTCCCTCAAATAAAATAAACAATCACCTTAAATCTACTACAAATTTAAAATCGAAATATCTCCTTAAATTGAGCTAACTTTTTAAAACGGAGTATACCACTGGATTCTATGACCCAAAAATTGGTTGGGGTGTCTCGGTGTTTTTGTATGTCATTTCAAAACTTCAAATTTTACTTACAGTGTTATTATTAGTTTGCAGCGACGAATGTAAATATATTCGAAAACCAGGATTTCATCAACATTCTCTTAACTGGCCTTATAAAATCATGTATTTCACAGACTTTATTAAAGAAGGCATTAGCAATGAATGACTCGTTGAAAGCCTAACAAATTTCACCGCTGGGCATACAATCGTGCTTACATGTAAAACTTTAAACATATTCCATTGTGTGTGTGTGGTAGTTTTTACAAAAATGTTTTGAACTCATTGTTTAAAAGGATATTATTATTACTACCAACGTCACCACTACCACTGCCGATGACGGCAACGTAACTATCACCAACAATAGCACCTTCTATGCCAGTAGAGTAGATTTTTTCTCATCAACAAATGCACACAAAAAGGCGATTGCATTTAGGCAGATGGAAAGACAGTTATACAAGTAAGCGACGTTGATTCTTATTTGTAGCAATAAAATTTAGAAAATTTTAAATGGCTATAAAATATTTTATTGAAAGTACCAAACAAATACACTGACATTTTAGCAACTGCTTCGTATTTAAAAAAAACACTCCAATTGTAGCAGTAGCGCCCAAATTTATCAACACAGTGGAGTTTAAAAACCACCGGTTGTTTTTTCAAACATTAGCTTTTACTCCTGCTACACACACATTCCAAAAAGGTAGGCGTAACAATAGTTTTGTTTTTAATTAAATAAAAAACTATTTTACACGAGTTTGAATTCGAATTTGAATTTTGTTCAATAGCAGTGGCAGCGAAAACCAGTGGAATGTAGTTATTGTCAGAGTTTAAAACAAAAAATGCAAAAACTATTTATAAGGTGAAGTATCGAAGGAAATACGTTTGTCCCGTAGAATATCCGAAAAAGCGTGGCAGTCATTTACAGAGTATTTCTCACAAAATAATAGAAAATACCAGTACATGAAAAGTTTATTTTGTAAATGATTTATTCATAGAGTAATGTAATTTCAGTAGAGCTGCCATTCTTCTCATCTGACACTTCCTTTTACACTATTGGTGGTGATGTCGGAGCCATAGAGAGATATTTGACGTAAATTGAATTAAAGGTGGAATTACAAAAATTTTTTACTCAAATTTTTTATGTCGTTTTGATGAAAAACTGTGAAATTTAAACGTATTTTCGGCTTTTTCGTTATATTTTATTGTTAGTATATATTTGTTGTGTACTAGCACAAAAAATTTAACTAACAAAACGAAATGTCGTTGCTGATTTATTGCTGGTTGGTTTGAACCATTCTCTCCGCCTGGTATTATTAAAGCAATACTTTCCAGCATCCAACCATCTATGTGCAGCGCACCAATTGTAATCAATTTACTGAGAGAGTTGGCTACTCTATACATCATTACTCTATGGTTTTATTACTGATTTTACAAATATCGAAATCTTTGAGACAAATATCAAAAGAATCGATATGAAATAAATTCCGACGTTTGTGATTAGTATGAGAATTTTAACAACATATATCTGAAATTTTAAATTTTTTTGTATTATAGCAGGGGTTCCCAATCTTTTTCAGCCCGCGGCCCACTTACAAGTTTAGTATATTGTCACGGCGCTCTACTTTAGCAAACTATTTGGAATAGATATAGTGACTAACATATATATTTTATAGTCGAAAGGAATAGGTACCTACAGTAACAGTAGTTAGGTAGATACGCGCAAAAATTAAAACATCCACAATATGAAATTGAGTTCTATTATTCGTATTTACTCGCATAAGAATTCAGAATTGAAACAGAGAACAACCAAAAAAGACTTAAGGAAAAAAATATAATTCGATAGTACTCAGTCAAATCAATGTGACGGGTGTGATTGATAATATCAGCACAGATTTTCAAAGCGGGGAATTAGACTTGACACTGCTACTCTCATGTCTTGCTCCACTTTGATTTGTGAGCGGTATTTGCTCTAGATTACAGCTACAGCTGAAAATCCAGCTTCACATAAATATAATGTGGTAAACGAAATGAACATTTTTAAAGCCATCGAAGTTAAATGTGGAAAATCACTTTGAATCGATAATCAAAACTCCACCAAATCGGAACTGGTGAATCTAGTTTTGGGGCTGTTGTCGCAAGACAGTTCAATGAGACTCTCTTGCTCTTGTGTTGTGAATCCTGGCGAAGCTAGTGCACGGAAAGTATCATGGATCCAAGCAAATTTTTCGACTTCATCACCTGCAAAGTACTTCGAAAACCATTCTGTGAGCTTTGATAGGTGTTCCGTGAAATGGGCCATCAGGTCTTGCGAGACAACCAGTTAATTAATTAGATACCAAATATTTATACAATTGCGGACAGCAATCTTGACCGCTGCCTCCACTCATTTTTTTTATCCACAACAGCAGTTTCTTCCCAAACGTCGCAATTCTGTCCGTTAGTTTCAGAATATGCGTGTTTTTGCCTTGTAGCTTGACTACTTGACTATGAAGTGAACGGACATTGCGCGCAAGCAGTCGTGGGTGGGTAAAGACGTGGGAGGGGTAGGGTATCAAAGGTTTTCAAGCGCGTAGGTACTTTTCGGTGACTGAGCGACGGCGACGAGTAGATATCTATGTCAGTGTTGCCAGGACCTGCCAATTATAAAAAATTGCAGCATTGTCGGCTTTTTCTGCTCTATTTTCGATAAAAAAAATCATAATTTCTTAGATAATACATATTGTTTTTGAGTTTGATTTTGAATTTGCTTATACAAAACTTATTTCTGGTTTCGAATAATGTTAGAGTATCGACTCACGGCGCCCCTGATTACTTTATACGGCGCACCAGGGCGGCGCGGCGCACGCTTTGGGAACCCCTGTATTATAGTATTATTTATTTGTGACTAAAAATTCTGAATTGCATTCAATTTATTTTATGCATTTATACCATTAAATCGTACAGTTTTATTGATTGTAAAACATACGTTCATTATTTATTATTATTCATGTAAACACGCCGCTAAACCTCGAAAGCCACACATTTTTACTAGATCCTAGGTAAGATTGTAAGTCGGTCAGGTTGGATGGCCGGCTGACGTAAATTTTACGAATTACAATAATATTTGGCCACTGATTACTTTTTAAGGCTTTTGAGCCATGTCCGCCCGTCTCTCTGGTTGGCTGCTCAACACGAAAACTACCGCAAATCTTTACGGATCACAATTAAATAATGCCACGCTGAAAATCCGTTGTTGTTGTTTGAATGCAAATTTTACGTGTTTGTAGGTTGTCGCAAATATAATATAATTGTGCCCGAAAACATTGTTATTGCAATCAATATGCTAATTTACCCAAACTTACTTTGGGATTGTAAATGCTACCTACCATACAAATCCACAATTTTAGTCCAATATCAATTTTTTCTAAAGCTTTCCAATCAGTGAGTATAAAACTAGAAAGCGCACAGCTCACTGGTTGTGAAAAGCTCTCCACAATTCGTTCATGGGATGTAAAGCGAAACGTTTTTTTTACTTATCGTCGGTTGACTATTGTTTTGTCGTATACGCCAATTATGTTTTTTCGAATTAATATTGTGTCTACAGGTTTTTGTGCGTTCTCTTTCCGAAACTGTTTTCAGATTTTTGATACATCTTGCCATTACTATGACGTTTACTCTAATTTGTTTGTATATTCCTAAAAATTGATATTTGGTACTAGTGGTATAGTTGTGAATATTGGTATCTCCGTTTCAAACAATTGACGTTTGCGACAATGCAATTATAAGTCGACGCTATGCCTAATGCGGTATTAAATATGTATACTGAATCCTTTTTATGCATCTCCATCAATTTGTTAAAGAGATTGCTAAGATTGATTCTCGACTATATTTGAATTAGCATGGTCTTCTAGCTAATTCGCCCTGTAAAATATTTTCCCGATTTCGTATCAGATGTCCTAACAAACTCTGAAGTGTTCGCATTGATTTTTTTCTCATTTGCGCATCCACCTCACTGCGCATTAACGAGGTAGTGTTACTACGACAACAAACTCACCAAGCCTGCAACAATAGTCATTTCACTTTGTCTGGTAGTTTTTTACAATCAAATTCAGCACAAATGAAGTCCAAAAATAAAAGAAAGCAAAAAAGTATAAAAAAAATCAATGAGTGTTCGAACTCACGGATGATGTGTTAACACCTTTTTGCTGTACCTGTTCGATTTCAATGAACACATTAGTAAATGTTACATTGGAAAATAAAAAATAATAGTTTTTTTGTATACACCGGGCAATGCTGAACATCCAATGACTCGCTTTGTTTGGCCATAGCAACAACAACGATATAACCAAACACACAACATCACACATACTTTGTACGAAGTAGCTGATGTATTAGTGTGTCACCATAACGTCGACTGGGCCAGCCCATGGGTCTGCAAATGAAATTTTGCGTGGCTATGCTTTATATCTCCGTTCAACAACAGCAACAGACACATGTACATACATACATTATTATGTTATATTACGCTATAGATACAATTTCGTTTGCCTCACCCCTACCACACCACTCTTTCATTGCTCTCTTGCTCGCTCATTTTTGTTTAACACGTCATAATTCTCTTTCGCAGTCGCAAAAAATCTGGCTTTAGCAGCAGCATAAAATCTGGTTTTAGCAGCAGCATAAAATCTGGTTTTAGCAGCAGCATCAAATCTGACTTTGATAGATTTAGTCCCTATACGCCGCTATAGATGTTAACACATCAAAAATTACATGAGGTGTCAGGGGACACCCGGTTGGAAAGAAGTTCCTTTCGATATATATTATGTACTAGTTAGTTCCTACACGCCTAAGGCGCCTGTCGGAAAATACTAAACTTTTTAAGAATTTTTTTTATTGACTGTTTTTTTTTTGAAGTAACTATATTTTTAGGTCCGTTTTGTAAGAATATGTACTGTATTTGCCCAAAAATGTCCTTTCTTTAATGAGAGGTACTTCTTTTATTAAAAGCTAATTTTTTTTTAAGAAAAGGTACAATTTTTAGTAAGAAGTACTTCTGTACGAAAAAGCCTAAGAGTATGATTTTTTTTTTATTCAAAGAAGTACTTTTTTTAAGAACATGTAGTTTTTATAGAAGTGGTGCTCGTTTTAGGAAAAGGTTATTTTTTGAAGCAAATCTACTTATTTTCAGAAAGGCTACTTATCTCAAGAAAAGTTATTATTTTATGTTTAAGAAAAGGTGCTTCTAAGAATTTTTTTTGAAGAAAATATTATTTTAAGAAATGGGAATTTTTTTTAGAATTGGTCCTTTTTTCAAGAACAGGCGCAATTATAAGAGTAGGTACTTATCTCAAGAATACTTATTTTGTTTTACATTAAAGGTACTGTAAGATAAATGTACTTTTTTTTCGAAAAGGTACTTATTTAAAAAAATTACTTTTTTAAGAAAAGGTACGTTTTGTAAGAACATTTACTTTTTTAAACAAATGTACTTCTTTAAGATAAGGGTTTTTTAAGAAAAGGTACTCTGTTTAAGAATATGAATAGGTATTGTTTTTGAGAAAATTTACTTTTTTTAATAAAACGCACTTATTTAAGAAAATTTTATTTTTTTAAACTTCTTTCACTTTGGACTTTCTAAATTAACTTTTTTTTTGGTTCAAAGCTACAATATGTAATCAACATTCTCCACCTAGAAAACTTCCCATTAAAATTTCTCCGCATACGTTAGTCCAGACACAAACCAAACCAAAAATACGAGTGTAAGAGTAAGTGTGCTGCCAAATGTAATTCCATGCTCAAGGTTGTGTTCCATAGATTTACCAGTCTTGCATTTTGGCTTTTCTAAATATACTTTCTATTGTGTTCAAAACTAAAGTATGTAATAAACAGGCTCCACCTAGAAAATTTCCCTTTAAACCAAACCAAAAGTACCCAATATAGTTGATAACAATGGGTTGTAATAAAGTATTAGTCATTTAGCCCCCATCCCGCAATATGCGGTAAGGAACTTCGTTCCAAAATATATGTTTGAGAAACGAGAAATACTATCTAAGAAGTGACAAAAGTAAATACGTCGGATATTCTAGTGGTACCACCACATCAATACGCCATTATTTTAAAGGTTGTAAATAAACGTACTATTCGTTCGTAGTGTGAGCTAAAACAGCGTTGCATAAAGCAAATCAACCATTTTTTCCCAGATTCCTAGGCAAATAAGAAAAAATGCCTGATTTGTCATCTGTCAAAACGTATGGGAAATCAAGCAAATATACTTGATTTCGGCTTAAAATCAACATAAGTGACAAAGTCAACAGCGTTGCATAAAGCAAATCAAGCATTTTTTTCCTGATTCCTAGGCAAATAAGAAAAAATGCCTGATTTGTCATCTGTCAAAAAGTATGGGAAATCAAGCAAATATACTTGAGTTCAGCTTAAAATCAACATAAGTGACAAAGTAAGAAAATCGATGCCACTGCGAATGCCTTGAAGAGATTTCAAATTTTATTTCTAGCCCTTAAAATTTGGAGATTCAAATTTCGATCGTTTTTTTTTAAAGACCTTTTAGGAGTCCACACATATCCTACACTATAACCAAAAGTTGCACACTGCTCTCTGAAGCTCATTCAAATACATACATACATGCTAGCATAAACTCGCATACTGGCATACATATTCACGCAAACCCACACATATGCACATAACAATAACCTGTATGTTTTTCTAAAATGCATTGTCTGTTTGTTTTTTGTTTGTTTGTAATAAGATGCGAGAATTCGAACAAAAGGACAAAAAAAAATATAGATATTTAAATCATATAGCTATAACCGGGAATTGAAGTGACTAGGCCTTCATACATTCAGGGCGCCTATAACAAATATTCGGTAGATCTTTATAACTCACTGTTGTGTTCTGAATAAAATCAGCAAGTACCTTATGAGTTGTACAAATTGGAATATTCTTTTCTTTTGAAGGCTTATGAATCCCCTCTCATTAAAACAAATAAATTCTCATTTATCTTTCCAGAAGCTTGAAGAATTGAGTTCTAAGTTGAAAACACTAATAAATAAATTACATATTTTGGTAAACTTGTAGTCAAAAAGGTTTGCTCCTTCATGCTTCATTAAATGAACAGAAAGTTGCAATGCACTTTTTACTATATCCATACAGTCGATCAATAATGCAGTGCCTCCTCAGAAATACCCAAAGAAAGCTATGGAATATTTTGTGTCGTCCAACTTGTATGCCATGCCGACCGTATATCACAGGCAAGCCGTGGCACCTGCGGGATAATTGTGTCATTGTTGTTTTGTCGGTAGTGAAGTTTCAAATACGGATACATTTTAAATGGTTCTATGATCAGCATTATCGACATAACGATATCATTTGATCTCCGTCATACATAATTTGGCCCCTGCACATTTTGTACTAAGTATCTGACAATTTTGTGTATTTTTATCGTAATAAGAACCTGCTTCTGATTCCGATGGGTTTTCTAATACAAAGGGCCTGCATACAGTTTTCCAGTGCTGGCCAATTCACTCAAATATTCTCATGCACACAAATGCAAATGCACACAAGATTGTATTATTTAAATGCATATTCATGCAAGTATCAGCAGCAAGTTCTGCTGTTATTGTTGCCCCACTATGTGTGTGCACCACTGTGCTTCTGGTGTCTGTAGTGAAGCGTAAATATGCGTCAGTGGCACATTCGACAGATGGCAAAAAAAACCGAACCAAACCAAATAAAAGTTCCACATTAATTAAGCCATCATTAAAGTTCAGTTCAGTATGTTATTCCTGGTAGCTTTATTTGTTATTTCTTTCCCTTGGAATAACAACACGATGAAGTAGGTAAATAATTCTTCAAATTTCCACTTGACTATAAGGGGGAGTGGTAGAAGCTTACTAATTTTTAGTTGGTATTTGCTCATAAAGAACCAAACAAAGTGTATTAACTGTTTAAGTTATTACCTGCAAATGGTGCCTAACCTTAACCAAACTAGCAGGGCTGTTGAATTGAGATCTTAAAGTCAGAGAAATTTCTTCATTGTCGGCGGAGGAGTTGATAAATCTTCTTTAATCGCATTTAGTCTGTTGTAGTCGAAGTGGAAAAATTTGACCGACTTCATTTTCACTTCGACTTTATATTCATTGTACTACCACGGTCTGATCCCCCTGTAACCCCAACGGAGAACCATTTATGAATTTGATTTTTATGACAAATTTCATTAGTTCTAGTTAATGTATGCGAAATTCATACCACAAGCTTACAAGGTCAGGAACAATTTTTCTAATTGAAAAATGGCTGGGTTTTGTTGGAATAATAGACAATTTAGTTAAACACACTAATCATCATAGTTAGTTAGGCGCCTGATGATGAACTTGTTATGGTGAACCATTTAGGTTGCTTCTAAGATCTAAGATAATTATCACAAGTCCATAAAAATGAAGGATCTCCAAACCAGATAACTTCCAGCCATCTCGTACTGAATATGTGCAGAGAATATGACCAGTATATTCTTACTCTTCATCTTCATCTTCGTCATTGTAATTTGTGTCTTAACATCTTTTGCCACTTCCTTAAATCTCGCCGGATGTCTGCCAATCCAAAACTTCGGTTACTGATAAGTGTGAACAAACACTGTGGTAAGTTAACGGGCTAGGCATTGCTGAAGATAATGCTTCAAAAACATCGAAATGACCGTCCAGCCACTGTGAGTTCAAACCATACCCGCGACGTTTACATTTTTCATTAAACAAAAAAAAACTGATCTGCTTCAAAGGAATTACAACTTCATTTCTTTTATTTCTGCTGCATGTATTTCATAATTATTGGAACGAAGTTCATTATCGAACGCTGCGCGATGGGGGCTAAATGATCATTATTATCAACTATATTAAGTACTTTTGGTTTGGTTTGGTTTAATGGGAAGTTTTCTAGGTGGAGCCTGTTTATTACGTATTGTAGTTTTGAACCCAATAAAAAGTAAATTTAAAAAATCCAAAGTGCAAGACTGGCAAATCCATGAAATATACATTTGGCAGCACCCTTATTCTTCCACTCTTGCTTTTGGTTTGTGTCTAGACTAACATATGGGGAGAAATTTCTTGTTTAATTGGAAATTTTCTAGGTGGAGCCTGCTTATTACATATTGTAGTTTTGAACTGAATAAAAAGTAAATTTAGAAAAGCCAAAGTGAAAGAAGTTTAAAAAATAAAATTTTCTTAAATAAGTGCATTTTCTTAAAAAAAGTAAATTTTCTCAAAAAAAATACTTATTCATATTCTTAAACAGTGTACATTTTCCTAAAAAAAATACCTTATCTTAAAGAAGTACCTTTGCTTACAAAAGTAAATTTTATTACAAAAAGAACCTTTTCTTAAAAAAATTAATTTTCTAAATAAGTACCTTTTCGTAAAAAAGTACATTATCTTACAACAAATTGCCTTTTTTTAAAAAATTTACCTACTTACTTATCCGGTCTCGGACAACCCCGGGGGGTCAGGAACCTTACAAAACGAAGATAAAATATTTCGCCAACCAGTTCGATCTTTTGTTTTATTTCTCCAGTTGGCAATACCAAGTGTACGCATGGATTCGTCAACCTAATCCCTCCAGCGGAGTCTTGGTCTTCCTATTTTTCGTCTTCATTCGATTTCGGTTTCGATAACCCTTCGCGCTGGTTCATCTTCATCCATTCTACTGACATGGCCTAGCCAGCGCAATCGCGTTATCTTGATCCGCTTAACTATGTCAATGTCAGGATAAAGCTCATACAGCTCATGATTCATGCGTCGCCGATACTCGCCGTTGTGCACTATAGGGCCATACATTTTTCGGAGTATTTTTCTCTCGAAGACTCGTACAGATGTTTTGTCTGCTTGCGATAGGACCCAGGATTCTGCGCCATAAAGCAAGACAGGTTGAATGAGAGTCTGGTACAGCTGGTATTTTGTTACTCGAGAGAGGGCTTTATCTCTAAAGTGCTTGCTCAGCCCAAAATATCATCTATTCGCAAGCACAATTCTCCGCTTGATCTCAAGGCTGACGTTGTTGTTTTTGTTCACGGCAGATCCGAGGTATACAAATTCGTCCACTACCTCGAATTTATAAGGTTATCAACGTTCATGGTTTGATCGAATCGCGTGGAGGACCTGTTCGTTGAAACCATTAATTTTGTCTTGTCCTCATTCACCGTCAGACCCACTTTTGCTGACTCCTTCTCAATTCTCGAAAAAACCGCAGTAACTTCTCTAATTGTGCGCCCAATGATATCTATATCATCAGCATACGCGAGCAGCATGTGACTTTTGCTGCTGATGGTTTTATTCATGTTGACTATAGATGATAGGCGTCGATTTGTTTTTCGTGTGTCTTCTCCAGAATTTGACATAGCGTGAAAATCTGGTCAGTTGTCGATTTTCCAGGCCTAAAGCCACACTGGTATGGTCCAATCAGGTCAGCGATAATTGGTTTTAGTCTTTCGCACTTTATACTTGATAGAACCTTATATGCTATGGATAAAAGGCTTATTCCACGGTAGTTGGCACAGATACTCGGGTCACCTTTTTTAAATATGGAACATAGTACACTGATACTCCAATCGCCGGGCATGCATTCATCTAACCAAATTTTGCTAATGAGCTGATGCATGCACCTTATCAGCTCATCGCCGCCAGCCTTAAACAGCTCCGCCGGTAATCCATCGGCTCCTGCGGCTTTGTTGTTCTTAAGCCGGGCTATAGCTGTTCTGACCTCGTCTTGGTTAGGAGGGGGGCAATCGACGTCGTCGTCCATATTGTGATCGACTGCCCCATCGTCATTGGATATCTCAGGTAATAGTAGCGCGGAGAAATGCTCTCTCCATATTCCCAACATGCTCTGCACATCTGCGACGAGATTTCCGTCCTTGCCTTTACAGAAGGGGGCCCTGAACCTTGTCCGTTAGTTCCGTTTTTAACTTTTCGGTAGAATTTTCGGGCTTCGTTCTTCCTTCTGTATGTCTCAATTTTCTCACTCTCGCGCTTTCTCCACTGCCGTTTCTTACGCCTAAAGAGACGGTTTACCTCCTTTCTCTTCTCCCAATTCCGCTCACTTGCAGCTCGCGTTGCAATTGACTGAAGCATTACCATACGTGCAGCGTTCTTTTCGTCATTTGCTATGCGACACTCTTCATCGTACCACGGTTTATTGCGAAGCGGTTTTTCGAAACCAAGTATGGTTGTTGCGGCAGTTTTTATAGAGTCGGAAATGGGTTTCCACTGCCCATCAGGATCGTCATCGGGAAGGGGTGGGTTCTGTGCCAAAAGTTGCGAGAGCTTCCTTGAGTAGGCTGTGGCTACCTCTGGTAATTGCAGCTTTCCGATGTCCAGCTTCCTCTGCGTCTGGTTTCGTACGATTTTCGTTCTACTTAATCTTGTGCGAACCTTTGCTGCTACCAGGTAGTGATCAGAATCGATGTTAGCTCTTCTGATCACTCGTACGTCCATTACACTGGATGAGTGCCTTCCATCAATTACCACGTGATCATTTTGGTTCTTAGTTCGTTGATCAGGGGATACCCAAGTAGCCTTGTGGATGTTTTTATGCTGGAATCTTGTACCACTAATGACCATGTTTCTTGCCGCGGCAAAGTCAATCCGTCTCATATCGTTGTCGGAACTGTCAGCATGTAGACTGAAATTGCCAATAGTTGGATTAAACACATTCTCCCTTCATACTTTGGCATTAAAATCTCCTAGTACAATCTTAATGTCATGGCCAGGGCAGCGGTCATACGTTTCCTCTAGGCGCTCATAGAATATGTCTTTGGCATCATCATCTTTCTCTTCTGTCGGGGCATGCACACAAATTAGGGAAATATAAAAATTTTTCGCTTTTATGCGGATTGTGGCTATACGTTCACTCACAGAATTGAATCTAGAGACTAGATGTCGCAGTTTTTTGCCAACTACAAAGCCGCAACCAAATTCATGTTTTTTCTCATGGCAACTGTAGTATATGTCGCAGTTTCTTTTTCGTGTGCAGTAATGTCAGGAGATCTGCCAATTGGGTACTTGCACCGGATCTATACAGAGTTCTTACATTCCAGGTGCATATCCGTAAATGGTGGTCCTTGTAACGTTTGCGGGGGTCGTCAACAAATAGAGGTTGTTTATGTTTTCTGTTTCGTTTTTGTATTTTCACTGCCATTTTGAACGGTGGGTGGGTTGGCCTCCCAGTCCATCGGGTTTTCGCATTTTACCTACTGCCAGGATATTTGACTGACCAGGGTGCAATATGTTTGGCTCATCCGCCTTCTAAAGACAAAAGAATATGCCGATTGTTTGATGAGCTTCAGTGACATCAGTCACCTACTAAATCTGATTTGATGCGCATTTGTTTCGCCTTAAAAAACTAACTTTTCTTTAAAGAGTAGATTTTATGTATAACAAAATATAGTTTTCTTGATATAACTACCTACTCTTAAAATTGTACCTGTTCTTGAAAAAAGGACCAGTCCCAAAAAAAATCCCAATTTCTTAAAAAAAAACATTTTCTTCAAAAAATATACCTTCTCTTAAAAAACATTCCTTTTCTTACAAACATTCCTTTTCTTTTCTTTTCTTTTCTTTTCTTTTCTTTTCTTTTCTTTTCTTTTATTTTCTTCAAATAAGTATTCTTTCTGAAAATAGGTAAATTTTCTTAAAAAAATAACGTTTTCCTATAATGAGTACCACTTCTTTAAAATGTACATGTTCTTAAAAAATTACTTCTTTGTAAAAAAATCATACTCTTAGGCTTTTTCTTACATTAACTACTTCTTATTAAAAATCGTACCTTTTCTTAAAAAGCATTAGCTTTTAATAAAAGAAGTACCTCTTATTAATTAAAGGACCTTTTTGCGAGAAAATGGGATTATTTTAAGCAAATGTACTTCTTTAAGGTAAGTTATTTTATTTAAGAAAAGTTATTTTGTTTAAGAATATGAATAGGTATTTTTTTTTGGAAAAAATTTACTTTTTATAAGAAAGTGCACTTATTTAAGAAAGTGTTATTTTTTTAAACTTCTTTCACTTTGGCGTTTCTAAATGTACTTTTTATTCCGTTCAAAACTACAATCTGTGATAAATAGGCTCCACCTAGAAAACGTCCCATTAAACAACAAATTTCTCCCCACATGCTAGTCTGGACACAAACCAAACTAAAAGTAAGAGTGTTAGAGTAATGCCTGGTTCACGCTGCCGCGAAATTTAAGTCTTTCGAAAATTGGTCTGAAATTGAGTTCAAATTGCTCAATTTCGCATACATTTTGACAACTACGAAATTGAGATATTTACAACAATTTCGTTGAAATTATTGTATTTTTACTCTATAAATTTAACTTGGTACTCGTTTTTGCATACATGCACGCTGCCGTCATAAAGGCATGCCTACACATTAAATCTAGGCCGATATTATCGCCTAAGCCGCTTTTAAAAGCCCTAGTTACTAAAAAAAATCTAATTTTTTTACACAACCAAAGAGATGAGCTTAAAAGTAACGTCTGCCGAAAAATCACGTTTAATAAAAATTCAGTTGCCGCAGTCGATTAATTTTTTAGTTGCTCCAACGCCGTCGATAATTATGGGTCGGCTTCGTTCACCGAACACGTGGATACTAAAATGGCAACAAAAAACAAAACAATTGTATGCAGCCTCATTCATCAAATTGGTCAAATTTTGTTATTGTGCCGGGCACTAAAATTTTACTAATGGTAATGTTTGTAAACAAACTGTTGTCATTTTTGCTCAATTGCCAGTGTGAACGATTTCAATTTCGTTCGACAATTTCAATCCGAAATTTTCAATTTCGTGGAAGCATGAACAAGGCATAAGTGTGCTGGCAAATGTAGTTCTATGCTCAGGATTATATTTCATAGATTTGCCAGTCTTGCACTTTGGCTTTTCTAAATTTACTTCTTATTGGGTTCAAAACTATAATATTTAATAAACAGGTTCCACCTAGAAAACTTCCGATTAAACCAAACCATACCAAAAGTTCCCAATATATAATAAAGTAGTTAAAAGAAAAAGTTTTTTAAAATTTGTTCATTTAGCCCCCCTCCCGCAACGTGCGATAAGGAACTTTGTTCCAAAATTATAAAAACAGAAAAAGACAGACCATAACGTTGCAAATGAAATTTTGCGTGGCTATGCTTTATATCTCCGTTCAACAACAGCAACAGACACATGTAAATACATACATTATTATGTTAATACATACGCTATAGACACAATTTTGTTTGCCTCACCCCTACCACACCACTCTTTCATTGCTCTCTTGCTCGCTCATTTTTGTTTAACACGTCATTATTCTCTTTCGCAGTCGCAGAAAATCTGGTTTTAGCAGCAGCATAAAATCTGGTTTTAGCAGCAGCAGAACACCTGTCTGTGTGTTGTTTGCATGTGTTGACTTTTATAGATTTAGTCCCTATACGCCGCTATAGATGTTAACACATCAAAAATCCAATGAGTGTTCGAACTCACGGGCGATGTGTTAACACCTTTTTACTACACGGTACCTGTTCGAGTTCTGTGAACACATTTGTAAATATTACATTGGAAAATAAAAAACAGCTTTCAATCATATGATGGCGTTACAGTTAATAATATTAATACTTAAAATTATTTAAAAACCAATGCAGCTACATGTGTCATTATTTTCTCGCTCAATACTTTTTGTTTTATTCCCACAAAAATCAAAGAATGCAAAGCAACAGACACATGAACATTCATACATTGTTATATTCGTACATACGCTACACAAGTTCACAAAATTTTCGTTGCTCTCATGCTATCCCATTTTTATATACGTATAACCACGTCATTATTCACTTTGCTCTGAAAGTGATCCGCACCCACATTTTGTTTGACTTACCTTTCACAATAATAAAAAACCAAACCGAAAAAACAAAGTTTATGACTATAAATTCTTTATATATGACCACGCCTCTTTGTCCAATACCCCCATATTTGCAGCTGATCTTATCTCTACATATGTATATAAAAATTACGTGTATGTTCGTGATCGCTAAACTCAAAAACTACTGGATCGATTTGGACCAAATTTTATATGCATGCTCTATGGGCCGTGAGTAGTGTTTCTTTGTAGTTTGCAGTTCGTCCGACAGATGGCGCAATATTTAGTTTTTTTGTGTTTTTGCACCGTGATAAAATAGATGGCGCCCACGTCGAGATATAAATCATTGTTTAACGTATGATGTTATAAATAGTTTTGAAGGCAGGACGAAGTCTGCCGGGTCAGCTATAATATATATGTAAACCTAACCAACATACCCAATTTTGTACAAATACCGTTAACAGGAGCAGAAATAATGGTTTTTTACCACGCCTCTTTATCTAATCCCGCCCATATTTTTGTCGTCGCCATTAGTTTGCCTGCGAAGTTTTAGCTCGATTGGATAACGGGAAAAGGGTTAAAAATCAATCCAAAATTTTTTCGGCATACATGCATTCATGCATACGGCCAGGTGAAGTTAATATAAAAAATTTAAAAAGTCGTTCAATCATATGATGACGTTTCATTTAAATAATATTAATACTTAATAACACTTAAAAATATTTAAACACCAGACACATGTTCATACACACATTGTTATGTTCTTACATACATGTCGTTGCTCTCTTTCTATCTCTGTTTTATATACGTATAACCACGTCATTATTCTCTTTGCTCTGAGAGTGCTTCGCACCCACACAATACAGTTATTCGCTGCCGCTACATGAGTGTGTGTGTTTTTTCGCAGTTTGACAAATTGTGTTTCGCAGTCGGACAAATCTGTGTTCTATATAGGGGTGGGTCAACCTTCTCATTTAGGGGCATGAAAAATAGATGTTGGCCGATTCTGAGACCTACCCGATATGCACACAAAATTTCATACAAATCGCTTCAGCTGTTTCGGTGGAGTTTAACGGCAAACAATGTGTGATCGCTGTCGGACAACCTGTGTGAGCGCAGTCGGACAAATTCTGTTTGGATGTATTCACTTTGCGAATTTAGGCCATACCCGCGCCTATAGATGTTAACACATCAAACAAAAAAAAACCAGAGCGTAGACGCAGCAGTTTCTTTGAATTTTCTTACACCCATTTGTTTCCTCTTCAATTAACTCAAGATATCTTTTCAAGCCTAACAACACTTCTAATTTGACATTTTTATTTCATCTAATATATGTGACATACTTACTGTCTTCTCTACAGTCGTTGAGTTTTAAAAGATAATATGCGTTTTTTCCGTCTCCATACATTTTTTTTCTATAAAGTCTTTATGTGAAAGTGCTCTTTATTTTTTTACACCTACTCATAACATCAAAGCACTTTCCCAGAAATGGGTATAATTTAATTTGTATTTCATCCGTAGCTGCTAACTCTTTCCTAAACCACAAAGCTGACTGAAAAGTTATTTCATTTGTGGCAAGATACGTGAGAAGTTGTTCTCAAAGTAAGTTCCTTTTTGCATCTGTCAAGTGCTTGCATGGCATAGAAGTGAATGCGTAAATTGAAGTTGATTTGCAGACAAACATTTCTTTAGTTACGTACAGTTTTACAGTCGATAAGTATTAAATGTACTGCATATTTCGTGTGTGGCATATATAAATATATATACTTCAGCTCCAAGCTATATCCTTCATAATAAAATTATTTTTGTATCAAGTGATGTTGTAAACACCACCATAGAGCCTTCAAGATTAAGAAATCTAGAAGTGACTATAACTGCTAATATTGGGTATTAGTTTACTTGGGGTATAAATGCAGTTCAAACAAACTAGAGAACAGAGGAACACAGAGATAGAAAAGCTAAGAAACAACATTTTGAGGAATCCCTTTGAAATGGAAACGATAGCATAGGGCTGAAAATCAAACGAATTTGTTGCCAACAAATTAAGCTTCCTCATAAGCGACAGTTACCAAACTAGTCGTAAATAACATTACCACTAAATTACGAATATCATCGTACCAGAAAAGCCAGAAGAAACTTCAAAACGGGAAAAAGTATAGGTTGCTGAGGTTAATGTTCACGAATCAGTCAAAAAATTATGACTCAGTTTCCAAACCTGTATTGTAAAGCATCAATGTAACATCCCAGTCGGAAATTTCTTATAGACATCATCAATTATAAAGAACTGACATGTCAGACACACTGCTGACTTTCCGACCCGCTCCCATACAACAAATGTCATGACACCTGCTGACATTTTCATACAGTTGGTCAAAAGGCATCAGGAATTTTCCACAATTAGTCAACAGTGGTGATCATCTTATGACGTGTACAGAAGACGTCTTGAGTAACCATTCATCAGTGGGTTATATACTCAAAACGTCTTGAAATAAAGTGTTTCGGGTCATCTAATAGGTACTTATTTATTGGAATTTATGTATGTGTACATATGTATGTATTTGTTCTGTTGCACGATATTGAATAAAGTCTGAAAGATAAGAAGACAAAAATTTAAACATACATACATATGTACATAATTATAATTCTCTGAAAATTAGCATATTTTTCTAACAAATTTCAAATATTTTGATATAAATTCTGAAAACGTATGGCATATGTTTCATAACTACAAATAAATATAAATTTTTCAGTTTGAAGTTTTTGAAAAATTTGAAAATCCACGCACATGACTCGCAGTTGACAAATGATGAAGACATCCTCAAACGACATTCAGAATGCGTCTTAAAAACAATCAAAGTGCTGACAAATCAATAGGACGGTCTTACATAGATCGCCAGCCCCTTCTCAATTTATGTCACCTAAGTCAAAACTAGTGACATGACACGAAGATGTCTTATATAAATTGTCATCACCTACTGACATAGTCCTAAGGAAATACTACTGACAATGTATCCAACACAAAATTTCCAACTGGGATATTTATCGAAACAAGGAAACATATTCGTCGCACCAGTGGAATATATTCATTACAGCGAATAATGTTTCACGGTTAAAAATATTATTTTCGTTGCGGCGATTAATTTATGAACCGAATAGCCAACTGCACAAAAAAAGATGCAGATGGCGTGAAGACCCACAGCGGACCCGGAAATATGGCGACTCCCGAAAAGAAACCTAGAGGATATACAACTCAGACTTACATCACCGTTCGTGCCAGTACCTTGTTATATCATGGCTCAATTTGTAGTGGGATTTATGTGGACACTAATTTCAATGACGTTTAAAATGGGGAACTCCACGGAATAGGGTGTATTTTGGGGAGATCAATTTGATAAGGGATAGATGTTAGTTTTATTTGACGTCGAGTCTGTGTTTACGAGCACTCCTGTTTTTCTAGCACTGGGAGATATACTTGGCAACTGGCAAGATCTAGTGGCACCCAGGAATGATACATTTTCCAATTTCTACAATATGGTGTCGACAATAACTCTTACTTCCCACATGACCGAAAATGTTACCATCAGACTTATGGTAAGGGTAGGTGGACAAATCCGTAACTCTTTGACTAAATATATATATTTTTTCAACATTAAACGTATTTTCTACCTGCTGCTAAAATAATTTTCCCCATACCTTGAATGGGAAGCAACTTAAAATCGCTTAGCTTCCCTAACGTAATGTACACACTTTAAATAAATCTTATATACAATCACCGCCGTTCACACCCCCATACCCCATGATCGTCACATAATTATACATAACATCCATCACTCACGCCGAACACTTCAACCAGCCACGCTCCACACAGCCACCCTCCACACAGCCACCCTCCACACAGCCACCCACCATACACTGTGTGTTTTTCATCGATATAATACATACACATAGCGGCGACAGAATGGTCAGTGAGCATCAGCGAACACGCAAGAATAAGTGCTTTCCTGTAATTCTCAATCTCGTCAATATAGCCGGAGTACTTAACATTGAGGTTGACCAGCATCATCAGTTATGTTGGAGTTAATGTCGACGTCGTTGACGGCGTCTCAACGGCGAAATTGTGATGTTCGGCGTAAAATTTCATTTTGCTGTTAATGTCAACGCCGTCGACTAAGTTAACACAGCTGTGTACTACTGCATTCTTAAGGCCTTGAGATTAACTGCTCTCATACAATTTCATACGATTCAACTTTTTTTTGACATTTGACGCCGTCAACGACGTCGACATTAACTCCAGCAGTATGTTTTTGTCTAAGCAACGCCGCAACGAAAAAGTTGAAACAGATTGAACTTTTTCGGCGTCGAATTTCTTACGGCATTGAGATTAACTGCTCTTATACAATTTCATACGATTCAATTTTTTTTTTGACATTTGACGCCGTCGACGACGTCGACATTAACTCGAGCATTAGTCACTTCCCAGAGAACAGCCCGATACGATTATAGTTCTCGGTGCTCTAGTTCCCAAAGTAATCAAGAGTTAAACTTTTCACTTAAATACATTTATCATAGCGGTTTAGGCACACTATTCACCATAGCGACTTCGGTTGACTATTCCGCCATAGCGACTTCGGTTCACTATTCCACCATAGCGGCTTAGACTCACTGTTCCACCATAGTGACTAGGGTTAACTATTCCAGCATAGCAATTTCGGTTGACTTTTCCACCATAGCGACTTCAGCTGACTATTCTACGATTGCGGTTTTGGCTGACTATTCTGCCATAGCGATTTCGGTCGATTATTTCACCATTGGGGCATCGGTTGACTATTCCACCATAGCGGCTTAGGCTGGCTATTCTAACATAGCGACTTTGGTTGACTATTCCACCATAGAAATTTCTGTTGACTAATCCACCATAGCAACTTCAGTTGACTTTTCCACCATAGCGGCTTTGGCTGACTATTCAACCATAGCAACTTCGGTCGAATATTCCACTATAGCGACTTCGGTTGACTATTTCACCATAGCAACTTCGGTTGACTATTTGACTATAGCGGCTTAGGCGGACTATTTCACCACAGCAACCTAGCTTGACTATTGCAACATGGCGGCTATTCCAACAGGGAGGTTTCGGTTGGCTATTCCACCATAGTGCTTCGGCTGACTAATCCACGTATTCGTGTTATCAACCGATGTGAGTCCGATTCCCGATCCAGGTTTTCCCATCCTAGTACAAGATGTCCGTATTGAACGACGAATCGAAATGGTCTTGAGGCGTTCTCAGACCGAATCCAACGGAGTGTTCCTAATCACTCCCAGAAGGGTATTCTCAACCGTACCCCCAAGAGTGTTGTCAAACCAATACCAGAAGAGTGCTCTCAGGCCCAAACCATTCCCAGAAGGGTATTCTCAAGCGTTTAATAGTATTCCCAAAACAGTATTCTCAGATCAAACCTAAAGCAGTGTTCTCAAACCATTTCCAGAAGGGTAACCTCAGCCGTACCCATAGGAGTATCCTCAACCGTTCACAGAAGAGATTTTTCAACGTGTGCATCAATTGATGTTGTTTCTTTAAATTAAATTATTTCGTATCATAAGAAAACCAATAATGAATCTGACTTTAAACCCCAGAGAAGGGTAAACTATCCTGTTCTTATCTGAGAAGGTTTAGTGAATCCTATCGAAGGGCCCCCTGGACATGAGTTTGGCTCAGCTTTTAACAAAACCACTTTACATGGAAATAAAAAACAGGCCTATTGTCTCCTTTTTGCTCGAAGCATTCATGCCATCATTTTTATAGTATTGGTATACCTTCTAAATAATAGGTTTTCGCAAAGTAAGCGTTTCGTCGTCTGCTCACTTCGAGAAAAATCCGGAGAATATGACTGATGAGGTAACGCTCCTTGGCAAAATTTATGGATTTTTTGCCATGGCGACTACACACCTGTGCACGGGTGAGATACCATGGTGGCCGACGAGCTTTTGCTTCAAATCATTGTCGGATTTGTCCAACAGCTGCTAATGATATTCGCCGTTGATTATTGTAACCGTTTCATGGTAACCGTAGTACAGGACTCCACATGTATTCGAAAAAAACTATTGCCAAGTCCATTTAGGCCGACAAACCCACTTATGCCTTCTTTGTTGCACGTTCGTGTATGTTTCCCCAGGGTTTGGAAACGGAGCAACAACTTTTTCGGCCTTCGGTTGAAAATCACCAAACACTCATGGTCCCACGGTTGCACTTTTGGTTGCTTGTGAGTAATCTCATTTACCTCCCGCACTTTCATTCTCCGATTAAGCAACCTTTAGACAACATGAATTTTACACCAGAAATGTCTCTTTTTCTGCTGCCAAATTTTCACATGTCATGTGATCCCTTTCAAACATTGCATTTGCAAAACTCGTGCGTAAAAGACATACTGAAATATTCATATTCATTCCATTTTCATGTGACATCAGCTGTTTTTTTGGCAAAACAACAAAGAGCACATATCAAAATCAGCTGTTAATGACAAACAGATGTTATGTCAAGAGTAATTACACATGTAACGTTTGAACACAAAAATTGTAAACCAAATGTACACGATACTTTTAGTCTACATTCAGGATTGCATGAGTGTCGTTAAAGTGGCGTGTAAAATGCACGTCGTCAATTGTGATAATTACAAAGAGTCGAAGACCTTAACAGCGATGAATAATAAGGCTTCTAAACCGGTATTGCTTAGACGAGTTGGATAAGAATATCCACACTGAAGGGAACCCGTATCTTTGCACCAATGAGACATGTTTATTATCGTGTTTACAGTGCCTTAATGAACATCTTCGAATATCTGACTATTTTGTCGTTGCTGGAACGAAACATGTCATAAAAGATTTTTTGAGCGTTCATCGGTTGGTTGCTGCCGATCGTATGAGCTGGTGACTACGTTACAGGTTTCGCTAGAATTGGAGAGTCTTTGTGAGACCCTTGGAACTTGCTGTCATATCCACAGAGATTGCTCAAGAACGGTACAGATTGTGTACGCCTAGCGTATTCAAAAGCGAAACCGGTTAACAGAATTCCGGCCGGATAACGGTACGTCGGTTTGTTAAAAATTGATATTTTCGAAGAACCGGTTCCACCGGTTATTTCAAGTCAATTAACCGGGTTATTCGGTTTTTACACAACCGATATAACAACGCAGAATTGCACACTGAAATCGTATTTGATAGCTCATTATGGGTACTGACACCATCACACAGACACAAAAGACGTTGCCAACGAATTATTTCACCGATAGTTTTCTGAAATCAGTTGTCCAAGGCGATGGAAGCCATATCTTCCAACTCCGATTTAGATGAAAATTTCGGAACTAATGACAACACAGGCAGTATGTTAGTATAAAAGAATACAGTGTTTTCACAATCCAAAAAGAAATACAAAACTTCCAAAGGAATATTTACTCAACGATGATTTTGCCTAATTGGGGAAGTCAAATACTAGAACTGGTAGGTGGAATATAATAAATAAAGTGTGGGCCATGTACAATTTGGAATTTAACCCCCCCCCCCCCAGTTATTTCGAGGCAGATGACCAATTTGACATTTATGAATAGATTATTAGTTAAAGGTTAATGAGTCGCTTTACGTTTGAAGAAAATTGGGAAATATTAAAAACATTCATCCAAAGGTCTGAACGTTTAACTCAAACTGTAAGAAATCTACGAAATAAATTCGAAAGAAATAGAGTTCCATCAACGCCGTTTGTGGATCAAATTGTGAAGAGAGTTTGTGAATCCGGGTCCTTATTGAACAAAAAAAAAACGCGTCCACGTGCTCGTCCAGTGGAAAGTATTCCCGCTGTAGCTGAAAGTGTGCTCGAAGGGCCATCAACATCAACTCGGCACCGTTCGCAGCAATTGAACATTTGAACAAAGACTTCGATTATTAAGTCCAAATAGTCCAAAAACCGAAGCCTCTTGGCCATCCGATGCGTTTTCGCTCCGCTGAATGGGATGAAGATCGCTTGTCTGAAGATCAAAATTGTTACCGAAAAATAATCTTTTCCGACAGAGCATATTTTCACTTCGGGGGCTACGTTCACAAACAAAATTGTCAAATTTTGGACTGGAAAATCCACACGTCGTGGAGGAGAAGCCCATGCATCCACAATGAGTGACTGTTTGGTGCGATTTTTGGCATTGGCATCACAGGCCCACTTTTCTTCGAGAATGTGCGAGGAGCCGCTGTTACCGTCAATGGCGAGCGTTAGCGTACCATGCTCAGCGGGATTTTGTTCAAAAAAGTTAAATAGGATGACATGGACGAAGTATGGTTTCAATAGGATCATGTGCGCACTGAATTCGAAAGCCTTATAATCAGCCAAAACTCGGAGTCCATTGGCAACCTCGTAGAGGTAGATTTGACCTAGTTAGACTATTATCTCTAGAGCGCCGTGATATTTAAGTATTACGCAAACAATCACGGGTCCATTGAGACCTTACAACACGAAATAGAAAATAAAACAATCGACAATGTACTGAACAATTGGGTGATGAATTAAATTCCAAATTTTACATTGCCTACACTTTAGTTTTCTATCACTTCCCAGGAAGACATAGGCTTTACACAGTCTGGTTGGGACCGGCAGTTTTATACCCGTTCCGATCAGTATTTTGATAAGCTTTTTCATGGCTATGTACTCGGTAATCGATCTCAAAATTCACAAAGACGGACTTAAAATAAACGATGTTTCTAACTGCCATAGTTAACCATATTGTCATAAAAACCGAAACCGGTTATTAACTGGTTCTACACCTCGGTTTAACCGAAACCCGGTTTCTCCGCAATCGGAATATTCGAAGAAACCGAAAACCGACATTTTTGAAAAACCGGTTTTTTTGAATACATTATGCACGCCCAAAACAAATGTAGCCAGTAGTGGATACGAGGATATCCATGAACCTTTTATCTGAGCCCTGGCCCAAGGTAGCAGTTCTTGTTTCGTTAGAGCAAACGGTCTCTGTAAAATCTGTAACCAATACAATACAAATCAAAATCTTCTATGGAATGCAATTTGTTTACGGATTACGGTTAGGATTATCAATTAGGGTTATCAGTGAGTGTAAAACTAGATCGCGCACAGCTAACTGGTTGTGTGAAGCTAATACCTACATGGGATGTAACGGGAAACCATTTATTTATTTTTATTTTTACATGCTGACAGGCATCTGAGCTGATTCCGCGGTGGTGCTAACGCGAAATATCTGTAGCCCGTGCTATCAAAATGTAGTACAATGTCTAAGCGACTTTTTCCGTCAACGGTCACCAATATCTAACCAGATCTTATAAACTTAAGGTTGGGGAAACGAGTGCATTGCTGTAAATAATCAGTAGTTTATGTAAAGGAGTTGATTTGTATGGACTTCAAACATTACTTTGTCGTGTTTATTTCCCTAAGTACTAGGTGGCTGATGAAAGCCGCTACCAAAAAAAATTTAATAATTTTTTTTATTTAATGAATATGGTTAGATTTTTTTTTAAATTGGCAGATTGATTTTTAGAATTAACAAAATTTGATAACTGGGACACTGAAACAAGGACTTGGATTGGCCGCCGCTATCACGCTCTGGAGTCCGTAGTTTCGGTCCAAAGAGGGTATAGGCGCACGTTTGGCGGCAATCCTCCGAGCAGAGAGACCATAATGAGACTTGTTAACAATTTTGTCGAGCATCGGACAGTCAACGGAAGACCTTACCGTCGAAACCCTTCAGTTCGAACGGAGAAAACAATCGCTGCTGTAGCTGCTGCCATACAAAACAGTCGAAGAGTTTCGACAAGAAGCTTATCCGCTCAAATGGGTATAAGCAGACAGTCACTGCTGTTAATTATGCACATAGATTTGGAGTTAGTCCCCTTTAAAATTCAAATGGCCAACAAACTGTATGCAGCAGACTTGCCGATTCGTTTGGAATTTTGCCAGAA
The DNA here is from genome assembly GCA_963931995.1 of Phaonia tiefii. Lineage (NCBI taxonomy): Eukaryota > Metazoa > Arthropoda > Insecta > Diptera > Muscidae > Phaonia > Phaonia tiefii. The sequence continues at coordinate 290,026,030 of OZ008368.1, forward strand.
GATGCTTCAAGTGGTGGAAGAGGACGGAAACATGTTGAACTGCCTTTTCATGTCTGACGAGGTCTATTCCAACCCACAGATACTCCATGAGACGCAATTGCATCTACTTCGTGTCAGAGTATGGTGTTTAGTTTCATCACGCTGAATTGTCGGGCCCTACTTCTTCGAAGAAAACGGTCACACCGTTACGGTTACTGGAGATCGTTACTTGAACATGTTGAGATAGTTTTTCTATCCAGAATTACACCGAATGAGAATTTCTTTCAACTCTGTGTGGTTCCAGCAAGACGGTGCAACTCCTCACATAGCCCGGCCTGTTATGACAGAATTGCGACGAAAATTTCGAAATAAGCTGATATCCAGAAACATCCCATTCCGTTGGCCCCCCCGGTCGCCTGACCTTACTGCACCTGGCTTTTTCTTGTGGTGTTATTTCAAACAGGAAGTGTACAAAGCAAAACCAACAAATTTGAATGAACTAAAGTAATCCATTCGAGAAACAATTGCGGCTATTCCTGTCTCAACTCTCCAAGCAGTAATGAACAACTTTTCGGTAAGATGCCGCACATGCATCAGCGAGCAGGAGGGCATTTAAATTCCATTAGTTTTAAAACTAATTAAGGTGTATTTAATAAAATTGAATGAGCTTTAACATGAATAAAAGAAAAATTAATTTCATACACTGAAAAAAAGTTATTTGAGTTTCTTAACCCTGCGTTACTATCGTGTATTTCATTTACATCATTACTATCGTTAGGTGTTTCCCACCCATACTTATTAAGTATGATTTTTTAATCTAATGAACAATTTAATTAAAGTTATTTAATAATTTTTTTTGCACACAGTAAAAATTTGCGTAAAATTGGTAGGGATTTAATTTGGCTACGTTTTTCAATCTGTGGCGCAATTAGACTGAATGCAAGTTCTTTGATAAAAAGTGAACGCTTTTTATACTTCAAAGGAGGATTTTGAGTGCATAGCAAAACGATACGTGCATTTATAGCTGCTACATTCATCATGGCATAAAATATCACCAGAGGCCAGCGGCGGCAGTTGCTGGCTACATTATATGTAGAACATAGCTGGTCAGTCGTATCGGCCAAGCAAAGCACTTATTTGTTCTCTGTCTGTAATACGTGAATCTCTCCACTTTTTGTATTTTACTTGCACTTTCAAGATATAAATGTTTGTGTATTCAACCACTACCCTGCAGTCGACGTAGCTGACGAATTGTTAGTTATTTCCCTAACTACCAATAATTACCATTAAGTACCCGCCAGACTACCAGCAATGCTTTACACTGATGAATTTAACATGGAGATGTCATTGACGGTCGTCAGTGGCTACCCTCTGCACTACCATGTACCATGCTGATCGCTAGTTACATGGAATTGACGAAATATCTAACAACATTGTACTAACTACTTGACTAGTACAATCCGGTTGATGAATTCGCCGGACCATAATGAATTAATGTTATGAATAAATCTTATTCATTATCTTCACCACATTATTTTCCTACATTTTCAAACTTTTGCACACAATTTGTTCCTTTTCATTCTTTATTAACCGTTTTATTTGTCTTTTGATTGTCATTTTACCGTTGTAAATATTAAAATTCACTTTTTTATACTTCTGACCCACGTACGCTGTCATGATGATACTTCTACGAACGTTTAATAGCAACTGACGGCAACACAAAAAAATAACCAAGCAACTAACAAATCATAACGGGATAACGGTTCAGTGTATTGTTTTTTCCTTGTTTTCATACTTATAATAATCAAAAGGCGAACTCTAGCATTACCTGTATCCACTCAAATAGCTAGTCAGGCTTTTCGCTAACGAAATAACTGACTACATAGATCCACTAGCTACTTTTAAAACTGCAGGGTAGGTCCAAGAAGTTGAAAAAAATGTCCCAACTTTGTAATGGTGTTGTTACATTTTGTGATAGAGCTGTTACCTTCGAAACGCTTGTGGTTATATTTTCAGCCGGCGTACGAGTTTTAGTTCCATCTTTTGCAATGTATTCAATTACACTATTTCCCTCGTCTTCATTAATTTCCTGTTCAGTATCGGAGTCATGGTTGCTTAATATTTCTTGGTCATCACTCTCATCACTGCTTTCACCACCGATGTCGTCTTGCTCCTCTTGCTCCAAGTTAATATCGGATAAAAGCGACATCACTCGCTCTTCGTCTTTTTCGTATGAACACATATTTTACGTTTACTTTGATAACACTTATTAAATTATTACCTAGCACTCTTGACTTCGCGGTTCGACTGGCACGTATCGTTTTGCTTGACAAACAAGAAACAAAAAAACACTGTAAAATACGTTACTTTTGTACACATACGACGACGAATTCACTGCAGGTGGTGTCACCATTAGAACAGCTGATTGTATTATTTTCTTGTAAAAAAAATCCAATCTTGCCAAGATCATAAGCTTTTAGTACTAAGTACTATTTTGTTCTCGTTGTTGCCATCTATTACAACAACAATATAGCCAGCGTTGGCAATACTTAGTTTGCCAAATGGTGACGTAAATTTATTTCTCAAGAAAAGGTTGTACTCTTTCGTAAAAACAATAAACATGATTGCTAAAACAATAAACATGAAGCACCCATAATATTAAACTGTCATTACTATCGTGGGTGTAAACTACCCAAGCTTGTTTTAAAACTGATTTATTTTAAGTGTAACCTCCGAAAAAAAAGGTAAACGGTTTTTAAAAGCATCAATAAACGTCCAAATGAGGATATCATTTTAGTTAAATCAACATTGTTTTGAAAAATTATATAAATTACTAAGAAATTCGATCGTGTGGGTGGATTCCACCCAAGCGATAGTAATGCAGGGTTAATTTAGCAATATTCATCAGCCACCTTGTACGTATGCACGTAGTAGTCCAAAAAATAGCTTCTCAAAAACCGTTCGGAACCTGTGTAAAACTGTAGGTCCCAATCAGTTAGTGAAAACTGGTAAGCGCACTGCTCACTAATTGTGAGAAGCTCTCAGTCGAATTAAACAAAAATTTGGCGAATGCTGCTTTAGATAAAAGCATTAAATAATATTGATAGTTTTTAACTCAATTCCGTCCTACTTTGTCTTTTAATTTCGGCACAGGTATATGGTAGCTTTAGTCTCCAAGCTAGTAATTAAACAACAACCCTGCGTTTCAGCAATCAATTATATATTTCATTAAATTATATTCGCTGTGGCAATGAAATAGTACGTTAGCTCACTTTCGAAGAAAATAGTCGTTGAGACGATGAACAAATTAACTTGTGGGACGAAGTTTCTCACTTACAGTGCATTGATTAAGCTCGTTAATAATATGCTTCGATTATATAGTAGCTGCAAACATATTCTTTTACTAGGTGGCATCGAAATAACATAAGAGTTTCGAGACTCTTTTATCTTAAATACTTATGCGTATACTTATACATTAACTTTTCCCTTCTTCACAAAGCAATGAAGAAGACTTTTTGTGCTTGTCAGTGTTATTATTATTTTAACGATCATTATTATGGTCGAGCAATGAAAAACTACAAGAAAAAACATTTTGTTTAAATACATTAATTGCTATTATCTGTTGTAATTAAACCTAATGAAGCTTATAAAAGAACAACCGGGAAAACCTCTTTAAAAGCTTATGTTAGTGAATAAAGCTAACGAATTTCAGCGAGCGCCACAAACGAACTGAATGTTGGCACAATACTTTCGCATATAACCTTTCCACTCTCACAACTCGCCAAAAGATATAAAGATTGGTTGTTACAAAACAGCGTAAAGTTATTTTTCTGGTCGACATTATTGTTAATACTCGCACACGCTCTCGCTGTCTGTCGCTATCTCTTTATCGCTGTGTGTAACAGATATAATACATTTTAACTGATTTTGTTCATTCGCTTGTGAGTTTTACTTCATTTTGCTTTCCTCATCATACACATTAACATATTTGGTTGTGGTACCATACAGTGGGGGAAATTTATTTGGCGCACTGTGTATATTTTACAGTACTATGGCAATTTTTGCTTCTGTTTTCGGTTTTTCTGGGGAATGCATTTTTGATGTATTAACATCTAACGGGTAGGGTAATCTATCAAAGTGAACACATGCAAACAACACACAGCTTTAACATCACATACGTAGTTGTTGTACAACAATAGTCACTGCCTGAAAATAAGTATGATGGTATTGATGTAGCGGCAGCGAACAAACAAGCAGGTTGTCGTCGCATAATTTTGATGTGAAATATTGATGCCTTTTGAAACATTTATGCTTTTTGTATTATTTTATGTAATAACATTGTCGAACTGATGCATTTATATTGAAACATTCTATAAAGAGAATAAGACTAGTTTATGCTCTTACTCTCTCTGACTGAGAGCGGAAAAAGAGTGCAATAAGTTCTCTATATTATTCAATATTTTTTGCGTCCACCATCATTCTATAAAGAGAATAAGACTCGTTTATGCTCTTTTACTCAGATCTCTACATGAGAGCGTAAAAAGATTGCAAAAAGTTCTCTATATTAATCAATGCTTTTTGTCGTCGCTCTGTTTATGAGAAAACAAACAAATTATTACAGTGAGCTAAATATTGATTTTTTTCAGTTTCGAGTTGGGAATGTTAGTTCATTCAAGTGAGCGCTCTTTTTAGTTCAGCTCCACAGAATGAACTAATTCGTTCATTTGGCTCACTAGTTCATTTTAGTTCATTGTACCATTTCAGCTTAACAGTTCATATGAACTGTGAACTTTAGAGCTCATTTCAGTTCGACTTGTAGTTTTAGTTCAGTCGGAGCGGAGCGACTAATCGCGAAAATGGTCTGATTTTTGCAGATTTCTAAGGTATTTTGGATACTGTGATATCTTTTTATATTAAATCGACATAATTGAAAGCATTACTTGATATAAACTTACTCGGAGATACATATTGCGATCGGCTTAGCGATTGGGTTATTCCGTTTCCAAAATATTGCGGTTTCTGTAATATTTTTACATTTTGGAACAAACGTGGTTATCAGCGCTGTATTTGTTGTGCAAAAGACAGCATGAACTAGAAAATGGCAGAGAGAACTGCACAACTTAAATACAAAAATCTGCTGAAACAAATGGACTACTGAAACAAAAGAGTGGAACAGTGTGAACTAGTTCATCTAGTTCAGAACAGTGAATCGTTCAATTGAACTAATTCGTTCGTAAACAAACAACTCTAATTCAGCTGTATGCCAGCATTCAGACAAGCAGGTCGTCGTCGCTCTGTTTATGACAAAACAAAAACAATTAACGGGTTTTTCAACAGAGACACTACAAAAGTAAATCGATAGGGACAGGAAACGACGCCATATTTTTTCCCGCTCTTCAGTAAGATTTGCCATTTCGTCATGGAAAGATATACGAGCCAACAACGAGTCGAAATTATTAAAATTTACTACCGAAATCTGGAGTCAGTGGCCTCAACTTTAAGAGCGCTACGTCCAATTTATGGTCGTCTTAGTCGTCCTACCAGATCAGCAATTGAGCGTCAAGTGGAAAAATTTGAATCCACAGGCACAGTACAAAATGTACAAATGTTCCTGGTTTGTGGGCCGGCGGCGTCATTGGGCCGTACTTCTTCCATGATGATCAAGACCGGCACATTGCTGTGAATGCGAATCGCTAACGTAAATGATAACTGAATAATTTTGGCCCCAATTGGATAATATGAACTTGGAGGACATGTGGTTCCAACAGGACGGCGCCACAAGCCACACAGCGCATGCCACCATCAATTTATTGAAAACCAATTTTGGTGAACGTGTTATCTCACGAAATGGCCCAGTCGATTGGCCGCCTCGGTCGTGCGATTTGACGCTGTTAGATTATTTCCTGTGGGGCTACGTCAAGTCTACAAGCCAGCGACGATTGATGAACTTCGTTCGAATATCGAACGTGAAATTGCAGCAGTATCGGCCGATTAATGCTTGAAAACCGTCGAAAATTGGGTTCAGCGTCTGGACTTCTGCAAGCGTGACCGTGGCGGCCATGCAAGAGAAATCGAGTTCCATACATAATGGCATCGAAGGTACTTTCACAGGAATAAAGAATTTCATTGGTATCTAATCCCAGTTTTGTATTTTTGTAGGGCTCTTATTGAAAACCCCTTTATTTCAGTGAGCTAAATAGTTGAGGAATTTTGAAGTCATGGGGCATGGTATCACTAGCAACCGATAGAGCTTATACGCATGACTTTTTATTGACAGCCTATTTCTTTATCTCGAACGAAGGTTTTCGTTCGTGTTCTATACGAAAGAAAGTCGGTTTGGGCTTCACAATCTTGTCGTTTCAAGTCGAATGAAAACTTCAAATTTTTCAGTACAATTTTGGTTTTGGACTTAGATAAACCAAATTTGAGTCGAATGTGAGTGACTGATTTTCGTTCGCTTAGCTATTCGTTCGAGATAGAGAAACAGGCTGTAAGACTTTTTAACATCAACATATTGTTACATTTCCCCCCACTGTCCAGAGTACTTTCCCCGTTGTTGTTTTTCGCTTTTAATATGTATGAGTTTTAAATGTTTTCATTGAAGAACAACAGAAAAAACTCGACGAATGAAAGAAAAACAGCAGAGAAAAGAACGACCAAAAAAAAAAGTCAGCAAACAAATATGAAACATCAACTTTGCATTAACAAAATATATTTGCATTTGTTTTTGTTGTGTACCAGGGTATCTCTTTCTCATTTCGCCTTCTGCGATGTTTTCTCCTTTACTTGCCATTAGCGTTGGGAGTCATGTAGCAGAATACGGTTTAAACATGGCACCCATAGTCATTTCCCACGTCATTCTCATCATCTCAAAATAACAGTAGGTAGCATCAGCATCGGAATTCGTAGCAGAATCAGTATCATAACACCACCATCTTCCTTCCATCTACATCAGCATTTGTAGCATTCACATAGTACCCACTTAGGGAAACTGAAATAAAAATAATAACCCGGTTTATAGATTGTAAACCATATTTTCTATCAATCAGGTTAATAATGGTTTTACAAAAAGAAAAAAACCACATATTTTACAAAGCAGTATATCCGAAGTATAAATTCCTTACACTATGGAATTTTTTAAGTCCGAAAAATCACCAAACAAGTACTAGCAAGGCTTTACATCAGAAAGTACTACAGGTCGAACTGTTATCATTATGTTTTTCACATGAATGGATTCCAGATGTCAATAGTCCCTAGTTTTCCCAACTGTACTTAGTCTTAGTTATAGAGATATAGATCAAATGGCTCAAATTCAATATCGCCCAAAATATACGAAAGTGGCCTTAGAAAAAAATTGAAATTTAGCCCAAAAATTATTATTACGAAAAACAGCCACAATAAATTAATACTGTTCATGTGCATAATCGCGCAGTTCTTATGTAAGACAACATAAGTTATAAAGGGTTTTCCAATTTGAGTAATATGATTTCTAACTGACGTCTCGGCCATTTGTGGTACGTCATGATCTGTATTTTTTTTTCATTGTATCCAAATTATGGGCATACATTTTCTTTGCATAATGTTCAAGTGTCAATAAGACAAAGAACCTGTAACGTGACGGCATGATCCGTCCGTGCATAATAACAAACACTCACCGCCATTCCCACCCGCTTACGTCCCTGGTGAAACGGTCACCTAAGCATACACAACATCCATCAGTCGCACCAACCACCTCGAACAATCACACTCACTGACAACAAACAAGCTCTGTCGGCTTTGTGTACATATTAGCAGCGTACTAGTTGTAATGGCCACACGAGAATGAGTGATTGGATGCAATTCTCATTTGCGCCACTATAGAAATGGTACTTAGTATTAAGGTTGACTAGACTCAAGTCGTCGCCTCCGAACGAACAACCAGACAAGATTATAGCATTTTGCCTGGGCTCTAGTTCTGTAAAGGACAGGAGCAAATTTTGGGATCCGTTCTTTAGTAAAGACGGTGTAAATACATTCCCACACAGGGGGTTCGGCTCACTGTTCCGATGTAAACCAGCCGATGATAACCGATACCGAACCGTTCTAACCGGACATGTAAAGCACATTCCGAACCAGCATATCCGATGCCAATCACCTTAGAATCCACCAGTCCTTGTCAACCAAGAATAGTGTTCTCAAGCTAAGAGGAGTGTTCTCACCGTGTGAAGCTATTGTTGTTATTCCTGTAAATTAAATTACTTTGTAAATTAAATATAAATAGAGAAACTGAATTCGAACCCCCCAAAGAGAGTAAACTATTCTGTTCTTATTTCGAAAAGTTTTGTGGATCCTAACGAAAGACCCTGGACATGGCTGAGCTTACCTCAGCCCTAGACAAAACCACATTACCAACTGCTCGAACTAATGCAAATATTGCTGCCGTTCAGGCAAGTGTTGTTCAACACCGCAATTTATCGATTCCAACACGTTGTCAACAATTGGGACTGTCTCAAACCACAACCTGGCGGATTTTGAGAAAGGACTTGCATCCATATAAAATTGTTATCACTCAAGAACTGGAGCCATTGAAGCAATTATTACGAGAATATTTTGGAGATTCGAATATTTCTAGAAATTGTGACATTGGATGTCCTCCAGGAAGTTGTATTTAACACCATTAGACTATTTCTTGTGGGGTTATTTGAAGTCAATATTGAACGTGCTATTCATGCACGCAAAGAAAAAACTCGTTCCTCCCAAACGAAATTTCAGGTAACTGAAGTTCGATTGGGGACTGTAGGTGGGAGACACGAAGTTTTGTTAAGCCACACATGTCACTTCGTTTGGGAGAACCGAAAAATGTTTGCAGCAAACGAGTTATGAAAAATATATGCTGAAAAAAACGTTTGCAAGAAACGAAACACGATTCCACCAAATGTTGTTTCGGTTACAGCAACCGAGTTCTAGTTAGTCAAAAAAGAACGTTTGCGAGAACTGAAAATCTTTTGCGGTAAACGAGTTATGAGAATTTAGAGCTGAAAGAAATATTTGTTTTAAAAAAGTTGTCATTTTTTCACTGTCTACTTACACTTCTGTCTGGCCTTGCATAAAAATAATAACTAAAAGCGTAGCAAACTACAACGCTACAATTGTCCATCCAAGATATATTGACAAGGTAGAAGAAGCATTAGAGTAGTGTATGCGTGAGTGTGTATGCCAAACAAGTGGAAAAGACTGTCGACGTTTTTTGTCCGGCAAATCGTCTCTCAAACCCCTCATAACTTTTTATGAATAAGGCCTTGTGTATACAGTCGACAGAATCAGAGAATTTTACGCTCTTCGTAATCTGTGCTCTCATTAGAAAAATGGCTAATTTCAGTTATTATAAACGTTTTGTAAATTTGCGACAAATGTAATTTTATACGCGTTTGATGCAAACGAGAAATCGTTTGCAACAACATGATACACATTTGCGATATACGAGTTTATGTGGGAGAACTACATTAAGTGGATACGATTAATAAATTAATACAAATCAATTAAATTATTGTTTAGGCAACCGATCAATAAACTTTTTTTTCTCTGCGTGTAGTTTTCCCAACTGTACTTAGACTTAATTATGGAGCTCTTTAACTTTACACCGATTTCGAATTTATCTCTCAAGTATTTTTAACCAGTGGCATGATAAATCGCCACCAAAAGTAAAGGGTTTTCCAATAACAACTTATGACAACTTAAAAAAAAAACCCAAACCATTTGTGTTATTTCCAAAACTTTATGATCGACTTGAAATACAATCAAAACATTTATGAATGGAACTCGACTTCGTTCATATGGCCACCGCGGTCACGTCGGCAGCGATCGATTCGTTGGACCCAATTTTTGATGACTCCGTCACACATTTCGGACATAACGGCCGCTATTTCGCGTTCAATGTCGGCTCTGAGTTCATCCAACGTCGTCGGTTTATTGGTATACCCAATGATTTGACGTAGCCTCAACGAAAAAGTCTAGAGGCGTTAAATCGCACGAACGAGGCGGCCAATTGACTGGTACAAACTTACTTTTCTTGTCCAAACTTACTCTTCAATACATCGATTGTAACGTGTGCTGTGTGGCTTGGGGCACCGTCCCGTTAAAACCACATATCGTCCAAGTCCATGTTTTCTAATTCGGGGCAAAAATAATCGATAATCATAGCGCGATAACGATCGCCAGTCACAGTAACGTGACCATCGTTATTGTCGACGAAACATATGGCCCAATGACGCCGCCGGAATGCAAGCCGCACGAAACAGATATTTTTTGTGGATGTAGTGGTGATTTATGAAGCACATGTGGATTTTCACCAAATCAATAACGCATATTTTGCTACTTGACGAACCCATTGAGCCAAAAATGAGCTTCGTCACTGAAGATGATTTTGCGATGAAATTCATCATCTTGGCGCATCTTCTCCAGAGCCCAATCGGAGAACGTAGCTCGCGTCAAATAGCCCATCGATTTCAATTCTTGAGTCAGCTTGAACTTGTATGGGTGTAAACCAAGATCTCTACGCAAAATTCGCCATAAAGTGGTCTTGTCGATGCCCAGTTCTTGAGAACGCCGTGGAATCGACTGATTTGGATCCGTTGCTATGGACGCCTGAATGGCAGCGATATTTGCGCCACTTCGCCCAACCCGTTCTTTCACTGGCACTGCAGCATCACACAATGAATATGTAGACCCAAATTTTTGCACTAAACTTGTTATTGCTTGTCTACTAAGGCGGGAATAACAATCGAAAATTGGAGTTAACGCTCTTAAAGTTGCGGTCACCGACTCCGAATTTCGGTAGTACATTTTGATAATTTGCATACGTTGTTTGTTTCTTGTACTTTACCATGAAGAAAATGTTGAGTTTACCGATAAAAAGGAAAGTAACAGTTAGATGATCAGTGAAATAGTGTGTTCACAAATTAAATTCAAACTTGTCAAGTACCTATTGGAAAACCCATTACATAAATGCAAAATGGCCCAAATTCAATATTGCCCAAAATATATGAAAAATGGCCCAAGAAGAAAAGAGAAATTTAACATAAAAATTATTGAAAACGTGAAATACGAAAAATCGCCCAAACAAATTTGTAATAGTTCATATGAATAATCGCCCATTTCATATGTAAGAAAAAATAAATTATACATAAGGGAAATCGCCCACTTCTGTTGTCACAGAAATATATTTCTTGTAAAAAAAATCACCACAAGACTGTTTTGCACAAAATCCAATAATTTTATTGTTAACAATTGTATTTCTTGGGTTTACACGGCGGAAGTCATAACATATGTAGACATCCCACAGCCCACGTAAATTTCCAATCCCAAGCAAATAAAGGTTAAGTGGAGTTTTGTTTATCCCTATAAGGTGTGAAGGAGAAGTGTGATGATGAGATGTGTTTTTGGGCATCGAAATTGTAAAATACTCAACAATGTTTTATGTTTTTCACTCACAAATATTAATTATTAATTATCGTGTTGATTGTGCATGTAATTGAAAATATATATAAAATGTTGATTAATTTCGTTCTCAAGTTGATTACGCATATAATTGAAATAAAATATTACATGGTAATTTACTTCGTACTTCAGTTGATTAGGTGCGTGATTGATAAATAAATACATTCTTGATTTAATTTTACCTCAGTACAAGTTCTCATTTATTTGAAAATAATCTTTCAAGTAAGTAAAAGCTTTTAATTATGTTGAGTGCGTAAATTAACATGAATGTCAAAGTATTGGCTTAGTTAACATTTGTGTTAGTATGCCAGTGGACCCAGGTCAACCGTTACATGACCTGGTCATTGTATTAATGCCACTTCTATCTTGGCAATAACTTCTACCACTGATCATATGTAAATGAAGGATAAAACATATTAAACTTCATTGTTAATGCAACGAAAAACGTTTTTGATACAATGACTAATTGTCATGGATGAAATGTCACTATGCCATTAACAGCCCTATTCTGGGTTGCAAAAGTCACCACGGTTACTATTTGACCGCAATGTTACAATTGTCATATATCGGTATTCTGACACATTTTTTTGGTGACAAAAATATCAAAAACTATTACCTGCCAAAGTGGAGGTAACAGCGTGTGACCGCTGCTTTGTTGGCCGGAATGTTGATACAAAAACATTTTATAAATCCACCAAGCAAACAATAAAAGTGTATACGGGAAAAAATAAATAATATATTTTGTGCCAAAACGACAAGGGGGCATAATTTAACGGTGGAAGGACTTTTGTTACGTTGTGCTATGGAAATAGAACAGAAAGAACTTGTTTTTGTTTTAGAAAGATTGAAAAACCGCCAACTGTATTTCCAAATTTGTAAAGTAAATATCTCCTATTTTTTGCAGGGATATTGGTGAGCATAATACCTTAAAGAAATGGTTAGGGTCTTGTCTATTATCGGAGCCTACCAAAAAAATTGTTTCATGGGGCATTTCTTTAAAAAAAATTAATTATTATCATAAAAGTGAGATTAAAAAATCATTTTTTAATTAACTCCCCAATGGGTTAATACAAATAAATATTATTTATGAATTCAACAATATCGGATTATAAATACCTGAGATATGAGCGATTATATACTCAAGCTTAAAAGGCCTCTATCTCTACAGGTTGTACCGATCGTGGGGGAGAAAAAACTTTCTGAACGCAGCACAGAAGCTCTTGGGTGAAATTTTGGTGTACATCAGAGAGTTGGTGCTAAAATAAATTTCTTCTTCTATTTGACGCGGATGCGCAGGTGCTTATCATCTCTGGATGCTCCTTGAGGAAGGCAATATAGCATCATAGCTGTGCCTTTGCGATGCGCTCAAATTTCCTAAGAAATAATGTATTAATTTTTGTTCAATAAAACATAAAAATATTAAATACATACTTTTCGTTTTTTGTCGATTAACTTTTGTGCAGAAGACCATATCGTCACCTAAAATGCCCAAAGACGTAATCCTCATTTTCAAAATTTTACCGGAGAAGCGAAAAACCTTATAAAATCCAAAGTATTTCAGTTTTAAACGCGTTCTTTCCACAGCTTACCTTAGGAACTTGGAAGTCTACTATTTTCCACATATATATTTTAGCGGGAAGTAGATATTATATTCAATCAAAACAAGAGTTTTTATTTTTTTGAGGGTTACGCCTTTGGGCATTTCAGGTGACGATATGTTTATGTTTTCTCTGCTTAGGACAACCTGTTTTTTGTAAGGCGAATTATTTGTAACGAGGTGAATTTTTCGTTGTCATTGTGTTGCCAGAATACCAGATACAAACAATGGTGTAAACTTTGTAACAATCTCATGGTTACAATTTGATTGTTACCACATACTGAAAATATGTGTGCAAATGTCTGATTGATTGTCATGACTAGAATGACAATATTCGATCCAATGATTTGAGGTAAAGGTATGAGTTCAGGTGTTTAAAGTAATATTCATATTTTACAAACATTTTATTGCACAAAAACCACTTCACTTCCATTTACCTGTTTTAAGTTATTTCAGTAAAGTACAACTTTGAACTCAACAAATAAATGCGCGACCGTTTATAATATGTGTTCCAGTTTTTTTATCGGTAGAGAACTGACCGAATATAACCCGATAGTTTTGTCAGGAGCATTCAAAAAAATGAGCTGAAAGTGAGCAAAATTAAAGAAAATACCTAAAGCGTAAATTATCCAAATGAACCAAATTTGAGAACATCGTTTCAATTGGCCTGACAATGCATAACAAAACAGCAAATTTTGAACGATAAATATCAGATTTCAAGATTCTGTTTCATACAGCGTAGTATAGTGTCATATTTCGAATATTGTCTAATATTTCCCTGTTATAATCATATTTCATTCATTTAACAAACATCACACACAAAAGAACCTAAATCCACTGTCGCACATATCATATGAAAATGCGCGACAGTGGATTTAGGCTCTCAACCAAACCAAAAGTGTCTTACAGTACACGGATAATAAACTTTTTAAGTACATGTGTTACGTTACTTGTCATATGATATATCGGGGCTGCGCCAACGCAAACAGTTATGAGCTTTTCGTTAAATGCTCAGGAAAGCAAAAATTCAAAAATATTCTTGGAACATTTGCTCTACAATTTTGTCTTTGCTAGTAGTACCATATACTTCAATGCAAACGCAAGTATTAGGAAAGAGCTACGCGAGCGCATGTATAAATACCATACACGTGACAAATTTATTATATGATAATTATAATTTCTACACACAGAGAAGAGAATCGTTGTCACAACTATATTTACAGCCAACTAAAATTTGGGGGTCCAAATGTTGTGCATATCAATTGATTTGTAATTCAGTTTTGGTTGCAAGAACTGAAATATTTAGTTGAAGCCACAGCAGCAATAAATAAATGTGATCTGTCAATCAAGTTTTAGTTCTAGCAATCAAATTATCCTGTAGTGGTGAATATTCTATTCGTTGGATGAATGAAAAACGTAAAAACTAATTCTGTTGTAACAAATAATATATTGGTATGCTCACCTAATTACTTGAACTTGATGGCTGTCACAACCATTTGGTGATGCTATTATTTTATATTTTACATTATTATTTTATAGAAAATAAAATTTTTTATTAAAATTGTGTATTTTATATTTAAATATAAACAAAATGATCATTATATATAACCAGTGTTTGAATTTTGTAACCATTTTTAATCGAGAATATGAAAAATATTTCTGTATCTCGAAAACGGAGCTTCCGATCGAAAAAATAACAATTTTTTTTGCGGATTTCTAAGGGTTTCTCAGAAAGTGTTGCAATTCGCATGAAATAATTTTTTTTTTAAATAATCCCCTAAATAAGAAAATGGCTAGAATAAAAAAATTGCTATAACTCGGAAACTGTGCATCCAATAGCGATTTTTGATTCCATAAATTTTAGTTTTAGCGATTTTTTAAAAATAAAAGAGATGTCGTATTGAAGACATCCATTGGAGAAAGCCTCCTAATGAGAAAAAAAATATTATTTTTGCGATTGGACGCACCATTTCCGAGATATATAAATCTTTTATATTATTTTTTGTAATTAATTTTAACAATGTTAATCCACATTTATAAATAATTAATACGGTCCTTTTGCATTGAATGCATCACTTGTTTTTTTTTCATGAAATGAGAATCCGATGCTCTTTTGCTTCTCCTTTCTTTGCTGTCTCTCACGTTTGTGTTTTCAGAAGGTTTCACGTTGGATATCACTATGCGTTGGTATACAAACAATATATTTATATACAAATCAAGTTCATGCAAGCCAGGCGTGAATTAACTTATTACACTTATTTCACAAACGGTCCGCCGTTCCGATTTTCTCAGTTAAGGCTCGGACAGACAAAGGCCTTTACGTTTTTCCAGTTTCTTTCCTCAAAATCGTTTCTCACTTTGGCAGCACACATACATATATACGAAACACTTACACAAAAACCAAAGTAATATCACAAACCATTCAACCGTCCGAGCCTACGTTTATTCTTTTTTCACTGATCAAGCGCTTTTGATATCCTCTCCCCGATGAACGACTGTCTAAATGAAACTAACACGCAATACGTCAGCCAAAATAAGAAACACTGACTTCGTCTGCAATTGACATGACATTCAGGAATATTTATGAATCACTGACTGAGAGAATAATGCAAAAATACAGACACACACTTACAAGATATAAACACTCGTTGTCCCTCTTGTATTCTCTTGCCTTCGAGAGACCATAAACAGTGCAATAAACATAGTTTTATTTGTATCACAAAAACATATATATTTTGGTCGTAAACACATACATATATTAGAACATATTATTTTTTGTGTCTGAAACATGTAATATGGAATATCAAACACAATGTATTTGGATACAACAATTTTTATTTTGGAGACAAGCTCCAAACACACTTTGTATTTGCATCCAAATAACAAAAAAGACGGATTTTTCAGCGTGTACAGAAAATAACGAAATATTGTAATTCTTAGACTCTACGAGGATAATGGCTGCAAGCTCACTCATCTAGAGTCCAGAGTCATAGCTTTTGGTCAACTAAATATCTGCAACCAAACTTATGATGTTCTGTTCAATGCAGCTGTAGTTTACGTCACTGTTCTTCCTGCGTGTAAACTTATGTCGTGGTCAGATGTCGTGAACAGTAGAGACGTACATCAGGCTTATAACTTTCGATGGCATCTGCTAATTAACCAGTAAGAACTGTTATTCGAGATTTTTGTAAAGTTTGCGGGAGTCGTCCTGGTATTTTCATTGTCTTTCTGGACAGTGACGCTTGGCAAAATCAGCCATCCGCGGTTTTGTATTTCATCTACTGTCAGTATCAGATGCTGTCCGAGGTATAGGATGAAATCGCACTATCTCAGTGGCCAAATAACACATCAAATATTAATGGTCGGCGTTAGAACGATGGTCACTCTACGCGACTCTTGTACAGGAGAACGTGGGTTCGATTTCATGCCTGACTATTTAACATTTCTTTCGACTACAGTCACCTCGCTTAGATCCGGCGACACTACGGAGTTAGTAGCCATGCAAAAGCATCCCAAAAAACTGGTCGGAACCAGTGAACAACTGTACGTCCGAATCAGTGAGTGTAGATTAAATTTTACTTAAAATGTCGTAAAAACATTTTTAAATATTGCATATTTTTTCAAATACTATGCACTAATTTTCTACCGGTTATTCTGGAACTAGTTGATTTGAGAAACGTCAAAAAAGAAAATGTAATGTGTCGCCTATAGGTAACCCGGTTTTTGTAGTTACTCACTTTTGCAATAACTCTATCCCTATTAGCAACTTTAGTTAAGTTCTTTCTTTTGTTTTCCCTTAAACATTTATTCCCTTCATTGTTATTACCTTTGCTGTTGTTCGTAGTCTGCACTGCATATGCTTACAAAGTGGAAGGAAAACAGCACAAATGGTTGAATAATATTTTTATATTCATTTAAATTGATTTAACTTTAGTAGGACTCATTCATTCGTACATCTACATATCGTACATATTTATGTGTGTATTTGTTCATATGTTTGAAATGAATTAATGTGATCAAAAGTTGCAAGTCGTGGTAAGAGAGGAATTTGTCGCTGTATATCTTTAAATTGTTAAGGAAAATGCGGAAAATAATAACAATTTATCCATTCGACAGATATCGATCAACGAAGCCTTTACGATAGTTCGAAGTTTTCCGTATAACACGGATACTTAGTCCAAAAAACATTTATTTGCAAAACAAAAACAATGAAAGGCATTTATATTTCAGTAAACGTCTAAGATTTTTACGCTTTGACGACCACAGGCAAGTATGTTTGCCCTAGGGTTTTTGACACATATACTCTTTTATGTATGGTATGGAGCAAGGGCATCCATGGGGATTCATAGAAGGGTATCAAAAGTGTATTTGGCGTCAGTTAAAAAAATAAAAATGGGTCAGAACTATTTTTCGTTCAAAGGGATGCAATGGATCGAAACAAAAGGCGAACGTGGGAGAGACGGTACCTGTTACCTTTTGAGCCCATCCCTTTTTTATATTTTTTTAGTGTGTGCAATTTTATTTAATTCAAATGCAAAAATTTACAATGAGTTTTGCCTCAGTGCCATAAAGGTATTGTAGAGGCGGTCTGTCAAAAATTAAATCGTATTTTTATCTAATAATGATTTAAATATGAAGTAATACATACATATTTTTCGATATTTATTTATTACAATAGAAGCATCTCAATGTTTTGCATCCAGTGATTTTTTTTTTTTTGAAAATAGAAATTGTTTCTGCATTTTTTACTGTTAAAGGTATATTGTTATATTCAAAAACACCTATGTATTCTACTCTCTGTTTAGACAGTTCTAAATGGCATCTAGGTGCTACTAAATTTGAACTCTGTCTTGTGTTAAAAGCATGGTCGCTTCGTTGAAACTGCAAAGTGTGGTGTCCAATGTTGTTTATGACTTTGTAGACGTACGTTAACAACTGCATTTAATACAAGCTAAATATTGGCGAAAAGGTTTTGGAAACATCACGATACAATGAAACCGTACAATGCATTCTGGGAGGATTACAAACACATTTCAGTGCCTTATTCTGAATTATTTGCAAAGATTTTAAAGCCGAATTTCACCTATACCCGTAAACAAGTGATAAGTATTTTAGTTTGTTTTGGATAAGTGCTTCAAATATTATTAATTTTGTTTCCTTACTCAGTTTGAATATAATCCCTAAAACAGGAGCCAAATTGGACCTAATATTCTGTGTGTGAAATTGCCATGACATATTGCTCTGAAGATAAACTCCCAAATACTTTACTGTATTATTTTCCTTAATTTCATTTCCGTGAATTGCTATCTTACATACAGCACTTCTGTGTGGCTGAGGTCTAAACCTGATGAAATTGATTTTACTTGCGTTAAGGACTAGGTTATTATTCTTTGTGAACTGTAAAATCAACCTAGCATCACTCTCAATAACTTCTTCCAGAGGTGTTGCCGCATTATATAGCTAGAGAGCCTACATACAAATGTTATCCCTGACACCAATATTATTTAAGTCATTCACATAAATTTTAAATAAACAGGGACCTAAAACACTTTCCTGAGGAACGCCATATTTCACATATTCCATAGAGCTTTTACTTGAATTGACTTGCACATATTGTCTTCGGTTACTTAAATAGCTTTTGAAAAAGCCAAGTTCTCTTCCTGATACACCATAAAAAGATCCACATGGTCAAATGCCTTAGTAAAATCATAGAACATTCCCCCAACTCCAGTAAAACCTTTGTCCAAACATTCACAAATGTAATTGACTACATTCACAAATTTGTCTACGGCAAATGAATTTCTTTCCTTTGGAATTGGTATAATCTTTTGTATTTTTAGCATCTCTGGATACGTGGAGGAGGAAATCGAATTATTAAAGATGCTAACTAAATTAGATGCTATTTCACTAGCACATTCTACAATTACTTTTGGAGTAATTGTATCAAAACCAGGAGATTTGTTTATTTCCATACATGATATAATTTCGTTTCAGTTGTTGAAGTTGATGATGCTGAGACATAAATGTCATAGATGTTTGTATAAGCATCCAACTGATCCAATTTATTTTGCTTTGTTTTGATTATTGTCAGTTCGCCTCTCATTCCTACCACGGTCGCTACCCATATGACAAACATAGTCTTCTTTGTCATCGCTCAATAGACGATCATATTGACGTTTATCAAGTGCGGTCCATATGGAATGGAACGTTTTAGAGCATTTGTCGCACTCTATATTGTCTTCCTCTTCTTCCATTACTTGCAATTATATTTAAAATATATATAAGTCCCCAAAGTATGTAAAGTATATAAAGGGTTTTTCAATAAGATTGCTACAAAAGTTTTTTTAAATAACACAAAACCGGTTTTAGATACCAATGAAATTCTTTATTCCTGTGAAAGTACGTTCGATGCCATTATGTATGGAACTCGATTTCTTTTGCATGGCCACCACGGGCACGCTTGCAGAAGTCCAGACGCTGAACCCAATTTTCGACGATTTTCAAGCACAAATCGGCAATTTCACGTTCGATATTCGTACGAAGTTCATCAATCGTCGCTGGCTTGTAGGCATAGACCATAGACTTGACGTAGCCCAACACGAAATAATCTAACTGCGTCAAATCGCACGACCGAGGCGGCCAATCGACTGGGCCATTTCGTGAGATAACACGTTCACCAAACTTGGTTGCCAATAAATTGATTGTGGCATTTGCTGTGTGGCTTTTGGCGCCGTCCTGTTCGAACCACATGTCCTCCAAGTCCATGTTATCCAATTGTGCCGGTATTGTGCCGGTCTGGATCATCACGGAAGAAGTACGGCCCAATGACGCCGCCGGCCCACAAACCGCACCAAACCGTAATTTTTTCGGGATGCAATGATGACTCATGGATTACGTGTGGATTGTTGTCTGACAAATAACGCATAATTTGCTTATTGACGAAGCCATTCAGCCAGAAATGAGCCTCATCGCTGAAGACGCTTATGGTGGTCAAGTGGCTTCAGTTCTTGCATCAATTTGATCTTGTAAGGATGTAGGCCAAGATCTTTTCGCAAAATTCGCGTCACAGAGATGCCACAACGCTTGAGAACGACGTGTGAGAGACACATTTCTTGAACTGAAGCCTCAGCGGCAGCAATATTCTCGACACTACGGGCACTTCTTTGTCTCACTGGCACGGGAACATTTTGTACTGTGCCTGTGGGGTCAAATTTTTCCACTAGACGCTCAATTGTTGATCTGGTAGGACGATTATGACGACCATATTTTTGCATGATGAAATGGCAAACCTTACTGAAGAGAAATGTCAAGAGAGCGGGAAAAAATATGCGTCGTTTGCTGGCCCTATCGATTTACTTTTGTAGCGTCTCTGTTGAAAAACCCTTATAAAGTCCACACATGTGTATTAGACGCATAAAAGGGGACGGTTTTTACAAATGGTCTACTACTAATAAAAAGAAAGCGAAAGATTTGTTCCGCGCTTACATCCTCCTTCCCATCTCCACAGTTCTAGGAGAAACGATGAGGCTAAAGAAAAGAGGGATATTATTTCCTGACAAAATAGTTTGCCACCGCCAAAAAGCAGATCCTACACGCCGCATAATCTGTCTTCTTTTGTTGTTTGGCTACAAATATCACGTGTTTGTAGCTTCCCGCAAATATACATGGAGACACAATGATTAATAAGTTATAATAAAGGGAGTCTCAGTAAGAATGCACTTTCTCGATTTAATATAAAAACACGCCTTTTTTGTGAGATAGATGTGATTTTTTTTGGTTTTTTGTCGTCAAATGGCCCCCACGGCTCTGATGACAAGCTATTACTCTTTTCATGAAATTTCGATGACTCATTAACAGAGATGTGGCTGTATCTCACCGATGACACGTTGGATCTTGGATTTGAGCTCAGGAATTATTTCTGGCTTATTAGCATAAACCCAAGATTTCACAAAACCCCAGTTGACATCAGATACTTTGTTCTTAAAATCGTTGCTATAATAAATCAGTTGTTTCATAAGCAGTGTGGACGGTGGCGCCGTCTTGTGGAACCACACGTCGTCCAGATCCATGCCGTCCAGTTGAGGCCACAGGAACTCCATTATCATGTTCCTGTAACGAGTGCCGTTCACAGTCACTGCAATTTCTGCCTCATTTTCGAAAAAGCAAGGCCCAATCACGCTGCCTGACCAAAATGCTCAACATTGTTGTTTGTTATGGCTGGCATGAAGATTTTCTGAGCCCAAAATTTGACAATTTTGTGTATTCACGAAGTCATTCAGTTGGAAATGCTGTAACATGGTTTTGTCGTGGGCTGAGGTAGGCTCAGTCATTCCAGAGTTCTTCGTTAGGAACCACCAAACCTTTCGAAATAAGAACAGAATAATTTGCCCTATTCGGGGGTTCAAATTCAGATTCTTTATTCATCTTTAACTTACAATATAATTCTAATTTACAGAAATAACATCAACTGCTTCACTCGGTGGGAACACTCCCCTTAGCTTGAAATCACACGTCTTGATTGATAACAGTCTTCCGGGGGCACTTATCTTGGCTTAACACTCTTCTGGGACAGGCTGGTTCATTCGCTGCGTATCTCGGTATCGGATATGCGGGATGCTAGCTCGGTATGTGCTTCGAATGTCCGGTGGAAACGGTTCGGTATCGGTTATCGTTGGGTGAGTTACATCGGAACAGTGAGCCGAAGCCCCTGTGTAGGAACAGTGAGCCGAAGCCCCTGTGTAGGAACAGTGAGCCGAAGCTCCGGTGTAGGAACAGTGAGCCGAAGCTCCTGTGTAGGAACAATGAGCCGATACTCCTGTGTAGGAACAGTGAGCCGAAGCCCCTGTGTAGGAACAGTGAGCCGAAGCCCCTGTGTAGGAACAGTGAGCCGAAGCCCCTGTGTAGGAACAGTGAGCCGAAGCTCCTGTGTAGGAACAGTGAGCCGAAACTCCTGTGTAGGAACAGTGAGCCGAAGCCCCTGTGTAGGAACAGTGAGCCGGAGCCCCTGTGTAGGAACAGTGAGCCGAAACTCCTGTGTAGGAACAGTGAGCCGAAACTCCTGTGTAGGAACAGTGAGCCGAAACTCCTGTGTAGCAAATGTATTATCACCGTCTTTACTAAAGAACGGATCCCAAAATGTGCTCCTGTCCTTTGCAGAACTAGAGCCCCAGGCAAAATGCTATAATCTTGTCTGGTTGTTCGCTCGGAGGCGACCTCGAGTCTAGTTTACCTTAACACTAAGTACCCTCGTTGTAATGACGCAAATGAGAATTCCATTCAAGCACTCATTCTTGTGCGGTCATTAAAACTAATTCCCTGCTACCCTGTACACAACGTCGACTGAGCTTGTGTGTTTGCAAGTGAGTGTGATTGTTCGTGGTGGTTGGTGCGAGTGATGGACGTTGTGTATGCTTAGGTGATAGTTTGACGAGGGACGTATGGGGATGGGAATGGCGGTGAGTGTTTGCTATTATGTACGGACGTCATGACGTCACGTTACAATGCGTTCCATAGAGGAATAGATTTTTTTTTTTGAAAAATTGGCATTGACTTTTGTTTGCTCCATTACCCGTTGAACGAATCCCAGGCGCTTTGCATGTCCTGCTGGTTTGAGCTTCTGAGTAATTTGAATTTTGTGCCCATGAAGGTGGAGATGTCGTGTCAAAATTCTCTGCGTAGTGCTTCGTGAAATTTGAAGTTGTTGCGAACAATCCTGAATTGATGTTTTCCGGGTTTCGGCGACCGTCTCTTAATGTTTTCTCGAGAGCGACCTGTACGTTGCAACGTTGACGCGCAGGGGTCTTACTTTCCGTAATGGTTGACGAGTTGGGTGCAATTTCTCGACTTAAAATTCTCCGAAGTCTTCGGCGTTCTTAGCATAACTTTCCAAACTTTTGTATTAAGTTTCCGCAGTTATTACGCGTTGTTTTTTCGTAAGGCGCTCCATTTTTAGTGATCGGAATAAACATATGTATGTGACAGCTGCCAAATTTCAGAGTTGCCACTTGCTCAAACAAAAATGGCACTAAACTTAAAAGTGAAATTTTACTGAGATTTGGCTTGGCTTTTTAAAAACTGCTGAAAACATAAACGTGACAGAGAAGATTGAAAAAAGTAAGCACCAGATCTTGAATTTATGAAAATATTGCTTCCAAACATATACATGTTTCCTGCAATATGTTGCTGGGGCCATTTTTTCACCTTGTACGATAATTCTGCTAAAGCTTTAGAAGATTCATCAGATCCCAAAAAAGGGGTTCAGCTTCAAACCTTCTATTGATCTCTACAGCTCTAGCAACAGTTGTGAGCTAAGAATCCAAATCTATGTGCTTGTCAGTCAATTAAACCATGTCGAGTGATGTCAGATTCAAGTGAAGTGGATATGCTATTTTTCAAAGGATTCGGGTCATAACTAGGCAAGACGTGTTGGGCGATCCTGCATAGTTTGACCTAGTAACTGATTGTGAAGCATGTCTTATGCGGAGGCCTGACGTTGCCGCCATTTCCCTGTCTACCTAGATGCTGAACAATCTGTGTATTTATTTAAGTATAACTTGTGTCTAAACACTTTGCGTTTGCTATTCAATATTACATGTTTGAGAAACAATGATTAATATGTCACAACATATGTGTTTGTGATGCAAATACAGTTTTGTTTGTGATACAAATGTTTGTTGCCATTTTTACTTAATTTTCTTTGTCGTTGTGATCAGTCGAGACCAAAATAATAAAAAAGACACAAAGAGAGATTGTTCTCAGCCTAAGTTAATATTATTGCAAGCGAATATCTGTATTTTGATCTATATACGTACGCACTGAACGAGTACGTATACGAGTTCTTTGTCGCTTGACAAATTGGTCCACAAACTGTGCCGACAACTGATTTTAGCACAAACGTTTTAATATTTCCCAATTTTCTTCAAGCCTAAAGTAAACCATTTCAGAAATTTCTAACCATTAACTAATAACCTGTCACTTCATAAATGTTAAATCGGCCATCTGCATCGAAATAAAGGGGCTTCCAAATTTTACATGGTCCAATCTGGAGTAGTAGCAATAGCATTATTTGCTTATTTTTTTTAGATTGGACGCTCTGTTTCCGAGATATTATTAACGACTAACGATTTTTTTATTCGAAAAATTATAGTTCTAGCGATTTAGAAAAAGGTAATGCCATATTGAAGACATACATTGGTTAATGGGTAATCGTGATGGGTAATTCCACATTGTCGAGGATAGCTACCCTTTATTTTCCCTATACCCTGTGGATAATGGGTAAACGATCGCTACCCTTTCCCCACGGCAATAATAATGGGTTACCCTGGGTTTCCGAACCCGAAATACGTAACTTGCTTCTTTGTTCTTGCCAAGCAAATTTTTTTACCTTCTTTGTGGGGCGCTAAGCTCATTTAAGCGGCTGCCCGTAACATCGATTATGTTCTCAAACAAGGTGGTCGAATTATTAGTTAACCCTGCTGTTGGATTAGAAAAAAGTTACATATCTTTCATTAGGAGACCATTTGGTCCATAGTGTATTTTTCATAACAGAATAATAAATAAATCTTAAGTTTTGTATTTATTTTGATTTAGGACAAGGTTAATATAATTTTTTACACTTTTTGTGGATCGTGGATTTTGGAATGCATTATTATGATGCATAAACACAAAAAATCAGATTGAAAAATAAGTTATGGGACTCCCCTTTTTAAACTTTGATAATCATAAACACAAAACAGCTGATAAAAAAGTAAATTATGGGATTCCCCTTTTTAAACTGTAATAAAAAAAGCACGCTTATTTGCATTGCTTTGTTCATTGTTGTGTTTTTACCCAAATCGAACGGACGAGGTTCTTTTTCATTGGCGAAAAAAATGGCACGTAACTTACAAGAAAGTGAAATTCTCGAGCTGCTCAATGCAGATAGTGACTCAGACCTTTCTGATTTGGACTATGAAGTGGAAAACTGCGAGACATCTGAGGAATCTGAAGTGGAAAGTGAGCCAGATGAAATTGAAGGCAGCGCAAGCGATCCTTTGTTTGCTGCAAAAAACAAAATGGTTTGGAGTGCCACTCCGTTTGCTACACCGATTCGAACTACCGCTGATAATATTCTCTCAACCCGAGGAGGAGCAACTCTTTATGCAACATCAAGATGCAGTGACATGATGTCCGCTTTTTTGCTATTTTTTCCACCCCCAATAGAAAGAATTATTATCGAATACACCAACAAACATGGCAGATTCAAATATGGTGACAAATGGGAGGACATTGATGTAGACTTATTGCGAGCATATGTTGCTGTACTCATTCTTGCAGGCGTGTGTCGGTATGTGCATTCTTTTTGTGCTTACTTCTACTTCTTTCTGATTCTTATTTTACTTTGATAGTGGCAGAAATGAAGACGTTCACGGCTTGTTTGATGCAACTTTTGGCCGCCCTATTTTCCGGGCAATTATGTCTGAAGGCACTTTCCACATGATAACAAGTGCACTTCGTTTTGATGATGTAGCGAGCCGTAGACAAATGCGCAGTACCGACAAATTTGCGCCTATTCGTGAACTGTGGGACTCTTGGCAAAAACTTCTTCCTAAGTTTTACAACTGCCATGAAAATGTGACCGTGGATGAGCAACTTGTAGCATTCAGAGGACGGTGCTCTTTTCGACAGTTTATGCCATCAAAACCGGCAAAATATGGTTTGAAGTTTTGGTTGTTAGTAGACTCCAAGTCCGGTTATGAATGGAAGATCCAACCATACCTTGGAAAAGTACCAAACTCAGCTCCTGAAAAGAACCAAGGAGAGCGCATAGTTTTGGATTTGACTATAGGTTTGAAAGGGCAAAATATCACAGGCGACAATTTTTTTTCTTCTTTTGATCTGGTAAAAAAACTGCGCGAAAGAAACCTTACGTATGTGGGAACAGTGCGCAAGAACAAAACATTCATTCCACCGAAATTGCTTATTGTAAAAAAAATTCCACTGTATCAGTCCACATTTGCTTTCAATGACCTGGCGACATTAGTGTCATATATAAGCCACAAAAATAAAGCCACAATACTGATAAGTACAATGCACAAAACAGCTACAGTCGATCAAGAAGGACCGAAGAAAAAACCGGAGATTGTTTCTTACTATAATTCAACAAAAGGTTTGTAGTATTTTTATTCGCCTATATTTTTTTTATAGCTCTTTTTCTTTTATTTCTTAGGAGGAGTAGACACCGCTGACCAAATGATTGGCTCTTACACAGTAAAACGCAAAACTAATCGGTGGCCAAACATTGTGTTTGCAAATATCCTGGATATCTCCGCTTTGAATGCTTATATACTTTTTTCGGAGATCGATGCTTCATGGGGTCCAATAGATTCAAATCGCAAGCGACCAGAGTTTTTGCGACAACTAGCACTTTCGTTAGCTAACGCACACATGGTAAAACGAAAAAGGTTACCACAACAACAGTTCTCAGCGGATTTATTGAGTCAAATACGCACAGCGTCGTCCTCCACAGCTTCATTAGCCGAAACACCTACAGTGTTGCCATCACCAGCCACATCCTCAGTGGGATCCTCAAGCAGTGCTGCTTCTAACTCAAAGGCTAGAAAACGAGGAATTTGTAAATGCTGCCAATCAAAATCTGACATCAGCTGCTCCATTTGTGGCAATTTCATATGCAAAACGCATCGTAGAACACTTTGTTCAGATTGTATTGGTCAAAATTGAATAAAACCTTTATTTGATAAATAAAAGCAGAAGCACTTTAATTCAAATGAGAAAAAAAATGTTCTGGACCAAATGGTCCCTAATGTAAGATACGTAACTCGTTATTTTTCTCAGTCCCACTTTATGTCGGAAAGTTCAATTTATGCAAAAAAACAATGTTTTATAAAAATACCCCATTAGCTGAAACCGTTAGTAAATATATATTACCGTTTCAAAGCTATATAGTAAAAAAAAAAAAAATTGGACCAAATGGTCCTAATCTAACAGCAGGGTTAAGAGGGAACAACAAATACATCAACTGTATTGGAACTTTTTCGAATAGTTTGAATGAAGAGTCGCTTAATATCGTTTAGGTTTCCATATATACTTGGCGAATATTTTAGATAAGCGAGGTAAATAAAACGTTATAAAAGCAAACGGTAAAATACAGTTGTGAGAAAATTCAACATTTTTATGTGTAAAATACGCACAGGTTTGAAGGGGCGATGGCAACATTTTGAAAATGTCGCCATAACATTAATTTTTAGAAACTAAAACGCGATAAGTTTCTACAAAAGAGTAGATTCAATAAATAAACAACGATATAAAAAATACAATAAATTAATAACGATATAAAAAAATTTAAATATTTATATTTATGTTCTATCGTATTTATGATTTATATTTAGAATGACATTGCTAAATGTGAAAATTTTAAACAGGAATTTACAGTTTTATCATTTGCTACTTCATCCAAATATAAATCCATTGAAATTTTATATGACCTTAATTGCTCATCTTTGTAGAATACAAACGTTTCATCGTTCTCATTATATAAAATGTAAATTTTTATTTATACTACACCGTGCGACACATGTCATTTCATAACTCTATCTGTAGCGCACCACGGGGCAACTAATTTTTGAGAAGAGCAACGATTGCTGGCTTATGGACACAGAAATAATGAAGCTTTATGCTTACATTTCTAGGACATAATATAGTTCGCACAAACTACAAAAACTAAATTTTTTTTTTTTTTACAATTATAATGCGATTTATATTTTGGAATTTCCCTCGCTGCACATGAGTACAAATGAGTACAAATATGTTTAAACAAATGTAACAATTGAAATATTCTGTTAAACTAAAAAACTGACCACGAAATTAAAAACATATCTTACGATTTGACATCATAAACACTTCTCTGCATCAAGACGATCACTGGCCTAGAACGCTAAGGCACTGATGAGAAGAGTCACAAACTTCGAAACGATCGTCTGCCAACGTGATTTCAAGTCCTGGTGCCGACTGTTAAAATATTTTCTAATTGCAGCAAAAACCCCTGATTTGTATAGCTCATAAGAAATAGAAAAACATTCTTCTAAGAAATAACTTCAAATCGAATCAAATACAATAAAAAATAAACACTTTAGTTTCAGGTATTCTTTGTTTAACGAGAAAATAGTTTTTTGTCACACCGTGTTACACTTGTTGGAAATTAATTATACAAAGTGTGTAAGAAAATCAAAGGGAAAAAGTTTAAAATATAATACGAAAATTAATGTATGTTGCAGTTTATCTCGACAAAATGGGGAATTTGACTCTGTTTCTTCTCTTTGTTTGAGATACGATAACACTCTGAAAAGGACTCTATTAAAATATTAATAACGCATTAAATGTAATCCACGATAATTAGTAATGTGGGTAGTAAAGTGTTTAAAAATGCATTTAAACAATTTTGAGTAAAGAGGGAACATGTTGAAATTGCACATATCGAGAGAGAGAGAGAGAAATAAACCTTGGATAAGTGCAGAATGCTGCACCGAAATGCGGAATCCCGAACAATGAACAGCAGACTATCAGCAATCGCCACATAACAGAGGCCGATTACGACATCTATCTGACCGATACAGCGAATAAGCTGCAAATATAGGCAACCTACGTAGAGTGTCCGCTTCAATAAAACAGCTGAGCGACCACAGCATCAGAAATTCTAAGTCCTTTATGGCTAAGGGCGGTACACATCACCAGATCTACGAGTACAGGGATGAAGTGAATTTCTTACAAGTAAAGGGTGCTTTCAGATTTTTTTAAAATAATATTGTTCTGATCGATAATTGAGTTACCGAAAATTGTTGGTTACTTTTATACGTTTAACATACCGCACCCTAAATACAAAAGTGTCACAACTCAAAATTTACAAATTTTCAGTAGAGGCAAAAAACTGGGTTGCAAAGCTAAATAATGTATGAAATGTCCCAAAAATAGACATATTAATACTGGATTTTTTTGAGGAAAGGGGAGAGAAACTGACGCCAGATTTTAACAGCAGATAGGAATGGTCCTCGGTGATTGTTTTTAAGCAAAAAATGTAAAACTCCAAATTTTGGGTTGTAACGCTTTTGTATTTAGGTTGCAATATATTTGCGGAAAATGTAAAAACTTTTGAAAAATGCAACGGCCGATATTTCGATAACTATGCGAGTTATTGACAATTTTCATTTAATTATTTTGGTTTATTTTATTTCATATTATTCAAAAGTGATGGCGAACAAGTAAGTCCCTTTATGCGGTTGTTAATACATCGCAACCTCGCCTTATATCCGAAATTTGGAGTATCATAACTCTTGAAATAGAATTTCCCCCAAGTATTGGTATTTAACATTTTTTGCTTAGAATCATGAGTTCGAATCGTACCCCCTCCCACCATTTTTTTTACCTTCGCGAGTGGGGTCTATGATAGGTATTGGCCAGTTTAAATATGCGGCTGCCACGGCTAGCGCGTACATGACGCCATCCGAACTCCAATTTTTATACAATTTTCGCAGCCCTTGCCGTCGCATGACAATTTTGTTTATTTATGTACCCATTCCACCAAAAATGAGCTTCATCGCTGAACAGAATTTTGAATCGAAAATCAGTATCAATTTGTGCTTCAGAAAATTGGCCGAATGGCGGCGCATACGGTTGTCTTTTGGCTTTCAGTCTTGCACAAGTTGAAACTGAAAAGCTCCTAAACCAAGATACTTTCGTGAAATCACCCATAAAGTGGATCGACACATTCAAATTTGCTGAGGACGGCGATTCTTGATGTGGGTCTTCTTGAATGCTTCCCTTTGCAGCGGCTATAGCTTGTTGGGTGGGCACTGTTTGGCAACTTACGGGATGCGCATTACCATTAAGAGTAAACGTGGTGCGAAAACGATCCAAAGTTATTCGAATAAGCCGCTCTCCTGGCGGATAAAATGGACGAAGTGCACGATAAGTTTGACAAACAGAAACACTATATTGATAGAAAATTTCAAGAGTTTGTATGCGTTGCTCTGGTGTAAGTCTACCAACCATGAAATAGTAAACTAAACTAAACTAAGAAAGCAACTATAAACCTGACAAAACATGTGTCAAATAAAGCAGTGTTACCAACTCAAAATTGTAAACTTGCAAAAAAGCACGCTTGCATCCCAGCCCGCATTCCACACAATTAAAGTCATAGTACTTCTACGACGGCGTACTCATCAGGCATAATGGGGGTTTCTGCCTTTTTTCGTTGAAAAATCATAACTTCTGAAATAAACAAGATTTTTTCAAAATTTAGAAATTATTTGAACGATACAGGGTGCCAGATCTATAGGGTGCATCAACCTTTTCGGTCAAATTTAAACTATATTCAGGGTCAGTATATGTTTAATTAACATGAAATTTATTATTTGCATCGCAGATATATATTTTCAATATTTACAGGGTGAGATGGCCATAAAAAATTTGGAATTAGAACGCCCCCAAATTTGTATTTTGGGCATTTCCACAGAAAGGTCCACCTTTTGTGACATCACGTCATCCTCGTTACTTGCATATCTTTTAGGACCAGTTAGTTCGATTGTTTTTTCATCTGTTATTAAATATAGAGCGTCTAACGTTCTGTTTTTTGTAAATGAATAGAAAACAATCGAACTTCAGGGTCCAGAAACAATTTACGATGGTGACGTGGTGTGACATAGGGTGGTACTTTCTGTAGAAGTGCCCATTTATGGAATGACAGATTATTAGTTTAGGGTTAAAAATTTACGAAATGGTTCGCTGGAAAATTTATAAATTTACGAAATGGTATGCTGGAAGAAGATTGGGAAATAGTAAAAACTTTGTTCCACTCAAACTGTAAGAAATCTACGAAATAAATTCGATAGAAATAAAGTGCCATCAATGCAGTTTAAGAATCAAGTTCAAATCAAACCAATTTTTCATACCGGGTCTTTATGCCCAAAAGAACTCGTCCAGTGAGTTCACTGGAAACTATTGTCACTGTAGATGGAGTATGATCCAATAGCCATCAACATTAACTCGCCACCGTTCGCAGGAATTTAACATTTTTCGTACTTCTTTGCGCCGAATTTTAAGTAAAGGCTTGAGAAAACAAATTAGTCCAAGAGCTGATGAGCGGTGACAATCCGATGGGCATAAAAAAAACCGTTTCCCATTACATCCCATGAAGGGATTGGGGAGAGCTTCTCACAACCAGTGAGCTGTGCGCTTTCTAATTTTTCACTCACTGATTGGGACCTACAGTTTTACACCGATTCCGAACGGTATTTTTGAGAAGCTTTTTCATGGCTAAATACTCGATAGTGTCGCCGTCACTATGCGAGGTGACCGCCGCCGAAATATTTTTTTTTTTAAGGTGGTCAGAGCAGGGTTCGAACCCAGGATCTCATGTACAAGAGGCGCGCACACTACCTATTGCACCACCGACGGCCACATATTTACCGAAAAATCACATTTTCCTATGAAGCTCATTTCTCCTCGGGACTACGTTAACAAACAAAATACTCGCATTTGGGGCTCGGAAAGTTCCCACGATGTCCCACAGTAGCCGATGCAACCACAACGAGTAACTATTTGGTGCGCTTTTTAGCATACCGTCAATGGCGAGCGTTAATTTGCGATTGTTGCCAAAAGTTGAAAAGGATGACATGAACGGCGAACTGTTTCAACAGGACGGCGCGGTGTGCACCACAGCCAACGTTACAATCGATTTTTGCGCACTGTGTTCGAAAACCGCATAATGAGCCAAACTCGGAAGTCCATTAGGCGCCTCCCGAATCGATTGAGGCCTTAAATACGAAATCGGCGCTGTAGTTCACGAGATAGAGGCTCAAACAATCGAAAAAAAATTGGATAGATCGAATGAGGTACCGTAAAGAAAGTCGTGGAAGCCATTTGATCGGCGTCACGTTTCATTCAGAAATAAATCATAATTTCATAAATAAAATCATAATTTTGAAAAAAATGTTGAATAGTATTTTTTTTTACAGCAAAAATAAACTCGAAATTTTACATGGCCCACTCTATATATTGCAAAATACTATTCACTGCGAATTATGCTTATGCTGTTTATGATAATTGAAGCCCCTGGTGGAAGAAGGTGTTAACTCCCTTTTTCAAAAACAGTATTTAATTTCTTCTAATATTTCCTTCCATGGTATCAGATTTAAAAAAAAAATTAGAAAAAATTTTTAATTAAATTTTAATTCATTAAATATCAGATGTTGACTGTTTCTTATCAAAACAAAATCAGATACCATGGAAACATTAAAAGAAGGAAAATGTTGTTTTTGAAAAAAAGTGAGTTAACACCTTCTTCCACCAGGGGCTTCAACTGTTCTTGTCAAGTTAAAATTCGAATGTAATGTAGATCAATATGTACACTTGTAGAAACTGTTAGGAAAAAACAGTACGATGAAAACGCCAAAGAATACAGACTTTTTTAAAATGCGTAATGGCAATTTTGTGGGTAGTACACTATTGTACTACTCAATCGTAACTGAAAGTTAATTGGAAATTAACTTTACATTTTAACTTTCACATTTTCAATGGCGAGTTAATGTAACCCGTCATATTGTTAACATGTGTGGCAACCCTTGTATTTTCATTTTAAACGGAGGAAAAACCAAAATGGAATTATGTAAACTAAAACATCAATGCATTAAATCGGAGTCATTTTAACAAAAATTTGTAGGTAAACTACATATGCGCAACAATTTCATGCTTCTTAGTACACGTTAACCAACCAACATTGGGTGGTAAATTCATTGCTAACCATTGAATGGAAAACACAATTCGATGTTTTAAACAATTTCACTAAAAAACGAAAATCGCCACTGACTGAACAACTGGCTATAAGTATGAATTGAATGTGCCGTTTGTTATTTTGATTCTATAAATATTTAAATGTCATTAGGAACCTCATTTCGGGTATACAAATGTATTTATTTCCACTGATTCCCTCTAACTGCATCATTCATTCTCCTTAGAACTACTTTTGTTTGTGTCCTACATTACTACTTTACTTAGTTTAGAATTTCTATTCTGGTGTGCTCTACCTGCTACCCTTTTTGTTTTTCCAACTGTCCTTTTAAATATAGGAATAAAACAAAATACCAAAAATTATATGAGTTGTCAGGGGACACCCGGTTGGAACGAAGTCCCTTTCGCTATATATTATGTACTAGTTAGTCCCAACACGCCTAAGGCGCCTGTTGAAAAATACTGTAATTTAAATGGATCTTCAAGAAAATAAAAAAAAAATGGTTTCCCAATACATCCCATGAAGGAACTGGGGAGAGCTTCTCACATACCAGTGAGCTGTGTGCTTTGTAGTTTTGTACTCACGGATTGGGACGTACAGTTTTACACCGGTTTCGAAAGGTATTTTTGAGAAGCGTTTTTTAAAATGATAAACCATTTTTAAGAATTTTTTTATTTATTGAATATTTTTTTTTAAAAAAAGTATATTTTTAGAACCCGAAAACGTTCTTTCTTTAATAAGAGGTACTTCTTTTATTAAAAGCTAATGTTTTTTTAAGAAAAGCTATAATTTTTAATAAGAACTGCTTTCTGTAAGAAAAATCTAAGAATATGAATTGTTTTTACACAAAAGTACTGTTTTTTAAGATAAGGTATTTTTTTGAAGAAAAGCTAAAAAGCATATTATTTTTTTTAAACTACTTTTACCTCGGCTTTTCCAAATTTACTTTTTATTCGGTTCAAAACTACAATATGTAATAAACGGGCTCCACCTAGAAAGTTTTCCATTAAACAAAAAATATCCCCCATACGTTAGTCTAGACACAAACCAAATTAAATGTACGAGTGAAAGAGTAAATGTGCTGGCAAATGTAATTCCATGCGCAGGGTTGTATTTCATGGATTTGCCAGTCTTGCAGTTTGGCTTTTTTAAATTTACTTTTTATTGGGTTCAAAACTAGAATATGTAATACACAGGCTTCACCTAGAAAACTTCCCTTTAAACCAAACCACACCAAAAGTACCGATTATAGTTGATAATAATGGGTTGTAATAAAGTACTTAAAAAAAAGTTGGTTAAAATGTTCTCATTTAGCCCCCATCCCGCAACGTGCGAAAAGCAACTTTCGTTCCAAAACTAAGTATCAGCTGTGCGAGTTAAGAGATTTCCACTTAAAAGACATAAAAAAAAAGACGAGGAAATTTATTTGTCTGATCTTTATTGCTGGAGTTCGAACTCACGGCGGACTCACAACCATCTTATTCTAAAGATTACAGTTAATTTCAAATGCCCTGCAAGATATTGCAGGAAACATGTACATGTTTGCAAGCATTGTGTTGAGGCCTGGTCGTGAAGCAAGGTATTTGTGAACCTTCTTTATTGAAGTTTGAAATGAACTTAAAACTATAAGAATATACAAAGGCAGCATTAAGCTGCAAATACTCAGAGGGAGAGAGAAATGTATGTATGCTTTCAATTGTACTCAAACAAAATACTCAAATAACAGAGAAGATTTAACGGACTTTTCCTTAAGTGATTTTAAAGTTTGATAATTAAAGGCTCTTGTAACAAGAGATTAACAAATTCAAAAGGTAAATATTATATAAAAAAATCAAAGCGTTCAACACATTGCTTACATGAATTGAATATCTGCTGCTTTTTCGTTTGTTGGCTGTCTGTCTCGCTTTTGTTGTTAGAGGTTTTTAACAAACGACGCCACACTTGGATCTCAAAAATATATTTTATGTTCTTTCGATCATTGTGCCTCTAACATGTTATATTGAATAACAACCACAATGTATTTGGGCAGAAGTACAGTATATTTGCCACAAGCTACAAACACATTATATTTCCATTAACAACAAAAAAGACAGATTTTTCAGCGTGTAAAATATAAGATGTTTTTTTTTTTATTGATTGTGGCCGTCGGTGGTGCAATGGCTAGTGTGCGCGGCTCTTGTACATAAGAACGTGGGTTCGATCCCTGCTCAGACCACCTTACATTTCTTTCTACGACGGTCACCTCGCTTAGTGATGACGACACTATCGAGTACTTAGCCATGAAAATGTTTCTCAAAATACCGTTCGGAACCGGTGTAAAACTGTAGGTCCCAATCAGTGAGTATAAAACTAGAAAGCGCACATCTCACTGATTGTGAGAAGCTCTCCCCAATCCCTTCATGGGATGTTAAGGGACACCATTTTTTTTTTTTTTTTTTTTATTGATTATTTGAATTATACTTGACCTACAAAAGCAGCGACAATATATAGTTTTTGTGGATCGTTTGCATTGTGGCTAGTTAGGATAGTGAGCTTTGCTTGGTCAACAAAAGCAGCGGCAATGTATGGAACATTGTTGTCCCTGTTTTACAAGGGCGGATCAATAAGTCCGTGACTTTTCGAACTTTCCTCGTAGTTATATGAAATGCAACACTGCTCCCATCAAGTACCACCTGTTAGTAGACTGCTGTCAAATTTTGAGCAAGTTTCGTCATTGACTTTGCGTTTAACAGCTGTTTAAAACATACACCTCGTGCGTTTTTTAAAATGTAAAAAAGTGAATTTCGAGTGCTCATTAAACATTACTTTTTTGCGAAAAAGAACGTCAATCAAACCAAGAAAACGCTTGATAAATATTATGGGGACTCCGCACCATCGATTTGAATGTTAAAAAAGTGGTTTGCTGACTTTCGTTGTGGTCGGACAAGTACAAATTCCGCTGTACGTTCTGGACGGCCGATTGAGGTTGGATATAAACCCGAAAATGTCGACAAAATGCACGATATGGTGTTGGTTAATTGAAGAGTAAAAGTGCGTGAGATTGTTGATAAAATAAGCTTTTCATATGACAGTGTGGTTTCGATTTTAAATGATCAGTTGGGTTAAAGAAAGCTGTCTGCAAGATGGGTACCGCGTTTGCTCTCAATTGAACATAAACGTTCGGGTGCACACGTGTGTAGTCTCAATGGCAAAATTCCACGAACTGGCACCTCATCCACCATATTCTCCGGATTTAGCCCCCAGTCACTATTTCCTATTTCCAAACCAAAAGAAATGGCTCGGTAGAAAGAGATTTAGCTCCAACGATGAAAGTATTGATCAAACCAATGCCTTTTTTTATGGACTTAATAAATACTATTTTTTTGGAAGGGATACAAAAATTGGAGAAACGTTGGACTAAGTGTATTGAACTAAAAGGAGATTATGTTGAAAAATATTTGTTTTTTCCAAAAAACTGTGTTTTCTTCAAAAAGTCACGGACTTATTGATTCGCCCTCGTAGATTATGGTTTTTGCTTTAATTGGTTTTAGGTTGTGCTTAATCGACGAAACGACGAAATCGATTAAAAGGTACTTTCATGCAATCATATAGTATTACATATATTTTTGGACAATGATGTTAATGCCGTTCTTATCAGCGATAATGCCCATTTCGGGTTGAAGGTATGTAACTTGGGCTCTTCTTCTGGCATCGTCTGCAGTATGGGTTTGTTGCGAGATTGCTACAGCTTTATTGCTTTAGCATGTAAACGGCCAAGATAGGGCAGCCAATTATAGTTTATTTAGTAAGAGAATTTTTAAAAAATAGCTGCTGTAGCAAACCTTCACTTTTTTAGGTCCTTCCTAAAATGACACAAATATAGTATGGTTGCAAAATTGTACTTGCTGCAAAAGCTAAGACCATATGAGTCCCCTTTTTAGGAATTAATACACTTTTCCGTAGAACATGAAGAATAGCGAGTGCCTCAGAAAGAATACACTTTTTCATTGTACAATAAAAACACGAAGTTTTTGAGACAGTTGTGATTTTGTTATTGGATTGTAAAGAAGACATGTTCCGGTTATGTACGGGACATGACAGGCCATTAATCCTTTTATGAAATTTTCCATTACTTGGATGTCGGACTTTAGTTCCGTAAGAAAGAAATAAATCGCACGGCGTTAAATCGCATGATATTGGTGGCCAGTTGGCTTCAGAAGACAATTTGCTCTGGAAATCGTTGCTGCAAAAAATCGATTGTCTCATGCGCGGTGTGGCAGATATCGCCGTCTTTGCTGAAACCACATGTCGTACAAATCTCATGCCGTCCAGTTGAGGCTACCAGAATTCCGATATCATGCTCCTGTAACGAATGCCGTTCATAGTCACTGCAATTTCGGCCTCGTTTTCAAAAAAGTAATGCCGCACCACACAGTCGCTCGTGGTGGGTGCATTTGTTTCTCGTGGATTGCATGAGGATTTTCTGAGCTCCAAATTCGACAATTTTGTGTCTTCACGAATCCAATCAGATGAAAATGCGCTTCATCGGAGAAGTTTTTTTTTTTTTGAAAAATTTCCATTGACTTCTCTTTGCTCTATTACCTATTAAACGTATTGCCGGCGATTTCCATGGTCTGCTGGTTTGAGCTCCTGCGTATGCTGAATTTCGTACGCATATAGGTGGAGGATTTTTGTGAAAATTTGCTGCGTAGTGCTTCGTGAAACTTGACGTTTTTGAGAACAATGCAGAATTGATGTGTTTGGATTTTCGGCGACACTCTCGTCTATAGCAGCAATATTTTCAAAAAACCGACCGGTACTTTGACGCACAGGAGTCCTATTCTCCATAACCGACCCAGTCTCTTCAAATTTTTTGACCACTCTTCGAATGGTTGCCACATTGGGTGCACTTTCTCGACTGAAACTTCTTCGAAGTTTGCGAACGGTCTCAGCATAACTTTCCAAATTTTTGTAATAGGTTTTCACAATTCTAACATATGTGACAGGTGACAAATTTCAGAGTTGCCACTTGGGCAAAAATAATTACACTAAATTTTAAAAGTGAAATCTTACTGTGGTGATACCCTTTAGTTTGGCTAGAATAATTCAATTCGGAAATGGATTATTTTTTAACATTTGCACCTTATCATGCATGCCGAGTATTTTCGCAACTTTAGGCGGCACTACCATTCATAATTTTTACCCGTAGAATTCTTAACCTCTCAGCCTGCCAAATTCGGAGCGCTCCAAAAAAGGAGCGTATAGGAACTCCCATAAGGCTCAAAGGAGCGTTTGCGGAGTACACCTATAAAGAGCATCCGAACGAGCTCCGCATGGGATTGTTTTAGGAGCGTTGAATCTTATTGTCATTTCGTTGTCTTTGTGATCCTAAAATAGTGCTCCTCTTATAGAGCACCTCGAAGGAGTGTTCGGGAAGTGCACTTATAAAGGACTCCGTATGGGATTGTTTTAAGAGCGTTGAATCATAGTTTCATTTCATTATCTTTATGCTTTAGGATCGTGTAGTTACTGCCACAGTGCACCTCAAAGGAGTGTTTGCGGAGTGCACCTATATAGGGCGTCCGAAAGAGCTCCGCATGAGTGTTGAA
Organism: Phaonia tiefii; assembly: GCA_963931995.1. Classification (NCBI taxonomy): domain Eukaryota; kingdom Metazoa; phylum Arthropoda; class Insecta; order Diptera; family Muscidae; genus Phaonia; species Phaonia tiefii. The sequence continues at coordinate 290,064,449 of OZ008368.1, forward strand.
TCATGAGAAACTCCTTCAAAATAATATATAATACTATTAAAAAATTATGTAAAAACAAAGCACTTTCTAAAAATGCATTTTAATGAAAAATAGACTGCATTGCAGAGGAATGTGCCTTATGAAGATGTCTTATATTTTTATTTAATTATAAACTTACAAGCATTTGGGAAAATCAATACGAAGCATTCATTCCGGGTTGTTTTCGGATGATTTTAGTAGACCTTTTTCAAAAATTGCTGGCGAACAAGGGGTACTTGCGGAGTCTTGACGAGTTATCTGAACGAGCGTTCTGGGACTCCAAAAACACTCCTTTTTAGGAGTCCCCACGAAGACCTTGTATGTTATCTAAGTGAGCGTATAGTGACCTGGAAAACACTCATTTAAGGAGCCCCTAGGGTGGACTGTACATCTGCAATAAGATTTCCGTCGTTGTCTTTACAGAAGGGGGACCGTGAACCGTGTCCGTTGGTCCCGTTTTTCAGTTTTTGGTAGAATATTCGCGCTTCGTTGTTCCATCTGTATGTCTCAATTTTCCCACTCCCGAGCTTTGTCCACTGTCATTTCTTACGCATAAATAGGCGGTTTACCTCCTTTCTTTTCTCACTACGCCAGTCGCAGCTCGCGCTGCAATAGACTTCAGCATTGCCATACGTGCAGCGTTCTCTTCATCTCACCATGGTTTATTGCGAAGCGGTTTTTCGAAACCAAGTACGGTTGTTGGGGCAGTTTTTGTAGAGTCGGAAATGGGTTTCCACGGCGCGTCAGGATCGTCAACGGGAGGTTGTGGGTTCTGTGCTAAAAGTTGCGAGAGCTTCTTTGAGTAGGCTGTGGCTACCTCTAGTAACTGCAGCTTTCCGATATCCAGCTTTCTCTGGGTCTGGTTTCGTACGATTTTCGCTCTACTCAATCTTGTGCGAACCTTTGCTGCTACCAGGTAGTGATCAGAATCGATGTTAGCTCCTCCGATCACTTGTACGTCCATTACACTGGATGAGTGCCTTCTATAAATTACCACGTGAACAATTTGGTTCTACGTTCTTTGATCAGGGGATACCCAATTAGACTTGTGGATGTCTTTCTGCTGGAATCTTGTACCAATAATGACCATGTTTTTTTTCCGCGGTAAAGACAATCAGTCTTATACCGTTGTCGAAACTGTCAGCATGTAGACTGAAATTTCCAATAGTTGGATGAAACACATTCTCCCTTTCCAACCTTGGCATTAAAATCTCCTAGTTCAATTTTAATGTCATGATCAGGGCAGCGGTCATACGTTTCCTCTAGGATCTCATAGGATATGTCTTTGGCAACATCATCTTTCTCTTCTGTCGGGGCATGAAATCAGGGAAATATAAAAATATTTCGCTTTTATGCAGATTGTGGCTATACGTTCACTCACAGGATTGAACCTAGAGACTATATGTCGCAGTCTTTTGCCAACTACAAATCCGTAACCAAATTCATGTTTTTTCTCATGGCAACTGTAGTATATGTCCTGTCCATCGCATTTCCTGGATAGCGGTAATGTCAGCCTTATAACTTTTGAGGACATCTGCAAATTGGATACTTGCACAGAATCTATACAGAGTTCTTACATTCCAAGTGCATATTCGTAAATCGTGGTCCTTGTAACGTTTGCTGGGGTCGTCAACAAATAGGGGTTGTTTATATTTTCGTTTTCGTTTTTGTATTTTCAATATGCAATATGTCGAACCTGAATTTTCTTCTTTTGGTTTATATCCGACGTTGGCCCGTATGTTTGGCTCATCAGCCTTCTAAGGACAAAAGAATATGGCCGATTGGTTGTTGCGCTTCAGTGTCATCAGTAACCTACTATATCTAAGCAAACAGGGTGCACATTTATTTGGCCTTCTCACTCTAGCTAGCTAAGTTACCGATAAAGCCATTGCCCAGGACATACTGCGGGGAAGCAGTGAGCTGCTTGGACTGCCCAATGAAGGAATCATTTCTAGCAACTCCCAAGTGAATGGCTATCAGAAACTTTCCACCTCCACGGACAGTTCCAATTTCTTTTACTTTTTTATGCTGAATAAAATGAATTTTACCGTTTTTCTGTATTACGTAAAAATTTTTGAGTTATTTCACCACGAAGTTTGCTGGGAAGTCAAAAATACTAAGATTTTGAGACCGTATGACAGGCCGAACTTTTCCGAATTAATGTTTGACTTTTGAGTCAGAAATGTACAGCATCCTTAAAAGATTACTCTCTTTAGGTTATTACCCCTCGCCTGGACCACTTGCCATAATAAGTCAAATTTTTGAAATTTGGTATAATAACGTGTGTACCGGAATTCTGAAACTTTTTAGCGATTAAAGTCGATCGTTAAATTGATAAAATTAGGAGTTTTTATTGAAATTTTATAAATTTGGACAATTTAACTAGGACACCATAAATTTTGTATTATGTCCTGTATTCAAAATGGTGATTCGTGTGTCTGTTCCAACTATCCCGGTATCAGTCTTTTATCCATCTCGTATAAGGTCTTGTCGAGCGTATTATGTGAAAGACTAAAGCCAATTATTGAAAACCTGATTGGACCTTATCAGTTTAGTTTTAGACAAGGCAAGTCCACGACTGACCAAATATTCACGCTACGCCAAATCCTGGAAAGACCCACGAAAAGCAAATCGATACATACCGCTTTCGAAAGCTCCATACCGAGAAAACTATACGAAGCTATGTCTGAACTTGGTATTCCGGCAGAACTGATCCGCCTCTATAGAATGACGGTGACCAACACCAAATCAGTGGGGGAAGAAAGTGGGGAAAGACCTCACTGAACCATTCTGTACCATACGAGGACTGAGACAAGGCGACAGAGTTTGGTGCAATGTCTTCAACATCTTAATGAAGATAATAATGAGAAAAGCTGCAGTAAATACGAACGAGACCATTAACACGAACTGCCATATATTGCCGGCGTATGCTAACGACATAGACATCATTGGGCGAAATTTGCGAGAGGTTACTGCAGTATTTTCAAGAATCGCAAAGGAATCAGCAAAGGTGGGTCTGGCTGTTAATGAGGGCAAAACAAAATTGATAGTGTCAACGACTAGAGAAACCTCTCGACTGGGTCCGCACTTGAACTTTGACAACCGATCAACCGATTTAATTTTGAAGTGGTAGTTGAATTTGTCTACCTTGGATCCGCCGTGAAAAAGGACAACAACGTCAGCCTGGAGATAGATAGGAGAATTGTGCTTGCAAATATATGCTATCTTGGGCTCTCTCGACGGACAAAAGTCCAGCTATGACATACTCTAATTTTACCTGTCTTGAAATATGGCCCCGGAACTTGGGTCATATCGCAACCGGATGAAGAGTACCTGGGAGTATGCGAGAGAAAAATTCTTTGTAAAATATAAAACTGCGAGTACCGACGTCGCTGGAACCCTGAGCTATATAATCGATATTCTGACGTGGACATAGCTAGGCGAATCAAATTAGGGCAATTGCGTTGGCTAGGCCTTGTTATCAGAATCGAAGAAGATGAACCAGCGCGAAAGGTTTCCGATAACATACCCTTAGGAAGCAGGTAAGGAGGACGACCAAGACTTCGCGGGAAAGACCAGTCAGAAGAATCCCTCTGTATCCTTGGTGTTACTAGTTGGCGAGAAAAGGCGAAGGATAGAGTCAATTGATAGAATATGTTGAAATTTGTTTAATTTGTTTGTTTTTTAGTTAATATGTGTAAGACGTCTGACCTCATGAGGTTGTAAAATAGTCAATTAAAGTAAAAGTAACTATCTATTTTTATCGTTAAAAAGTTACAAATTTCCGGTGCTAGTATAGAAAAGGTTTTAAGTAATATGAATTAAATGATAATGTAGAATCGAAAACAATTTCTGAATCAAAGATTAATTAAGGCAATCATTTTCACAATCTGGAGAATTACAATATCTTTGGAGTTAATTCAAATTATTTCAAACTACAAATAGAAATAAAAATTGCCATTGTCGTCCCATGTATTGTCTACTCTAATAAACTGAGGAAACCAAACTCCGCATTACTGTCGCATTTGTAATTTTAGTGCTGGAGGACTACTGAAGTCGAGTTCTAAGAACTTGGGAACCGCTTGTCTGCAAAACAGGGATTCCCCTGCTACTGTGCATTAATTATTATTCTCTTATCTCGCAACGACTTAACATCTTCTGAACTCGATTGCCATCTATTCTATCTGCATCTGACTTAATATTAGACTTTTAGTGTAGATACTAAGCTGTTTTGTGCCTTATGTGGTGGATTCATTATACTAAAATATTATCCTTACAATCGCATTTATATAATTTACTACCCTCAGACTTATGAATATGTCTGGTACAAATACGCTTAGATACCATCATCTTGTAACGCGTAAAGGTTATAGAAATTATATGAGTTCAAACTTCTTTCTAAGATACTAAGATTGTACAAGTTGAACAGATAGTGTAGAGATATACATCAATATTTGAGCCGACAGATAGAACAACCCACACGGATACAAACCGAAACACAGATGGCTATTGAACACCGTGAGCAACTGATAAGTGTCAATATTAATTTTCCAATCCAGTAAACAGTTTATGCATTTCCTGGTTACCTACATATATCTACAGTCCAAGGACTGAATTTACAGCACAACAAAACCACAAAACAGGGGATGGTAACTGGACAAGAAATATGGTGTGTAAGGGGAACGAGAGGGCGAAAGTACAAAATGTTGTATGTATTTGTAAGTACATTAGAGTATTTCGAATTAGTATATTTTTAGTAAAACAAGGCAATTCGAACTCAATTTGGTTTTAAGTTAAAAATAAATAAATGGTTTTCCGTTACATCCCATGAAGGGACCAATGAGCTGAGCGCGTTCTAGTTTTATACTCACTGATTGGTCCTTCTAGTTTCAAACTCACTGATTGGTACCTCCAATTTTACACCAGTTCGGAACGGTATTTTGAGAAGCCTTTTCATGGCTATGTACTCGATAGTGTCGCCGTCACTAAGCGAGGTGACCGCCGTCGAAAGAAATTTAAGGTGCTCAGAGCAGCAATCGAGGTCACGCTCTTATGTACAGGAGCGGCGCACACTACCATTGCACCCCGACGGCAACATTTAAATTATCAAAATTAAAAAAACGGGTGTTTTTTTAAACGTGTGGTTTTCAATCTGGCAGTATTTTTTTCGCAGTTGGTCTTATTGACAGCTGTCACTTGAGTTATGCTCAGTTTGATTTGCCATTTCATGAGGAATAGACTTACTCCGGAACAACGTCTGCAAATCGTGCAAATTTATTACCAACATAATGGTTCAGTTCGCGCGGCGCATAGCTCGCTGCGTCCAATAATCGGTCGACATAATCACCCAGCAGAGCCGGTAATTGGAGCAACCATGGATCGGTTTCGCACCACGTTTACCTACTCTAGTGGATAATGTGCATCCTCAGAGACGCCCTAGAGTGCGCACCGAAGGCGCTATTGCTGCAGTGTAGCAGAGTATCGAAGAAGACCCGAATGAGTCAATCCCCCATCGCGCGTAACAATTGGAGTTATGCCCATCCACTTTACGAAAGGTTTTGCGTAAGGATCTTGGCTTGAGGGATTAAAAAATCTAACTCGTGGAAGAATTGAAGCCGAACGACCATCAAGCGCGTCGCACGTTCGGTGAACGAGATGGCCACCGATCCCGATTTTCACAAGAACATTTTGTTCAGCTATGAAGCTCACGTTTGGCTGAATGGGTACGTTAATAAACAAAACTGTCGCATTTGGAGTGATGATAATCCGCAAGCCATTGTTGAGACGCCATTACATCCTCAAAAAGTCACTGTTTGGTGTGGTCTATGGGCAGAGAGAATCATTGGTTCATATTTCTTCAAAAATTAAGTCGGCCATAATATTACAGTCTATGGGGAACGCTACAGAGCCTTGATTAATTACCTTATCGTACCCGAATTGGAGGATGTTGAATTCGATGACCTATGGTTCCAACAAGATGGCGTTGCGTGCTATACAGCCAATTAAACAATCAATTTATTGAAGGAAAATTTTGGTGAGCGCATTATCACGCGTCGTGGGCATGTGGCATGGCCTCCAAGATCGTGCGATTTAACACCGCTGGATTATTTTTCGTGGGGTTTTGTGAAGTCGCTTGTCTACGCAGAGAAGCCCGAGTAGATTGACGCCTTGAAAGAGAATATTCCGCGAGTTATTGCTGACATACAGCCACAAATGCTGCAAAAACTGGTCGCAAATTGGGCCTCGCGGCTGGAATATATGAAAAAGGTTCTCAAAATACCGTGGGGAATCGGTGTAAAACTGTAGGTCCCAATCAGTGAGTGAAAAACTGGAAAGCGCACAGCTCAGTGATTCTGAGAAGCTCTCTCCTGTCCCTTCATGGGATGTAATGGGAAACCATTTTTTTTTCAATACTGAATTATATGTTGTCGCAGTTAGAGGAAGTAACAACCGCATTAAGGTTGTTACAACCGAATTAGATGTTTTTGAAAACCAAAGTATCTTCAAAATGAGACGCTTTAATGCAAAATCCAGAATTGCAATATTTGTTCTTACTCCTTTTAATGAACAGAAAAAATCCTAGTTTTGACTATTTAAACTTTTTCTAATTACAGAAACCCCGCTGATCTAAACCAAGAGAAATCGCAAAATAATCGTCTGACATGTAATTTCAGATCGTATTTATTATATATAATTAAAAAAATACAAAATTCTTATTATAACCGCGAAGGCAACAATTCTAAAGCCCTTTTTTTTTGGAACTAAGTTACTTATTACACGTTGCTGGATGGGGGCTAAATGAAAACGAAAATTAAACAACTTTTGTTTTAACACTATTCTACTACAACCCACTATTATCAACTATATTGGTTACTTTTGCTTTGGTTTGTGTCTAGATTAACGGCTTGGATCATAGAGAAAGAAATTAACTAGCTGTCTTACATATGTTGGGACATTTCTTGCTTAATGCGAAGTTTTCTAGGTGGAGCCTGTAACAAATATTTAGTATATATTATAGTTTTGAACCCAGTATAAAGTAAATATAGAAACGCCAAAGTGAAAAAGGTTTAAAAAAAGAAAATTTCCTTAAATAAGTGCCTTTGCTTAATAAAAAGTAACTTTTCTCAAGAAAAATACCTATTCATATTCTTTAATAAAATAACTCTTCGTAAGAAAAATACCTTATCTTAAGTGTTCTTAAAAAAGTACTTCTTTGTACAAAAAATTTACAAAAAGTTTAAAAATATTACCTTTTCTTAAAAAAAATATTAGCTTTTCATAAAAGAAATACTTATCTTTCAAAATGGTTCTTTTCGGGTTAAGTATAATACATATTCTTAAAAAAATACCTAAAAATATCCTTTTTTTCTAACAAATACATTCTATAAAAAACTGTTTCTTAAAAAAAGTTTATAATTTTGCAAAAAGTATATTTTTTAAAGATCCATTTAAATTATCGCATTTTTCTACGGGCGCCTTAGGCGTTCTGGAACTAACTAGTATATAATATATAGCGAAAGGAACTTCGCTCCAACCGGGTGTCCCCTGACACCTCATGTGATTTTTTAATATAGTAATTGTGTACACGTTCTGCAGGAAGCACGAACATGTTTGTAAGCATTGTTTTTGTGAATTAAAGATCTGCTGCTTTTTGTTTCTTTATCGTGACAGACACCAGTGTTTTCTGCAGTTTTCAACAAACAAATCTATAGTTGGGTTACAAATACTTATACTATAAACTATAATTATTGTGTCCCAAATTTGTTATATTGAATAAAAAACAAAATGTGTGTGGACACAAGTATACTATATTTGCGGCAAGCTACAAACACATTATATTTGCATTCAAACAAAAAAAACGCAAATTATTCAGCATGTAGGGAATTTTAAATATCAACACAGGAATGACATGGAATTCGTCTGTACCAATAGAGTTCATCAAAATTTATTTGCAGCAACCACATTTTTCATAAATACGACTGCTGAAGCAGAACTAAAGAAAAATTCGATTGTTGCGCCCGATTTAAATCCAAATTCAGTGGTTTTGACCGAAATGGTTGCAACCAAATTAATACCAAACGCAGTTGATACAACCGAGTTGATGCAAAATTCAGCTGCTGCAATCGGATTGATACCAAAATCGACCGTTGCAACTCAATTGATGCATAATTCAGGTGTTTATTCGGTTGCTAATGGAAAAATCTGTTGACAAACCCGAATTAATTATACAGTGCAACGCGAAAAAATATGACCATATGCAGACACCACTACGTGATAAAAAACCAAAAAAAAAAGACCAGCGTCTCCCAGCAGTTTTACCCAAAGTCATGCACTTTTTTTTATGGGCCCCCAAAGATTTGGGCCTCGGTGTAATTTTTCCAAAAAAAGTGATTATTTTGTCAGGCTCATATCTTGCAAACCGTTCGGAATTTTGATTTACTCTCTCAGGGAAAGTTGTAGCTCTCGTCATAAAAATTGTGAACATATAAAATAAAAAACTTCATCTTCAAGGTCAAAATCGCAAAAAAAAAGTTTCGATTAAATTTTTTTAACTTTTTTTCCCCTGTGCAGGTCCATAGGTAGCAAACCGTTCACAATTCAAGGAAAGCGTCAACTACAAAACTGTACTTAAGATCTCAGTAAACAACTCTCTAGAACATATGAACTTCCTAGGAATGATTCTTAACACCGTGTACTTCAACATTGAGATACTATGCTATCCCACCGACCGCAGAAGCACACGCAAAGCAGTAAGCCCAGCACACGCAACTAGGGACGCAGCACACAATATAGAAGCGACACGACGCTCACATCGAGGCATTTCACAACGCGATGTCAACGAGAGCTGATAGGTGAATGTAATAGACAAAGTGCTACAGCATAATTCGCACACAACATTGGCAACTAATAATTTCAATATACAGTGTGAAAATATTGATTTATGTTGCTAGGTTTGCGGTCATCAAATCAGATAAAAAAGTTCTACAAGATTTCAAAAGGAAAATAATATTTTATGTAGTGAATTCAAGAGAGCATATAAGTTGTTTTTCGACGAAGTGGACTTGATCGGTGAAAATTACACACTTAATACAGTGTGCCGCCAATGTTATAACAATCTCATGGCATGGTTGAGTGGAGGCAAACATAGTCTGATGTACTGTATGCCGGTAAACTGGATTAATCGCCCAGGTGATCATGATGAAACCAGTTGCTGCACATGTCGTCTAAATCGACATGCTGAGAAGAACAACATTTATAAAGCAACTGTAGCAGTCTAACTACCAGTGTTTGCCCCTGAAAATTTTGTATCACCAAGGCCGCCAACTCCAGATCGAATGACAGAATTTACAGGAATGACTAGAGCAAGTGGGGTTACTTTTGACCCATTTGATACCAACAGGGAAGAGATGGACCACAACTAATAACACAAATAGAAATGGATGGAAATTCGGTCATGACAAGTGTTGCAATTCAGCGTTAACAGCTGAAATTACTGTTGCTACAATTGTGTTTCAAACAATGTTCTACTCATATGGCAGAACATTTATAAAATAATAAAAAGCCAAAATCGGGCCACACTCTTAACCATTTATATATCTCCTTTATATTTGATATGCTACGCTTTCCGTCTGGTCTTATTTTCAATTTGTGGTCATCAATATGATTTTGGATTTGTGGTTGAATGTTGAAACGAGATCCAGGAAAATGGTTTCGTTATTGTAGCATGAGTGGTTAGATAGATTGTTGGGATGGTTCGGTTGGATGCTTGAATGGTTTCTCAAGAGTTCAGTGGCGATGATGTTGATGTTGATGGGAATTAGATGATAAGAGCACAAATTAATCAAGGGATACAAAATCGATACACCAATATTCCTTATTCCTACTGTTGTTTCTATTATGTGTTTGGTGTCGGTGGAAAGTGGTGGTTGTCCACAGAATTTAATTTCATGTGTTTTTTCTTGTTATAAGTATATAATTTGACATGTGTCAAGTGGTAATTAAAAGAGTCATCCAAAGGATCACCATTATCAAACTGGCTGCCATAAAGAAGTTTCACTTTTCTTGTAAAGTGGGAAATAAATACTATTTGTTGGCAGATGTAGAAGATAGAGTCAAGGGAAAAGTCAAGAGGAGATAAAGAGAGAGAGAAAAAGAATAGAGAGAGAGAGAGAATAGAAATACAAATGCTAGTATTTTAACGAAACATCTTAGCACAAATTTCTATCGAAGGCTTTTAAGATGTATCCCCAGAAGATGGTTGGTATTGTTGGTTTGGTGGGGATAGCTACGTTCACATTTCAGTTATTTAACCACCTTACAATTTTAATCAGCGCAAAATGCATGAATTTTCCGCCTTATGAATTTCAGGAAAAATATTAAACAAATAAGAGTTTTTGCTCAGCATTACTCTTACACGCGGGAGTAAATGTAAAGAGGCGTAGTGTATTTTTGTAATACAGAGACATGGAGTTACCGAAGCTTTTGATGGAGTTAAAGGGTTAAGATAAAAAATAATTTATGAAAACATAAATGTATCTAGCAAAGTAAAAGTTGTACGCTGTAACTGAAAATTACCAATCGCAGAGTTATTGAATTAGTTGACAACTTTTTAGATTTGTAAACTTTTGTAGTCAAAGGCTCTAAGCCAACTATTTCAAAGACATAAAATACAGTATTAAAATTGACTTGATTTTTTAAGAACCACATAGAACGAACTTAAAGACGAAAGCTTGTTTGTTATCATGGTACACTGAATAAAATTCTACAATATTTTTAATATACCGTTTAGTTTAATATCAGAAATTATACACTTTCTTGATGGAGTGGCACAATTTTCTATAGCGATTTTGGGACAGAAAAAAAGACTTTCTGACTTTCTTGATATTAGCTTCCATAAGCCTCTCGTACTCTACAGGATGTTATATAGGTTACCAGCTCATCAATCTTTTGTAGAGAGAGTCATAACGCCATCTAGAAATGGCTAGTATTTTTCACAATGTACTATACTTAGCAAACTTGTCAACCTAATTTTGGAAAGTCCACAACAAAAAATCCTAAAAATACCAAAAAAATTTGATGTCTTAGAAACATTGCAGCTAGAGTTAGGTGAGGAGTATGGCAAATCGGGTTTCACGGATACATAGACGGTAGATGGAAATAATAAAATTGCTATGGCCATATGAGTCGTGACTTGGCGGAAAAAATTGGCAGTTAAAATTCAGAAATTTTACAAAGTCAAAATATTAGAACATAAATGGCTCTGAAATTTTAGCGGGAGTGCTTACCGAATACCATCTTGGTGTCTTATTGACTTTGGTGCCCTCGATCTTGAGAAAATATCACGGCGATAGGCCCACTTCGTTGGGCTACTAGTAAGATTTTGTGTCATTTGGATTTAAATGCCCACCTGGGGACTACAGGATTCTACAGGGTGGCGAAAGGTGAACGCAGTGGTTTGAATTTCCTTTAACTTTTGGAACGAAGTTCCTTTTCTTGCGTTACAGGATGGGGGCTAAATGAATAACAAGTAAACACCTTTTTTAACACTAGTATGCTACCACCTAGTATTATTATGAACTATACTGGGTGATTTTGCTGTGGTTTGTGTCTAGACTAACAAATGTTGGGAAATTTCTCGTTTAATGGGAAGTTTTCTAGGGGGTGCCTGTAACCAATAGTTAGTATACATATATTGTAACTTTGAACCCAATAAAAAGTAAATTTAGAAAAGCCAAAGAAGAAGTTTGAACAATAAAAATTTTCTTAAATTAGTGCTTTTCCTAAAAAAAAGTAAATTTTCTCAAAAAAAATACCTGTTCATATTCTTGAACAAACTACCATTTCCTATAAAAATACTTTATCTTAAAGAAGTACCTGTGCTTAAAAAAAGTAAACATTTTTACAAAAAGTACCTTTCCTCTCAAAAAGTACATTTTCTTTCAAAAACGCCTTGAAAAATACGCCTTGAAAAATACGATAACTTTGTTCCAAACGGGTGTCCCCTGACACCTCACGTAATAGACCATCTGGTTGGAAATTTTTGACAACAAGGGGCAGTATGGAACCTTCCCGATGTGGGCAGACGGCGAATGGTGCACACGAATGATAACATTGAACATGTTCTGGAGGGTATTCCGGAAGATGGAGAAACATCAATCAGTAGACGTTCGACACAACTTGGCGTCTCACAAAGGTCGCTGCAGAGAAGTTTGCATTCAATAACAATGTTTCCAGACAAATTCAGCAGCAATGGCTTGATTATGCAATTCATTTCCGGTAAAAGGCAGAAGAAAATCATAATTAGTTTCATAATTTGTTTCCCATTTCTAATTAAATGGGTTCGTTAATAGGCAAAACTGCAGGATATGGGCATCGGAATATTCAAGAGTAGTTCAATGGTTACAATTACATCCACTTAAGTGTAATCATAAAGCGAAGACATCCAAACACAGTTTGTCCGACTGCGATCACGGATTGTTTGGCGTTAAACTCCTTCGAAACGGCTGGACTGAATTGTATGAAATTTTGTGTACATATCGGGTAGCTCTCAGAATCGGCCAACATCTATACAGTTACAGTTTGTCCGCCTGCGAAACACAGATTGTCAGACTGCGCAAAAACACACACAGTGATGTAGCGGCAGCGAATAGTTGTCTTGCGTGGGTGCGGAGCAATCCCAGAGCAAAGAGAATAATGGCGTGGTTATACGTATATAAAAATGAGATAGCAAGAGAGCAACGAAAATTGTGTGAACTTGTGTAGCGTACGTACGAACATAACAATGTGTGTATGTACATGTGTCAGTTGCTTTGCATTCTCTTTTTTTGTGGTAATACAACAAAAAGTATTAAGTAAGTAGAAAATGACACATGTATTCATAGAAATCGAACAGGTACCGTGTAACAAAATGGTGTTAACACATCGCCCGTGAGTTCGAGCAAGCATTGTATTTTTTTTTAATTAACTTTGTGTCACCGTTTCCATCACTCCACGCTGAAAAATGTCGCCTTTTTTGTTGTTTGGATGCAAATATAACATGTTTCTAGCCTATCGCAAATATAGATACTATTCTTGTGCCCAAAGAAATTGTGTTTGTTATTCAATATAACATGTTAAAGACACAATGACTAATAGGCTGTCATATATGTTTATGAGACTCTAATATATCTTTGATTTTTGAAAAGCGCTAAAAATAAACACGGTACAGACAACAAAGAAACAGAAAGGCAGCATATCTTCAATTCATGAAAACAATGCTTGCAAACTTGTACATGTTTCCTGCAATTTGTTGCTGGGTCCATTATATTTCAGCTTGTTAAGGCATTTGAGCAACAACTATTCTCATTCAAATATTAATTTAAACTAGGTTGTGTTTATTTTTTTTGTCAAATTATTGTACCCAATTTTTGATGTGTAAACATCTATACGCTGGGGGTAAAAATCTTTTTCGCAATACAATCACAAATTTAGAGTAGGATGTGCGATGTAATCGTTAACCAATCGTAAAGTGTTATCAAATCGGTGTGAGCTATGTATGAGTGGATTAGTGTACTCATACGCTGCACACAATATACTCATCACCATCTAGTGTGCAATAGTAGCGACTAGAGGCTAGCGCGAGATGAATTGATTGAGTTGTGATTTGTGTGACACTAATACATTGTTATGTCATGCATGTCGTTACTACTTGGTATACATAGGACTCCGACGGCAATGTTATGTTCGACTCAAGTAAATCAATCCAACGTGTTCGAACATGAATCGTTTTACTTGAGTGTTGCATGGTACATACGACCACTCATCCAAGACTGTATGGATGACGTTTTGTCGCCCACACTGAATTTATGTTATTCTAACGTTTGATTTGTGTGCGCACGATTGTAATTAAAAAAAGGGAAAATGGAGAATATTGATGTTTAAATTATCGCAATTAATTATTTTTCACTTGTTTGCTTAAAATATGTACATTTTCTTTAAAAAAAGTATTTTTACTTAACAAAAGTACTTTTTCTTAAAAATTATCTTTTCTTAAAAAACATTCCTATTCCTAAATAATCAGCTTTTTATAAAAAAAGTAAATTTTCTTAAAAAATTACCTTTGCCTTACTTAAATATTATTCTTTTTTAATTTTTGAAATGAATTCCTTTTTTATGTTGCTAAAGTAAATCAACATACATAGATTGCTGGTAGTACAACACGTATCACAACACAGTTCAACCCAATCATTGGGTAGTAATAGCATCGTATGACTCGACGGTTGCGGCGCAATGACTACTATGAGTGGGTTTACGTGTAGACATGGCATGGGTCGAACCGCTGCTGGCGTCGGCCTTACACACACAGCATAACATTTTGCACGATGAATTAAATGAACCGAAACATGCACTTGTGCTAGCCCTTAGTAGCGACTAATTTTCACTAATTGCCGTACATTATGTTATCGTAGGCAAATGAAAACAAATAAATAAAATGAATACAAAAACATTTAATTTTAACAACTTTTAAAAAGATTTTTTGCACTTTTAATAAAAAATGTACTAAAACAAAGCAAAATAAAGAAAACTAAAAACTAAACTTGTCAAATATAAGGAAAACTTAAAACTAAAAGTTTTCTTCATCTTTGAGATTGTCATTCATACTTAACAGCTGCATATAAGCACCATCTAGTGTGCAATATTAGCTACTAATTTTCGAAAACCATTGCTGTAAAATAACATTACATTTCAGTAAACAGCTGATTAATAACTTGTCAACCGCAAGAAATACAAAATAATAAAATATTTTACAAAACACCAACAAATTTATAACTCAGAACATAAAACAACACAAAGTGTATCAAAGCTGAATGGAGGTAATGATAATTCCAATATAAATTAAGATTATAACATATCTTCATTACGTACTGTTGCCTTACACTGAAGCTGGTGCACGACAATTGGGTAACAATCTCCATCTCATGCCAATTATTATGGGTGGAGATTTTAATACAAATTGTGCAAACCCACAGTCGCAAGCTTTATCAAAATTTTTGACGTGACAACGTCTTAAATTAGGTTGCGGCTGGGAGTCACTTATGAAAAAGTGTAACGCCCGGTAACGTTACGATGAGTCACCGAACGAGAGAGAGGCCCGCCGAATGCCTTGCGTCTCTCTCCCACTCAATAAATAATTCTGTGTGTGCGGATGTGTGTGTTTACTTGTGTGCCAGAAACGATTTGCTTTGCTGGCTTCTAGTGGCTGTTGGTCGGTGGTGTGAGTGTTTTTGTTTTTTGGCACATCATATATATGACGACTGAGCAAGTATGTATGTGCGTATATATGTGCGTGTGTATGAATATTGATTTAGATCAGTCTGCATTGGATAAGGTATTATTTTTTGTTTTTTTTTGTTTTTTGGCTTTATGATATGTGTAGTGTATGTTTGTGTGTAGAAATTTTCATATGAATTAGGTAGCCAAAACGAAACAGAGAGCTGCGGTCGGCTTTAAAAACGATATGCGAATATGATGAATTGAAATACTTTTTGGTTAGTAAATTATTTTCTTTTGTTTTTAATAAAAGAAATGTTTATTTTTTATAATAAAAGAAATGTTTATATTTTATAATAAAGGATATGTTTATTGTTTATAATGTCACATTTGATAATGTGTTCATAGAAATCGCACAGGTACCTAGATGGTGTTGAAATTACTTCTATTTTCCTAAACCATAAGTTTCAATAAATGTTAAAACATCGCCCGTGAGTTCTAACACTCATTGGTTTTTTTTTTTATTTTACAAATTTTAATTAATTTCAAATTTATTTAGCAAAAATTTGAACCTTCGATCTGAATAAATGTTTTGATTTTCGAATTGATTCTTTAAAATTACAAATATTAAGAAAAAGTGGCAGATATAAGAAAACTTGATTTAAACTGTGTTGAGCAAGAATTTTAACATCTAATCAATATGAAAATCAAATCAATCTAAACAAAATATATTTCTATAGTTAAAATTTGTGCAATTCTTATTTTCATTCAATTCCTTGTTCCTATTGTGCAATTTAATTATATTCATATCAATAAATATTCTACCGAGAAAAAGACGTTGTCACGTAAAATCTTCGCCCGTAAAACCGACTTTACAGGCAACAATTTTTATTTGACGTTTTCCACTTGCATATGAGCAATTCTCCACAAACCCCCACAACTAACAATTCCACTACTATAGATGCAGTTTTCCATAGATTTTTAAATACAATCGAGTCAAAAATTTATATATCTTATTTTAGTTACCATAAGCCAATATTAACTATTTGTACTTAAGGCATTTACCATAGATGGGCACTTTGCAGTACTACTAAAATTTCAGTAAAAATAATTCTTTAACTAGTAAATTTTTACTGATTACTAAAATTTTTTTCAGCAATTTTTATAAAGTGCCTACATGGTTACGATGAGGTGCATTGAATTTTTAGTAATCAGTAATGTCCGATTACTGATTATTATGAATACGGCCCTATGATTTGACTGGTAATGCAAATTAAATTTCATTATCAGGAAAAATTTACTGAATTTTTTCAGTAATCAGTAAATTTACTGCTTACTGTAATTTGTAATGCAGTGCATATATACTGCAGTGTGCCCATTTACTAACCAAATAAGTTAAATAAAACAAACAAAAACCAGCAAATTCCTATGTATTTACAATATTGAAAGTTTTGATACTTTTAATTGATTAATTAAAAAAATATACTAAAAGCATAAGTACTTCCAACTTCATTACTAGATGTTTACACATCTCCCCTGTGAACGGACTCACATTAATTTTTTTATTACACTGAGACTAAATAAAAAACGCTTCGAATTTGCCTTGTGTGTGGCAGCCATTGTAAATAAACAAACTTGTGAATTTAATCTAAACCCAGCTCACCAAGCATTATTTTTTTCCGAAAAACCCCACCATATTTTACAAGTAAAGAATTTGCCAACCAAGGACCGCCCAACTATTTGGACGCCAAATTGATTTCACTACATCCGAGACAATTGACTAAATGCCACGATATGAAACTGATGAAGCAGAGGTTCCAAAAGCTTTAGAATTAAGGAACACACACCTATCATATATCTCGGTGATTTTGATTTCCAACAATCAATTATTCAAGAACTCCTGATGATGGTACCCAATGGTGTACCGAAACATTGAATTAAAAAATGTAGTACTGACCTCAAGCTCAGTATTATTGGAATCAAATAATTGTGAGTGCCATTTCAAAAAGACTAAAAATAAAGTATAGAATTTTAAACCTACTCCCGCCATTTTTTACTTACACTCTGCGTTGGATGATGTGATACAGAGATTAAAATAAAATAAATAAATGGTTTCCAGTTACATCCCATGAAGGGATTAGGGGGAGCTGCTCACACTCCAGTGTTCTAGTTTTATATTGACTGATCGAGACGTACAGTATTACAGCGGTTCCGAATGGTATTTTGAGAAGCTTTTCATGGGAATATACTCAATTGTGTCGCCATCACCAACCGAAGTGACTGCCGCTGAGCAAAATTTAGGGTGGTCAGAGCAGGGATCGAACCCGCGTTCTCATGCAGAAGAGCCGCGCATACTACCATTGCACCACCGACGACACCGATACAAGGATTACCAAGCTAAAAATTTCTATATATTCAAAAACTTTACATGCACTTTAACAAATTGCCAGACATTACCATGAATTTATTTGAAATATTTTTCTATTTTATTATTCAAGTTCAAGACTCTATAAATAGATATATATTTTTGTATAAAGGATGTTTAGCAAATGTATCCTCATCATTTCTGGCAAACTGTAGAGCTATCTCAGATCTTCATCAGCGGTTGTTTGGAATGCTGATTTTGAAAAACTAATCAAACTAAATGCAAACGAAACCCCATCTCAATTGAGAGGTTTCCACTATGCAAGGGTTCGAAAAATATCGCAAACAAAACACACAAGAAAACATTTGCAAGAAACTACATTCCATTTCCAGAGAACCGCCGGTCCCCATTAGAAATAATTATTGTTGCCTAAAAGACAACACAATTTTTACAGCCAATTACAATTGGCTGCAGTTTCGTCGTGCTCTACGTTCATCAGAGATGATTTATATTTATTCGACATTTTTATTTGTACTTTTTTAGTTTATTATTCAAGCTGAAGACCAATATATCTCTAAAAATAGAGATGCAAATGCATCCTCAACCGTCAAGCTATTTCAGATGTACACGCTGTTGGAGAGGCCTAACATATTTTCCCAAACATATTCTGCAGGAACCATGTATATGTTTTAAATACACTTCAAACATTAATATGTTTGGAAGTCCCAAACGCACTTGTGATCAAATGTAAACAGCACCATGTTTACTGCCAAGCATGTCTGCTTTGACAAGGAAACATATGCTTATTTCCCCCCAAACATGATAATATTTAAAAACTAATAATTCGTTGATTTCAAAATATATGTGTGTGTTATTTATTATAATTAATTTTATCAATATAAATCCACATTTATAAATAATAAATACAAAAAATTTAAAGATTTAATACGGTCTTTTCTACACTTAGGTCCATTGAATGCATTATTTTTTCTCACAAAATGAGAATCTGCTGCTGTTTTGCTGCTCCTTTCTTTGTTGTCTCTCACGTTTTCGTTTTTGGAAGGTTTCAGCTATGCGGTGGTTATCCTTATGCGTTGGTATACAAAGAACATATTTATATACAAATATAGTTCATGCAAGCCAAGCGATTATTTCACAAATGTTCTGCCGTTCCGATTTTCTCAGTAAAGGCTCGGACAGACAAAGGGCTTCAAGTTGTTGCCCTTTCCAGTTTTTTTCCTCAAAATCGTTTCTTACATTGATTGCACACAGCCATATATACGAAGCACATACACAAAATCCAAAGTAATAACACAAACCATTTAAGCGTCCGAGACTTCGTTTATTCTTTTGTCACTGATCAAGCGCTTTTGATATCCTCTGTCCGATGAACCATTGACGACTGAGTACATGAAACTAAGTTGCAATACGTTAGCCTAAACAAGAAACACTGACTTCATCTGCAATTTGCAAGCACATTCACGAACATTTATGACTCACTGACTGAGAGAATAATGCAAAACTACAGATACAAACTTATAATATAGACTCAATCGTTGTCCGTCTTTTATTCTCTTGCTCTCGAGAGAGCATAGACAAGGCAACAAACACAGCTGTATTTGTATCACAAACATAAATATATGTGGGTCTCAAACACATATTTTCTAACATATTAATCATTGTGTATCAAACATGTAATATTTAATAGAAAATACTATATATTTGAACACAAGTGTATTATATTTGCGACAAGCTCCAAACACACTTTATATTTGCATCCAAACAACAAAAAGAGACAGATTTTTCAGCGTGTAGCCCAGATCTTCATCAGCTGTTGTTTGGAGTCATGCTTTTTAAATATTCATCAAACTAAATATCCTTCGGAACCGGTATAAAACTGTAGGTCCCTATCAGTGAGTGTAAAACTACAACGTGCACAGCTCACTGGTTTTTGAGAAGCTCTTCCTTATCCCTTCATAAGAATTAACGGGAAACCCCATAAAAATCATCCCATTGTTACATTCTGACATATTTTATCTCCTTTCCATTACAAATATCCTTTCTGCCACTACGCTCCTTTAGGATAAACTTCTACAATACGTAAACTGTGTCCTTAAAAATATTCATAACAATTTAACAGCAGACAAAGTTTAAATTTTTTTCCTTTCAAATTAAACTGAAGAAATTTTTAGCAAATTATTATTCTTCTCTACCGCAAAGAGTAAAGAAAAATATTGAAATATTTACCTTATGCTTGATTGTAACTTTTTTGTATCATACAAAATTGTTGAAAAAAATTCAGCAATTCCAAACAAGGCAACCAAGAAATATTTCCTTAAATATGAACGAAATAACATAATGAAACCACAGGACCATTAACAATACTGTTGATATGCATCCATTTGCATTAACCCGATCTGTACAAATATTTACAAAAACAGGACAGGACTAAGGCAGGATAACACAAAAAAAAACAACTTAAGAGTAACATAGTCAGAAGTCCGATGATGTTTGTGAACACACGATGCCATCTCACATCTGTATCTTGTGACTGTATAGCTTAAACTCATTTATATTCTCTAGGGCACACTTGGTCACAGGATCCGGCATACAGGAAAAGGAGTGTCATATACACGAATATACTAAATGCACACTCAGGTTTACGAAAGTCATTCATATTGTAATGCATTTAAAGGGTGCTCCAAGTGAGAAGTTATGATTTTAATTTGTGTTTTGGTTTCGACATTTTTTTGCAATTGCATTAATTTTGTGGATTTCATATACTTTTCAATTATTAAAAATTTGTTGGGTTTGAAGAAATTTTTAATATTTACGTTGGTTAAATTTGTGACTTTATTGTTGTTATACCCTTTCCATCCATCTACATATATATATTTGTATGTATGTGTAATGGCATCATGTATATAGCTGGGTAATATCAAAAAAGTGCACTTGAAAATGTTGAAAATGCAACACAATATATAGGCAACAACGATGCAACAACTACTATTAGTGCTGCTGCCACATCCAGTGTCATATCCACTTGTGCTGGTGTTGCTGATATTTTAACTGGACATTTGAGATTTTTGCCCTTTTTTCTGTATTTGGAAAAGTTTATTTTTATGGTATGTGTTTGAGTGACTGTCTATTTAAACAACCCAAGCAAGAAATGATGCCTACATGATTTTTCTCCTTTCATAACTTGAGGTCCTGCGAAGAGCTTCATAAATAGCTGCGTGCCTTCTATTTTTACACAAACTGTTGCAGACATACAGTTATTTAGCGAATCCGATACTTTGACATACACAGTGTCCCATCTCTGAGCGTCATTTCCGTCATACAGTGACGGTTTTCAATATATATTGTATCTAAAATTGCAAACGACAAATTTGCGACTTTTCCGAGTCTTATATATTTAAATACTATAGTAGTATTTATTGAAGCTATGCTTCTTACAGCGGGCTTTGAGAGACGGAGTTAACTGGGAAAAAATGGCATAACGAAAATGCGTGAGGTGATAGTACCGTTATTTTTAACATAACAGAATAAGCTTTATCATATACCAGCGCCACCTCTACAGGACTAGTAGAAATAAAAGTAGCTAACCTGTTATCAATAACATGGATCAATCCAGCACAGATTACAACCATATTAATATTTCAGAAAGCTTTAATAAACATGACTTTAAATACAATGTGCCGGATTTCACTTTTGCAAGCTTTTATATCACCATGTAGTTATTGCAATTTGTCAAACTTCACGGAAAATAAAGCTCATCTTTCAACTCTTTCAAAATAACATTAACACTCTCACAACAGGTTTGTAGGCTAGTTGGTTGGAAGCTAGTGCAAACAAAAAACAAATACAAACAGGTACAATGGACACACGCAAACAACTACACATTAATTTGTGTATTTGTGTTATTAGAAGTACGAGAAAGAGAGAAAGAGAAACCTTATGCTCATTAAACGACGAAAAATGTTGTATGTGCTCGCAATTAAAGAACAACAGAGATGAGGCAGCGAGAATCAGTAGTTTATATTGCAGAAACAACAAGTTGAAGCTCTCATTGACAGCATAGTCTAATAATATAAGTCGACGCGTGGCGTGTTGTTGTAATATGAAACGATTTTGACAGAATTTTGTTGTACTATTGTTATGACAATACACTCGATATGTCAAGATCATTTTATATACGAAGAAGAGGCAAAGGAAAAACGCCAAAGTAAATAATTACATGCATAGAATTACATGTATTAAAAAAAAAGTAATAGGCAGAAATTATACATTTAACAATTATATTTATATTTCAATTTAATTTGCACAACACTTTTCAAACGTTTAATAACGAACAATAAGAATCAAAACAAATGATGAGACAAGTTTGACACTTCGAGTGTACTACGTAAACAAAGAATGATAAAAAGAAACAACCCAATAACAAAATGCCTGATCAGCTGGGCTTATGCTTCCACTTATATTATTACACTATGATTGACAGGCAGAGAAGTAAACAGCACATGGCTCTGGGAGAGTTGTATGCGTGTGCCAAGCTTTCCTTTAAATACTCAGCTGATAGCTTACAGATCGTGTGGTCGCATTTTACATGTATATGATTCTACTACTTACTTTTAGTTTTTATAAAGTGATGTTTTACTTCTTATTGTAATTTAAAATTTAAAAATATGTAAAACATTTAAGTTAATTGTACGTCGTTTACATCATGGAGGAGAGTGAAAAGTGCAGTATACAAGTTTCAAGTGTAAAAAAAGAGTGCGTAAATTTAACAGTGAATAAAGTGTACATTAGAGGGAAACAATATTGTTTATCACTTTAAATATAATTTCTATAAAATTGTTCATTAATGTTAATAAAACATAATATAATATGAGTATTTCTATCATATTTTTATGTATTATTAATATTAATAAACACTTTTAGGTTAAGTAGCAAAGATAAATTGGGGACATTGCAACATAATGAAGCGCAAAGGAGGTATCGTGCACGTAACTTTGCTGATGGAAAATCAGACCCCCTACAAAAATTTCTTTTGGATAAATTTAACTTAAAAATCAATAATGACCCTGCACAATCGACTACTAGACATGGCACCGCTATTGATGCAGTTTTTTCAAGATACTTAGAGAAAATTCAGTCATTAATTTATACGTCTTATTTCAGTTACCATAAGCCTATAATTTCTATGATACAAATGCCAGAATAAAATGAATGAATGTATTTAAACAAAGCTGTTTTAATTTTTGCAATGATGATTTTCAATGATGCTTTAATGATGTTTAATATTGTTAACCCAATTAAAATGTTTTCTTAACATAGAATACGTTATACGACAGTATAGGGGGGTAAATTCGTGCTAGTGGAAAAATAATAATAAATAATATCTGATGTGTTAATAATAATAGTAATAATAAATAACTATATATATTTTCAATCATTGTGTTTCAAAAATATTAAAAAACAATCGAAAGTAAGTTGGAGCATAGCTTCTGTCGGCAGTCCCCCAACTGCCACGTGTGTATTTTTGTATACATACATATGTATATACATATGCTGCATAATTATCCATCATTAAGCATACACTGTAACCCACATTAGTGTACATATAATTTAGTCCACCACTGTATCTATTCATTGATCATATTAATTAAATCTTTTATGTAGAACATTATGTAAATCGTCGCTCGCTGTACATGACTATCGTCATATAAGAAAATGAGAAGAAAAGATGAAAACAATAAAGTCAGCCGTTGATAGATCGTGAAGAAAGTTAGTTCACAATATTAAACATGCCGGTAAATTTGTAGATTGAGATTTGGAAATATCTCTGTAACACGATGATTTGAAACATTTTTCTGTATTTCTTAACTTGCACTAACATCTGGATATCGTGTTGTTTTGATATTTGAAAACTGAAGCAAAGCATTTACTTTTTTATACTACGTCTTCACGACTAAATCCCAGAATTTTTGAGAGCTGTGAAACGCCGTACTCAAAACTAAAACATTCTCAGTGCGTTTGGCCCAAATCCACTTCTCTTCCCCCAAACATATTTTGTTTACTACTTACATCCTTATTCTGGCAGGGTTACAAAATTCACCACGGTTACTCTTTGACAGCAATGTGACAATTGTCACAAATAGGTATTCTGACACATTTTTTTGGTGACAAAAGTAACAAAAAATGTTACCTGTCAAAGAGGAGGTAACAGATCATGACAGCTGTTTTATTTGCCGGAAAGTTGATACAAAAATATTTTATAGATTCTGCAAGTAAACATTATAACTGTATACGGGAAAAATTAATAATACATTTTGTACAAAAACCACAAGAGGGCATAATTAAATGGATGAAAAACTTTTGTTACTTTATGCTGTGGAAATGGAGCAGAGAGAAGAAAGAACTTGCTTTTATATTAGAAAGATTGAAAAAGCGCGAAATGTATTACAAAGTTTTTAACGTAAATATCTCCGGTCTTTGAAGGGATATTGGTGAATAATATACATCTAAAAAAGACTAAGGTCTTTTCTATTGTAGGAACCTTCCAAAAAATGGGTATAATAGGGCATTTTTTGAAAAATAAATAAATTTTTAGCGGAAAAGTGAGGTTACAAAAGATTTTTTAATTAGCTCTCCAATGGGTTGATAAAAATGAACATGTTTATGCACTGATTTATTGAGCTTAGAATGGTCTTTAAAATGATACCCGTTTCAACGAGATCGGATTATAAATACAGGAGATACGAACGATTAAAGGCTCTATATCTCAAGAAGGCTCTATATCTCAAGAAGGCTCTGTATCTCAAGAAGTTGGACGAACTGCTCTATATCTCAAGATATACGAACGGCTCTATATCTCAAGAAGGAAAGCCAACTGTGAGTTCTCGAATTCTTTTCGAACCCTTTACGAGTCCGTGAAAACATAAAATAGCGAATCAGTGAAATTTTAATTTGGCGAAACCGTCTCGAACTCGTTACTTGTCCGTAAAAGCTTTAAAAAGCGAATCAGTGAAATTGCGATTTGGCGGATCCGTCAAATGTTTCAATTTCATTTATTTTCAAAAAGCGAATCCGAAACATATTCAAATATGAAGTTCGTTACGAGTTCGAGACGGATCGCAAAAAGTACAAAAACGATTGGCGGTTTCGAGAGGTATTTCATACCAAAACGAACTCGTTATGAGTTCGTAACGGATACCCGTTTCGGACAAAATGTTCGCTGAAACTGATCCATCTCGAATTCGTAACGGATTCATATGGTACATTGGGCAATGACTGACGAATAATTCAAATATACAGATACACACTTGCCAGACAGACTCTCTCGTCGTCCCTCTTTAATTCTCTTGCTATCGAAACAGAATAAACAGTACAATAAATAAACACAGATATATTTAAACCGCAAATAAATATATTATAACATACATATTAATCATTGTGTCTTAAACGTGTATTATTGTATTGCACACACAATGTATTTGCACACAAGTATGCTGTATTTCCGACAGGATACAAACACACGTTATATTTGCATCCAAACAACAAAAAGCGATAGATTTTTTAGCGTGTAGAACTATTTTTTATTAACAAAACAGAGTGTGTTAGATAGCACAATCAAAAATTTATGAAAAATATATTTTAGGAATAATTTGTTTTCATCAAATTAAAATGACAGATGCCAATTCAGTTAGTGAACACGTTGGTAAAAAAATACTGTTTTTATAGCAAATAGCGAATAGCAAGTTTTGAATTTATATTCACGATATTGCAGCTTGAATGTCTAGCAGTTTGAAGTTGAAATTTAAAAGGCTAGCACCTACCAAATTTTAGCAAGAAATTTTGTCATTTGTCTCTAAACGGAAATGTTTGTTACAGAGAGTTACCACATATCTCTGATTTACCTTGTAAATAGCGGGTCCGCCAAATAACTTTTTTTTTTGAAAATGCTATACAACAAAAAACTACTGAATGTTTTGTCAAATTTCTTTTTTTATTTGAAAGTACAATCCTTCCGGTTAAAAACGGAAAATAATTTCATTCAAATGGCTGCCTCGGCTGGCCATGCAGTAGCCTACACGATCGGTCCAATTTCTAAGCACATTATCGATTGTGGGCAGCTGTATTTCACCAATGGCTTCACGAATATTGTCCTTTAAAGCGTCAATTGTCTCTGGCTTGTCGGCGTAACACTTATCTTTGAGGGCACCCCACAAGTAATAGTCCAAAGGTGTCAAATCGCAGCTCCTAGGTGGCCAAACGACATCAGCTCTGCGGCTGATAATGCGATCTTCAAAAACAGGGCGCAAAATATCGAGTGTAGTGTTGAAACCAAATGTTGCCAATATCCTCCTCTTCAATTTTTGTGAACAAAAATTCGTTCAACCTGGCTCGATAACGATCGCCATTGACTGTAACGACCACTCCTTGCTCATTTTCGAAGAAAAACGCCCCAATTATGCCTCTGGACCAAAATCCGCACCAAACAGTGACTCGTGTTGGGTGCATCGGCTTTTCAATGTATGCGTGCGGGTTTTCTGTGCCCCAACTGCGACAATTTTGTTTGTTTACATACCCGCCAAGATCAAAATGAGCTTCATCTGAAAATATGATTTTTTTGTCAAAATCGGCATCTTCTGTAAGTCGATCGCAGGCCCACTTAGCGAAGCGAAAACGCATTGGATGGTCAGTTGGCTTCAACTCCTGAACGAATTGGACTTTGTATGGCGTCATACCAAGGCCTTTATGCAAAACTCGTCTCAATAATGTCTCCAAAATGTCAATTGTTGAGAACGACGATGAAGTAGCAATATTCTCGGTTGTAAGCATTATTTTTGGCTTTTCACGCTTTGGTTTATCGATGAGGATGCCAGTTTCTTTCACTTTTTTCAAAAGAACATACGGAGCTGACGGTGCTTCTATTCATCCCAAATCCGTACGCAATACTCGCACACATTCTGCAACATTACCATGATTTTCAAAGTAATGTCGCAATATTTCCCAGCGTTGTTCAAGCGTATGCACAACCATATTCGTTCAGCGGAGGGATAAAACAAATTATCTGTCAAATCAGACATGAGCTAAGTGTTACGATTCACGATATAAGCACCAGTTGGAAAAAAAACGTTAGATGGCGGACCCTTTATTTGAATAAAAATTCATATTTGCACTTCATTTTATGTTCAACGCATGTGGTATTACTTTTATTTACGAAAATAATCGAAACGTCAAAATTCCGCTCCCAAACAAATTGTTTTCGTACGAAATAAGTTTAGCGTAACAACTCTGTACTTGATTTTGCCTACGAAATTTTGCAACCAAGCAATTGAGAAGTGAGAGAAATTTTTGGTTCATGAAATTTTCGTTATTGTTTATACATGTACATCTTATCTCAAGGAAACTTTCATAAAAACAGAATACCGGGCTTCACCACGAACATTTAACGATATCGGCAAGAACCTTGTGGACAAATTGAGAAGGAATATAAATGTCCGAGTGAGTCTTTTTTTTCTAAATGCGTAAAATTATACATGACCGAGTAATAGTGTTACGAGTACTGCATATTCATTACGAATGCTTAATTTGTGTAAATAAAGAGAGCTGTTGGACTTATCGTCATTTTGAACTAAACTTTCTTTATTAACAGGAAACTGTACTCCGTGTTCCGTTTGAAACACAAATCTTTTCCTGCTTAGGTCGTATCTACATACATACATATATACTTAAGTGCGTACGTGTGCACAACTCGAGTCAAAAATTTACTAAAGAATTTGAATACGAATACGAGAAATCCATTTTAGCTCCATACGACTTTAAGTGGCAGTGTGAACTATTTCAATTCCACTTTGTTGTGTGGCCATTTGACCGTCTGTCCTTTTACATACGCCCGTCTGTGTTGGAAAGTTTGATGACAAAAGTAAAATTTTGTGAAATGGAAAAAATGATTATGAGATTTAAATAAATCTTTGGCAAAGAAAGCAAAATATAAAATTAAATCCCTTTTGAAAGAGGCAAAGATAATGTGGAAAATCTCTACAATAATTGTAGACATCAAAATGTTGATACTATTGTAAATTTTGAAAAGTTAAAATGTTTTTGGAACTTAGAGCCAAAAGGGTAAACACAAACACTCAGAGTGGAATGAAATGGAAAATATTATAGTGAAACGTGATTTAAATGCAAAAGTATTAATTTCTAACATGAACACTAATTGTGAAATAATTATAAAAATTATGGTGTAGGTTATGTGAGATTAGACAATCACACTGTATCCTCTCCGACATTAGAAATGGTTTTGTCCATATAGAAATGTATTAAGCTAGCTGACCTGGTAAACTCCATATTGCCTTCAAGAGTATTGTGTTAGATATTTATATTTATTTGTAATCTAACATAACATATGTAAATTCCCAATCGACGGATTCGACTATCTGACATATTTCACTCAATACCAATATCACATGTACCAAACCTCATATATTTCGTATAGTTCGAGAGTTGTGCTTGTTCAAAATACATTATGCACTGATATCTTGGCAGCTCTTGATATAGGGCTTGTCGTTGCATTACGCTTGATTATAGTGGATGTACACTAGGGTGTCCCATCAATAAAAAAAATTTTTTCCTCAAGCTGTATTTGAAAGTTTATAGGGTAAAGAATTTTTGAGAATTTTTTCGGATTTTTCGGAAGTGGTTTAGAGGTCGCGCAAGTCGAATTTCCCCCAAAAATCGAGTATTCCGGGAATATTTTGAATTTTACTTAAATCTCGGGCAATAACCATGTTTTTCTTAGTTTGTAAGTCAACATTTTTGAAGCTAAACGTCCAAACTTTTATTGTATATGCACAAGCTACGAGTTTTGGCAATGATTTTCCTCAAAAAGGTACCACGTATTAAATTTTTTCGTAAATTTTGGGTAAATTTTGTAAATAACGCTTTATGTCTTTTAAAAATCCTATGAACATTTAAAAAACTAATGATGCACTTTAAAAGACGTATAAAGTCCAAGGAATTTTGTTACAAATAGTTTTAATTTGCGGTTACTGTTCCAGAGTTATACCAATTTAAAGCCTTTTACCCATTGTATGAAACTAATAATATTATAATCTGTTTGCTATTTTTGCATCGGATTTGCTTTAAATTTCTTTGAATAATTAAGATACTAATGATGCACTTTAAACGACGGGTATATTCCAAGCAATTTTGTAAAAAAAATTTTGAATTTGCAGTTACTGTTCCAGAGTTATGCCACTTTAGAGCTCTGTACCCATTGTATGAAGCCAATAATATTATAAACTGCATGTATTTTTCAAACAGTTTATAGTATTATTAGTTTCATACAATGGGGAAAGAGCATTAAAAGGGAATAACTCTGGAACAGTAACTGCAAATTCAAAAGTTTTTCCACAAAATTGCTTGACATTTATCCGCCTTTTCAAGTGCATCATTAGTGCTTTAAATTTTCTTTGAAATTTAAAGCAAATCCGATGTAAAAATGGCAAACAGTTTATAATATTTTTAGGTTTATACAATGGGTAAAAGGCTTTAAAATGGTATAACTCTGGAACAGTAACAGTAAATTAAAAATTTTTTTCCACAAAATTGCTGGAATTTATCCGTCCTGTAGAATGCGACATTAGTTTATTAAATTTGCGTAGGAATTTTAAAAGATATAAAGCGTTATTTACGAAATTTACGATACAATTTAATACGTGGTACCTTATTGAGCAAAATCATTGCCAAAACAGGTGGTTTTTGCATATACAATAAAAGTTTGGACGTTTAGCTTCAAAAATGTTGACTTACAAAATAAGAAACTCATGGTTATTGACCAAGTTTTAAGTAAAATTAAAAAAAAAAAATACACACGTGGCAGTTGGGGGACTGCCGACAGAAGCTATGCTCCAACTTACTTTCGATTGTTTTTTAATATTTTTGAAACACAATGATTGAAAATATATATAGTTATTTATTATTACTATTATTATTAACACATCAGATATTATTTATTATTATTTTTCCACTAGCACGAATTTACCCCCCTATACTGTCGTATAACGTATTCTATGTTAAGAAAACATTTTAATTGGGTTAACAATATTAAACATCATTAAAGCATCATTGAAAATCATCATTGCAAAAATTAAAACAGCTTTGTTTAAATACATTCATTCATTTTATTCTGGCATTTGTATCATAGAAATTATAGGCTTATGGTAACTGAAATAAGACGTATAAATTAATGACTGAATTTTCTCTAAGTATCTTGAAAAAACTGCATCAATAGCGGTGCCATGTCTAGTAGTCGATTGTGCAGGGTCATTATTGATTTTTAAGTTAAATTTATCCAAAAGAAATTTTTGTAGGGGGTCTGATTTTCCATCAGCAAAGTTACGTGCACGATACCTCCTTTGCGCTTCATTATGTTGCAATGTCCCCAATTTATCTTTGCTACTTAACCTAAAAGTGTTTATTAATATTAATAATACATAAAAATACGATAGAAATACTCATATTATATTATGTTTTATTAACATTAATGAACAATTTTATAGAAATTATATTTAAAGTGATAAACAATATTGTTTCCCTCTAATGTACACTTTATTCACTGTTAAATTTACGCACTCTTTTTTTACACTTGAAACTTGTATACTGCACTTTTCACTCTCCTCCATGATGTAAACGACGTACAATTAACTTAAATGTTTTACATATTTTTAAATTTTAAATTACAATAAGAAGTAAAACATCACTTTATAAAAACTAAAAGTAAGTAGTAGAATCATATACATGTAAAATGCGACCACACGATCTGTAAGCTATCAGCTGAGTATTTAAAGGAAAGCTTGGCATACGCATACAACTCTCCCAGAGCCATGTGCTGTTTACTTCTCTGCCTGTCAATCATAGTGTAATAATATAAGTGGAAGCATAAGCCCAGCTGATCAGGCATTTTGTTATTGGGTTGTTTGGTGTCGAAGTGTCAAACTTGTCTCATCATTTGTTTTGATTCTTATTGTTCGTTATTAAACGTTTGAAAAGTGTTGTGCAAATTAAATTGAAATATAAATATAATTGTTAAATGTATAATTTCTGCCTATTACTTTTTTTTTAATACATGTAATTCTATGCATGTAATTATTTACTTTGGCGTTTTTCCTTTGCCTCTTCTTCGTATATAAAATGATCTTGACATATCGAGTGTATTGTCATAACAATAGTACAACAAAATTCTGTCAAAATCGTTTCATATTACAACAACACGCCACGCGTCGACTTATATTATTAGACTATGCTGTCAATGAGAGCTTCAACTTGTTGTTTCTGCAATATAAACTATTGATTCTCGCTGCCTCATCTCTGTTGTTCTTTAATTGCGAGCACATACAACATTTTTCGTCGTTTAATGAGCATAAGGTTTCTCTTTCTCTCTTTCTCGTACTTCTAATAACACAAATACACAAATTAATGTGTAGTTGTTTGCGTGTGTCCATTGTACCTGTTTGTATTTGTTTTTTGTTTGCACTAGCTTCCAACCAACTAGCCTACAAACCTGTTGTGAGAGTGTTAATGTTATTTTGAAAGAGTTGAAAGATGAGCTTTATTTTCCGTGAAGTTTGACAAATTGCAATAACTACATGGTGATATAAAAGCTTGCAAAAGTGAAATCCGGCACATTGTATTTAAAGTCATGTTTATTAAAGCTTTCTGAAATATTAATATGGTTGTAATCTGTGCTGGATTGATCCATGTTATTGATAACAGGTTAGCTACTTTTATTTCTACTAGTCCTGTAGAGGTGGCGCTGGTATATGATAAAGCTTATTCTGTTATGTTAAAAATAACGGTACTATCACCTCACGCATTTTCGTTATGCCATTTTTTCCCAGTTAACTCCGTCTCTCAAAGCCCGCTGTAAGAAGCATAGCTTCAAAAAAAACGGAATACCCGATTTTTGGGGGAAAGTCGACTTGTGCCACCTCTAAACCTCGTCCGAAAAATCTGAAAAAAATCTCAAAAATACTCTACCCTAAAGCTTTGCAATCAAGTTTGAGCAACCATGAAAATCGAAAAATAACAATTTTTTGGGACACCCCAATTTAAAAAAAAAAAATTGTAGTTGTTTGTCGTTTGGATACAAATATATCATGTGTTTGGAGCTTGTCGCAAATATAATATACTTGTGCCCAAACGCATTGTGTTTGCTATTCAATATTACGTGTGAGACACAATGATTAATATGTTCTAACATATATGTGTTTTCGACACAAATATATCTGCGTTTGTGATACAAATATAACCGTGTTTGTTGCACTGTTTATGCTCTCCCGAGAGCAAGAGAATAAAAGAGGAGCAGCGACTGTGTATACCCTGTAAGTGTGTATCTGTATTTTTGAATTATTCTCTCAGTCAGTGAGTCATAAATATTCCTGAATCTTCATGTAAATTGCAGATGCAGGCAGTGTTTCTTATTTTGGCTGATGTATTCAGTTGTCAATGGTTCATCGGACAGAGGATATGATCAGTGAAAAAAGAATAAACAAACGCTTGGACGGTTAAATGGTTTGTGATGTCACTTTGGTTGTTGTGTGTGTCTCGTATATATTGACGTAGAATACGTCTTACCTTACGGTATGAGGAGTCATGTCAGGTTTTTATTGTTGTAATCTTTATTTCATTAAATTTGAGGAAACGGCTAGATGAATTTGTTTAAAATTTTTTTTGTAGGTAAATGAAGATGTTATCTTTCGTTTGATATACATTTCATATTGGTTGATATATTTCTAGTATTTTAATTTCTCAAATGAAAATTGTTTAACCACATACACGCAAACATATGTGTGGTGTTTGGTTGAGTGTTTTTGGTTGCTCAACATTGCTTAGGAACATGTATCTAGTAAAAAGTTAAACGAACAGCAAGCTAATGTTGCTTGGCAACATGTATCTAGTAAAAAGTGAAACAAACAGTAAGCTAACGTAATAAAGCTTTTTTGCGAAAGCTTCAATAAAGCTGTTGTAACATTAATTTTGAATTGTAAAGCGTAAAGCTTTCACACAACGCTCGGATTGTGGCTATACGTTCACTCACAGGATAGAACGTAGAGACTAGATGTCGCAGTCTTTTGCTAATTACAAATCCGCAACCAAACTCATGTTTTTTCTCAGGACAACCGTAGTCTATGTCCCAGTTTTTTTTCCTTGTGCAGTCATGTCCTGCCCATCGCATTTCTTGGATAGCGGTAATGTCAGCTTTATTGCTTTCGAGGACATTTGCCAATTGGATGTTTAAACCGGATGTATATAGAGTTCTTGTTGGTGTTATTGAAAATACACTTTGCAAGAAACACTTTAGTATTTGTAACTTTATAGAAAATATTGTTTTTAGAAATATTTTTCTATTTTATTGTCTTGTCGAAAATTTTCTCTGTTATTGAACGTACAATAAAATATTAGTTCCTCGGTTTTTTTGTAACCACGCTGCGTTATTATTTCTACCATATCATAGGAACCAATAGGTTATGGGCCCTCGTGCGTAAAACGGTTGCATTAATTGTTTGCTAAATTTTGAGAAATATTTTCGCCGAAATGGATGACGTCAAATGTGGCATCAAGAAGCTTAATGAGAGCAACTACCAAATCTGGAAGTATAAGCTAGAGCTGCTACTCATCAAGGAAGATCTCTGGGACGTGGTTGTTCGAGATAAGCCGGAAGCAGTTACAACAGCATGGACATTGAAAGACGGTAAAGCTCGTGCTACAATCGGTCTTCTAGTGGAGGATGCGCAGCTGGTGAATCTTCGGAATTTGAAGACAGCGCGTGAATACTGGGAATCATTGAGGATGGCACATGAGAAGTCTACTCTTTCCAACAAAGTCATGCTATTGAAGAGGTTGTGCCGTATGCAACTTAAAGGAGGACAAACGATGGAGAATCACATTGGTGAAATGCTGGATATTGTGGATCGCCTGGTTGGTTTAGGTGAGCAATTGGCAGACCATCTTGTTGTCGCGTTTCTTTTGGGAAGTTTGCCGGATGATTATAACTCTCTTATAACTGCGCTGGAGGTGAGGCCGGAAAAAGATTTGACGTTGGAGCTGGTTAAAGAGAAACTAATCCAAGAATTTAGACGGAAAGTCGAAATAGAAGTTTCGGAGACTGCTGAAGCCGCATTAAAAACAAAAGGCTACGTGGTAAAATGTTTTGCTTGTGGAGGTGTTGGACACATCAAACGGAACTGTCCCGACAGAAAAACGCTAAAAAAGTCGCACTACAAAGCAAAGCAAGTGGTTCAATATGCGAAGCCAAGCACTGAAGGTAGTAGCAACATATGTTTCAGCTCAGGTGGTAAACGTTTGAATTCTGAGTGGTATGTCGATTCAGCTGCTACATGCCACATGTGCTGCGATGAAATTTTTTTCACAAGTTTGAATAGAACAAAAAGCGATTTCATTTATTTGGCAGATGGCAAGAAAATTGAGGCTAGTGGTTCTGGTGATGGGTTCCTGCGATGTCAAAACCAGGATATTCCTATCAAGAACGTGCTTTACGTGCCGGAACTTGATGGCAATTTACTCTCGGTTCGAAAACTCACTCAAAACAATTTGCAAATTTTATTCAAGGGTGACGTTTGTGAAATTTCATCGTGTGGTAGGATATATGCGACAGCAATTTTAGAAAATAATCTTTATAAGCTCAAGCAAGACAATAGCGCTCGAATAGTGAAGGTGATGGAAACACAATGCATTCATATGTTTCATCGACGCTTCGGTCATCGAGAGAAGAGCAGCATTAAAACAGCTATCCAATCTGGTTTGATATCAGGAGTTTCGATCAAGAATTGCACATGCGAGGAAATCTGTGAGCCATGTTTGCGAGGTAAGATGACAAGGCAAGAATTTCCGAAAAAAGCGGAAAACAGATCGCGCAATGTCTTGGACCTCATTCACACTGACTTGTGTGGCCCGATGAGGGAAGTGACGCCAAGTGGAAATAAATACGTGTTGACAATGATTGACGATTACAGCAGGTATTGCATGGTATATTTTTTGCAAGCTAAAAGTCAAGCCATTGATAAGATCAAGGAGTACGTCAACTACGTGGAAAATTACTTTGGTAAAAGGATGAAATTTTTACGAAGTGATAGAGGCGGAGAGTTTACTAGCAAGGAACTTGTAAATTTTTTGAAGAGTAAGGGTATACAGCAGCAATTCACAGCACCTTATACACCGCAGCAAAACGGTGTTGCTGAACGTAAAAACCGTAGCTTAGTGGAGATGACGCGCTGCATGCTTATACAAGCAAAGCTTGAGCGCAAATTTTGGGCAGAAGCAATGAATACTGCATGTTATTTGCAGAACAGATTGCCATCGAAATCAACTGAGAAGACGCCTTTTGAATTGTGGTTCGCAAAGAAACCATCACTGAAACATATCAGGATTTTCGGATGTGAAGCGTACTATCATATAAAAAAAACAGTTTCGTTCGAAGTTGGATGATGTCTCCCAGAAGTGCGTGTTGGTGGGATTCTGTGATGAATCGAAAGCATACAGGTTGCTGGACGTAGCAACAGGGCAAGTGAAAATTTCGCGCGATGTCAAATTTATTGAGCGAATGGAAAATGTAAGTAAATCAGGCAATTCTGACATGGAAAGTGAAATATATGTCGATCTAATGGGTAATGACTTGCACAATGACAACTTGGATCAGCAATGTGCAACTGAAGAAGAAGTTGGAGCTGATGATGAATTACATACCGATTTTGATACTGCTGAAAGTGACGACAGTTCTGCAGAAGGGACAACTCTTACCGACATCGTTGAACAACAAAGTTCAGAAGTGGGTCAAACTTTGCGTCGATCTTCGAGAACCAGCAAAGCTCCGGAAAGATATAGTTATAAAGTCGCTAATGTGAAAGAACCAACAACATTCAAAGAAGCTTTAGCAAGCGAAGACAGTGCACAGTGGATTTGCGCCATGGAGGAAGAGCTGCAGTCAATGTATGCGAATCATACTTGGGATCTTGTTGAGCTACCAAAAGGTAGGAAGGCTGTAGGAATCAAATGGATTTTCAAAATAAAAAATCTGGCGGATGGATCATCGCGGTATAAGGCAAGATTAGTTGCCAAAGGTTTTTCACAAAAGTTTGGTCAAGATTACGATGAAGTTTTTGCACCGGTTGTGAAGATGTCAACATTCAGAACGCTATTGGCAGTTGCATCGGCGAAGGACATGCTGGTGAGGCATATCGATGTGAAGACAGCATTTCTGAATGGCGATTTGGAAAATGAAATGTACATAAAGCAACCGACAGGATTCGAAGAAGCAGGACAAGAGCATCTGGTATGTAAACTTAACCGAAGTATTTATGGATTAAAGCAGTCAGCTCGGTGCTGGAATCACAAGATAAATTCAGTTTTAATTAATCTTGGATTCAGAAGGGGAGATGCGGACTGCTGTCTTTATGTAAAGGGAGAAGGCAATAATATTATGTATGTTTTAATATATGTCGACGATATACTTGTGATAACAAAAGACAAGGTCTTATCTGACAAAACCGTGATTGACATAAGCAAATTTTTCAAAATTACGGATATGGGAGAATTAAAATTATATCTGGGTATTGAAGTGGAGAAAAGAGACGGGAAATTTTATATTCATCAAAATAAATATATTAATAAATTGTTGAATAATTTTAAGATGTCAGACATAAAACCATCTAAAATTCCTATGGACGTTGGCTATATCAAGGAGGTAAATGCAAAAGATGTACCTTTGGAAACAAACGAATTGTACCGGAAAGCTATTGGTTCGCTGTTATACTTGAGCGGAAACACTCGTCCAGACATTGCCGTTGCAGTTTCAATATTAAGTCGCAAAGTAGCGCATCCTACTCAGCGGGATTGGACGGAAGTCAAGCGAGTTTTCAAGTACTTGAAGGGTACCGATAATCTCAAACTATGTGTAAGCTGCAATGATACCGAGTTTAATTTGAATGGCTATGCGGATGCAGATTGGGCTGGTGACATCAAAGGAAGAAAATCTACTAGCGGCTATATTTTCAAGCTAGGCGACGCAGTTATTAGTTATGCGAGCAGAAAGCAAAATATCGTTGCTTTGTCGTCAACTGAAGCCGAATTCGTTGCGTTAGCGGAAGCTACTCAGGAGCTCATGTGGCTTAAAATGCTTTTCGACGATCTTAAGATTGAGCTGAAGTCGATTTTGGTGTTTGAAGATAACCAGAGCTGCTTGAAACTTTTGGATGCTGAAAACATTAATCCGCGAACAAAGCATATTGATGTAAAGTACTATTTTCTTCGTGATGCAAAGCAATCCGGAACTGCTGATTTTGTGTACTGTCCAACTGACGAAATGATAGCAGACATTCTAACAAAACCTTTGCAAAATGTAAAAATAAAAAAGTTTACGGCTTTGTTAGGTCTTAATTAAATGTATTTTAAGTATTTGAATAAGTGTTCATTGAGAAGGGGTGTTGGTGTTATTGAAAATACACTTTGCAATAAACACTTTAGTATTTGTAACTTTATAGAAAATATTGTTTTTAGAAATATTTTTCTATTTTATTGTCTTGTCGAAAATTTTCTCTGTTATTGAACGTACAATAAAATATTAGTTCCTCGGTTTTTTTGTAACCACGCTGCGTTATTATTTCTACCATATCATAGGAACCAATAGTTCTTTCACACCAAGTGCATATCCGGTTTATATTTGCCTTTTACTTTTCATATATTAACTGCCATATCGAAAATTTTTTTGCAATTTATCTACTGCCATGTTATTTGATTGCAGCCGGTCATTATGAATCAGACCGTGACCAGGATGCAATATGTCGAAACCAGATTTTTGTTTTGGTTTCTATCCGCCGCTGGGCCATATGTTGGTTCATACGCCTTCTAAAGACAAAAGTACATGCCCGATATCTTGATGCACTTCAGTGACAGGGTCACCTAGTAAGCCTGAGACGTATCAGTGATCGCATAACCGATCAGGGTGCTTATTCGTTACACCTTCTCACTCTAGCAGCTAACCGAAGTGTCCGAAAAAGCCATTGTCCAGGACATACTGTTTGGAAGTAATGAACTGCTTGGACTGCCCAATGAAGGAATCATATCGGGCCACTTCCAAGTGAACGGCTTCTATAAGTTCTATTAATGGTTATAAATAAATCGATAAATGGTTCTCGCAACCAATGAGCTGTGCGCTTTATAGTTTTATACTCACTGATTGGGACCTACAATTTTTTACGTCGGTTCCAAATGGTATTTCGAGAAGCTTTTCAATGGTTAAATACTCGATAGTGTCGCCGTCACTATGTGATGTTACCGCCGCCGAAAGAAACTTATGGTGGTCAGAGCAGGGATCGAAACCAGGACCTCATGAACAAGACGAGCGCACACTTGGCATTGCACCACCGACGGCCACGCTATTAATGGTTACTGCACCGTCGGTGGTGCAATGGGTAGTATGCGCGCCTCTTGTACTTGAGATCCTGGGTTCGATCCATGCTCTGACGACCTTAAAATTTCTTTCGACGGCGGTCACCTCGCATAGTGACGGCGATACAATCGAGTATTTAGCCATGAAAATGCTTCTCAAAAATACCGTACGGAACCGGTGTAAAACTGTAGGTCCCAATCAGCAAGTGTAAAACTAGAAAGCTCACTGGTTGTGAGAAGCTCTCCCCGATTCCTTCATGGGATGTAATGGGAAACCATTTATTTATTTTATTTTTAAATAAATATATAAATTGTTCCTGTTGCATTCCATGAAGGGATAGGCAATCAGTGAGTTGTACCCATTCCAGTATTACACTCATTGTTTGGGACGTACAATTTTACACCGATTCTGAATGAGTTTTTGAAAAGCATTTTCATGATTAATTACTGGATAGTGACGCTGACACAAAGTGATTAAAAAAGTTATGTTTTGAATAAAAGGGTTTTTACCAAAATCGGTATCATAAAATGCAATTGTGTTACAGTTGAATGCGTTAACAATTGAACTTTTTTTTTGGTTTTAAGAATCATTAAAAGTGCAGTCATCAATTTGAAAATGTGTTTCCGATTGAAAAGGGCACGATTATAATGCATGGAGTTTTTACCAAAATCCATAGCTTCAAATGCAAATGTGTTGCTTAGTACGGCACTTCCAATAAAATTTGGAAATTCTTGTCGAAATGAGATACCTTAACTTAATTGTGAACAAAATCATAATTTATCCATCGACTTTGATAGGAACCTCATGACATCATATTTAGAAAAAAAATTACAAATTTTGGCTGAAAAACATAATTTTTCGGCACAAGCTATTAGATAACTTCGAAACCCTTGAGAAGACTAAAAAATAAT
This sequence comes from Phaonia tiefii, assembly GCA_963931995.1. NCBI lineage: Eukaryota > Metazoa > Arthropoda > Insecta > Diptera > Muscidae > Phaonia > Phaonia tiefii. The sequence continues at coordinate 290,103,465 of OZ008368.1, forward strand.
GTGAGAAAAGCTTAGAAATAATTTAATTTTGAAACTTTTACTATGCCTGTTAACATAAGTGGACAAACCGTTCTTGAGTTATGTTAACATCTGTGGAAAAAACTTATCAAAAATCCAGAATTTTACAAAAAAAGTTTTTAAAAAAGTTTACCATAGAATTTAAATCTTAGACCAATTTTGTACTATGAGGACCCTACTACATATTAAAAAAAATAGTGATTATGTGTATGCAAACAATTTATTTGACTTTGTTGCATAGTGTAACTAAATACTCAGATTTAAATTTTACACTTTGATACAATTGTAAATATCAATTTTACAGCGAGTACACGCGAACAGAGAATGAAAGTTTATATTCGAAAACACAATGCAGCTACAATATTCAACTTACAACAATTATGATTTCCGTTAGTGATGCAGAATTATGTCTAGTTTTAATGGGTGTTAAGAGTCAGCTTTGAAACCCAATACCACAGTGTGCGCCGTTTTGAAGTTACAAAGCTGAGCATTCATCAATCTATACTCTCATTTCGACGTGCTATGGTATTAAACTAAAATTTCCATTGCTTTCACCGAATCAAATTTATAGTTACACCTACCAAATGGGAAATACGGACAACAGAAAATTTATATATAAATAAATATTGACAGGAGTATTTTTTCGAAATCTCTGTGGAAAATGTCGGCAAAAAAAAAACAGTTACCTTTCTTAAGCCAATTTGTAATTTGTTATTTTTGCACATATCTGATGAAAACTTTCAAGGAGAAAATACCAAACAGTTCCAGCCAAATATCATAGTGGTGGTAAATATCCTACGGCGCATCATCTATCAACAATAAAAAAGCTTTATCTTGAATTCGTTGCTCCCACCGTAAAATGAAATGAAACTGGAAGGACGGGACACCAAGGATACGTGAAGAAAACTAATTTTGTAAATTCTATGGTTACTATCACATAGGGGAGATCCTAACGCTACTTTACATATACACACACATATGTAGTATTTTGTTATCAGACAAATGGCTTTTAAAGGTAAATGCGTGTATACATTGGGATGCGTATAACATTATATTCTCGTACATGTGTATTGGTGAATATGTTTATGCGTATGAAGTTTGTATCGTAGTTGTAATAAATTCATGTAAAATGTCAGTGTAAAAAAGGTATTTATTTCACTGTTTTATTGCGTGAAGAGGATTCCCTTATTTTCTTGTCGCCATGTCAGATTGTGTATGTTGAACATTCGTGACATTTTATGTGTTGCGATAAAAACGTGTGCTATTCACTCTGGTTGTAGTAAAAAAAAACATATATGCTAATCTTTAACGAAATTTAAATGTAACTACTAGACTATTGTGAAATCTGTATTGTAGTTTCAGGTGGGAAAACCTGAATTTAAATACTCTCATTCATCCCAGATTTTGGCACATTTGTGGGTGTAAAAAACTGTTATTTTTCATTGTAGTAATTAAACAGTATTAGCATATATTTTTATGTAAAGGGTTTTTCAACAGAGATGCTACAAAAGTAAATCGATAGGGCAGCAAACGACGTCATATTTTTTCCCGCTCTTTTGACATTTCTCTTCAGTAAGGTTTGCCATTTCATCATGGAAAGATATACGAGCCAACAACGAGTCGAAATTATTAAAATTTACTACCGAAATTTGGAGTCAGTGGCCTCAACTTTAAGAGGCCAACTTTAAGAGGCCTCAACAATCAGCGATGAGGCTCATTTCTGGCTGAATGGCTTCGTCAATAAGTAAAATATGCGTTATTGGTCAGACAGCAATCCACACGTAATCCATGAGTCATCATTGCATCCCGAAAAAATTACGGTTTGGTGCGGTTTATGGGGCGGCGGCGTCATTGGGCCGTACTTCTTCCGTGATGATCAAGACCGGCACATTACTGTGAATGCGAATCGCTACCGTTCAATCATAACCGAATATTTTTGGCCCCAATTGGTCAATATGGACTTGGAGGACATGTTGTTCCAACAGGACAGCGCCACAAGCCACACAGCGAATGCCACAATCAATTTATTGGAAACCAAGTTTGGTGAACGTGTTATCTCACGAAATGGCCCAGTCGATTGGCCGCCTCGGTCGTCCGATTTGACGCCGTTAGATTATTTCCTGTGGGGCTACGGCAAGTCTATGGTCTATGCCAACAAGCCAGCAACGATTGATGAACTTCGTACGAATATCGAACGTGAAATTGCAGCAGTATCGGCCGATATATGCTTGAAAACCGTTGAAAATTGGGTTCAGCGTCTGGATTTCTGCAAGCGTGCTCATGGTGGCCATGCAAAGAAATCGAGTTCCATACATAATGGCATCGAACGTACTTTCACAGGAATAAAGAATTTCATTGGTATCTAAAACCGGTTTTGTTTTATTTAAAAAAACTTTTGTAGCACTCTTATTGAAAAACCCTTTATAAATATAAATATAAAACTTCACTTCAAAAATATTATGCGATTATACCTACAGAAAATCACTTCGTTGCGGAAACAAATATCTTCGTCATGTTATTGCCATGAAAAGTGTCGCACATCTAATGATTTCGTCAGTATTACAATGAAAGATTACAGTCAAATTATTTTTTGAGAATTCATCGTTTTGTGGTTGCAATAACATAATTTTCGTTAGTGCAAGTTTATAAAGGAGGAAATTTATAAAGAAAGATATTATTATAAAGGAAGAGTTTGAGATTTAAACTACTGTTATTTGGTTACAAAGTGAAACACGAAAAATATAACAATATTCGGACACCACTACGTGAGAAAAGACACAACAAGAGACCCGTGTCCCAGTTCTGCCCAAAGTCATGCACTTTTTTTTATGGGCCCCCAAAAATTTGGGGCCTCGGTGTCATTTTTGCGAAAAAGTGATCATTTTGTCAGGCTCATATCTTGCAAACCGTTCGGAATTTTAATTTACTCTCTGAGGGAAAGTTGTACCTCTTGTCAAAAACAACAAAAATTGTAAGCATATAAAATCAAAATAACTTCAACTTCATGGTCAAAATCGCAAAAATCGTTAATTCAATTTTTTACCTTTTTCCCCCTGTTCAGGTGCATAGGTACCAAACTGTTCAAAATTCAAGGAAACAATCAACTACCAAAATGTACCCAAGATTTCAGGAAACAACTTTTTGCAACGTATGAACTTCCTAGGAATGATTCTTAACACCGTTTAGGTAGCGCTTAGGTAGCCGCGCTATACTTTAACATTGAGATATTATGATATCTATCACAAAAAAAATAAAAAAAATATTCGTATTATGTTTATTATACTGATGGCCCTGGACTTGCAAATCGCAATCTCTTAAGTTGTGGATCCAAATCGTCGTCCGAATCTGACTCTAATTCAGAACTTATGGTGTCCACAGGCACGTTGCTTCCAGACTCCCCTCCATCATCAGCTTTTTATACCCTCCACTGTAAGTGATAGAGGGTATATATCAGTTTGTCATTCTGATTGTAACATATAGAAATAAGGCTTTGCGACCCCATAAAGTAAATATATTCTTGATCCTTATAACAACCGGAGTCGATATAGCCATGTCCGTCTGTCCGTCTGTTGAAAAAATTCTCACGACTTCAATCGGCGATAACGCGGTTTGGTTTTTGGCCAGAATGTTCCACGTATTCCTGAGCAGTTTGGTATTGAAAATCAGCGAAATTGGTCTATTGGAGAAAATTTTATGATTGGAAACGTAAAAAAACTCATAAAATTTTCACATTAATTTTTGTAGTTTTATTCTAAACTACTCCTTTTGCCGTGTGGTGAATTTCCATGTTGAAAATCTTTGTTGTTCTTTATAATAGGTAAGTACTTTAGAATGTTTAGATGTACTTTCATGTGTTCATACATTTACTTATATGAATTTTGTCACGCTTCATCTAAGGTCGCTGTGGCCTGATGTGGAATGGGTTGCGCGTTGGAGTCTGAGGGTTGTTGGTTCAACTCTCGTCCCTGCTTGTTTTTTTTTTAACAGTTCTTCAAAAAATGCTTTTTTATTTTTAAAAAATGCTTTGCAGCTTCTTATTTTTTTTTAACAGTTCTTTAAAAAATGCTTTTTTATATTTAAAAAAAAATGCTTTTTTATTTTTAAAAAATGCTTTTTTATTTTACTTGTGAAAAGTAACTTATTTTTACTTTTTTTAAAAAAGTACACTTCTTAAGTACGTTTCAAAGTACATTTCAAAGTACATTAAGTACATTTCAAAGTACATTTCTTAAGTACAAGTAATTGCATTTGTGAACAAGTAACTTATTTTTATTTTTTTTAAAAAGTACATTTTCTTAAAAAAGGTCCTTTTTAAAATTTAATATTTTGCTGGTTAACACTAAGGTGGAGGGTATCAAAGATTCGGCACGGCCGAATTTAACACTTTTACTTGTTCTTCTTCAAATACTTCATTAACATCATATAGTGTGATCGTGTGACTCCACAAGCTTTCCCTCAGAGAGTGAATCAAAATTCCGAAATGTTTCGTAAGGGAATTTGAGTATCGGGATAATGGTAGGCGTAACAAGCTCCAAAAAACTAATTGGTAGTTTGAATATGGCGTATCAGAATGTTCGCGGTTTGAATACTAAATTGTCTAGATTATTTGTTGATAGCTTTGGTTTTGAGTTTGATGTCATTGCATTTTCTGAGACATGGCTTAAACCTAATGTTTTTAATTCTGAGTTGTTCTGCAATAAGTACGTAGTTTTAGAAAAGATCGTGTTGGTAAAATTGGTGGTGGTGTTTTAATATCAATTGAAAATTCTTTATCTTCTGAGTTGGTTACAGTTTATTGTGGTGTCCAGTAATTTAGGCAATTTGAAATTGTTTGTCACGTGTTCTTATACTCCGCCATCTTCATGCTTTGAGGTATATCAAGAGCATATTGACGCTATTGCAAAAGTTATTGCGTTAGCCAGTAGAAAGGACCGTATTTTAGTATTTGGTGACTTTAACTTGCCGTCTGTGACATGAGTGTCTTTACCCGCCACCAATGCTCTGACTCCTTTGACACCATGTGATTGGTCATCTGATTTTGTTACGCATATGTCCGAACTTGGCTTGATTCAATTGAACGACATTCCCAATTCTATGAATCGAGTCCTTGATCTAGTTTTAGTGAATGATTCTAACAACTTTGATATTTCTCGAATTGATCCGTTAATTTCTCCTGAGGATAGTTACCATCCAACGCCCCATGGTCCTCAAGGGCTCTCCCCCATGGTCTTCAAGGGCTCTAAATAGTCTCAAGTATGTAAGGAATAGATGTTCGAAAAAGTATAAAAAATCTGGACTGCTGGCAGACTATGCTAGGAGTAGATACAACTCTAAATCTCGTGAGAGTTACAGATTATATTTCGATAGGTTGGAGGCTAATTTTAAACGGAACCCCAAACCATTCTTTAGATTTGATAACTTGAAGCGTAATTCGTCTTCCACATCTTGTAGGATCAAAATGGACGGTATTGAATATTCAGATGAAGAGTCTATTGCTAATTGTTTCGCCGATTTTTTCGCATCTATTTATTCCACCCGAGCCTATGATGTTTCCAAATCATACCCGTACACTGTCCGCTCTGCCATTCCGTTTGATGCACCTGTCGTAAATTCTTCATGGTTGCTAGATAACATAATCAGCTTGAAAGCCTCGAATAATGCTGGTCTTGATGGTATCCCGGAATCTATGTTGAAATACTGCTCGAATTCTCTCAGCTTACCGTTGACTCTCTTATTTATCGCTTCGTTGAAGTTCGGTCATTTTCCTGCACAGTTGAAGAGCTCTTATATAATCCCTCTCCACAAATCTGGTAGTTTAGTAAATGTTGCAAACTATAGGGGAATTGCAAAATTGAGTGCCATTTCTAATCTTTTTTTAGAAGTTAGTCACAGAGGTAATTTCTCGTCATGTTTCCTCTATTTTAGATCCATTACAACATGGCTTTCGGAAGGGTCGTTCCACCGTGACTAATTTGCTTCAGTTTTCCTCTTCTATTATTGACGGTTTTATTAATGGAGATCAAACTGATGTGATTTTTACCGATTTTAGTAAGGCTTTTGAATAAATTAACCACAATTTGTTAATACATAAACTAGGGGCAATGGTTTTAATTGTAACATGCTGAATTGGATTAGTTCTTACTTAATGAACAGAGAATAGATGGTATCATTTGGCCGATCACTCTCAAGATCTGTTTTTGTGTCATCTGGGGTGCCTTAGGGCAGTCATCTTGGGCCGGTTCTATTTTTGTTATTCATTAACGACTTACCCGCCTCCATAATGCACTCTAAATTGTTAATGTACGCTGATGACGTGAAGATCTATTTTTCTTACAAGGATCCTTGTCAATATACTTTACTTCAGACGTGGTGCGAAACCAATTTGATGGAGCTTAATTTTGCGAAATGTAAGCAAATGCTGTTCTCTAGGTCATTTTTCCCTTTCGGCAAAATACATTTTAGGTGGCAATGTTCTTGAATCGGTGGATTCATTTGTTGATATTGGTGCTCTCTTGGACAGAAAATTGAATTTCAACTCCCACATAATTACGATGGTAAACAAGGCTTATGTCGTTCTGAACTTTTTTAAACGTTGGGCAAAGGATTTTTCAGATCCCTACGTTACGAAAAATCATTTTACTTCACTAGTCCGCCCTATTCTCGAATATGGATTTGTTGTTTGGGAACCCCAGTACAATTTGTATGTTAATATCATTGAATCGGTCCAGAAACAGTTTCTCATTTTTGATGTGTTAACATCTATACGCGCGCCTCTAGGGCAGTAAACTATAAATTTAATACATACACAAGTGTTAGGTTTGGAAGAGTAAATCATCGTTTGTTTGTTCGTTGCTTGGCAGTCGGCATTGAAAGTGATTATTGGGCGATTTTCATATAATTTTCCCACGCGATTTTCTCCGGAAATTCATAGCCGATTTTATTAATTTTTGGATCAAAAAGCTAGTGCGGGTTTCGACGAAGAGTTTAGGCCAAAAATTAAGGCGATCCGATATCGCCGAGCCGAGATTTAAGTGTTTTAATTTGGAGTATTAATTTGGAGTAATATTAAAAAAGTGTTTTATGTTGATCTTCGGTTTTGTCTTATCATCGTTTGTTTGTTCGTTGCTTGGCAGTCGGTATTGAAAGTGATTATTGGGCGATTTTCATATAATTTTCCCACCGATTTTCTCCGGAAATTCATAGCCGATTTTATTAATTTTTGGATTAAAAAGCTAGTGCGGATTTCGACGAAGAGTTTAGGCCAAAAATTAAGGCGATCCGATATCGGCGAGCCGAGATTGAAGTGTTTTAATTTGGAGTAATATTAAAAAAGTATATGTTGATCTTCGGTTATATCGTACGAATATAACAATGTATGTATGTATGTACACGTGCCTGTTGCTTTGCATTCTTTGACTTTTGTGGGAATAAAACAAAAAGTATTGAGCAAGAATATAATGACACATGTGCTTGCACTGGGTCTTTAAATAATTTTAAGTATTAATATTATTTAACTGTAACGTCATCATATGATTGAACGCTGTTTTCTATTTTCCAATGTAACATTTACGAATGTGTTCATAGAAATCGAACAGGTACCGTGTAGCAAAAAGGTGTTAACACATGGCCCGTGAGTTCGAACACTCATTGGATTTTTTTTTTGTCTGAGGAACCTTTAATGGAACCCGAACCATAATCTTCCTTCGTATAGCAGTAGACTAGCATTGATCAGATTGCCGACTTTTAGTAGGAGACGTACCATGATAAACTCTATTACAGTTTTGAAGATAATTGATGGATGTATATGTTCTGAATTTCTGTTATCTAAGATTTTCATAAATGTCCCATTGAGACCCACGAGGTACTATAAACTCATTCACATCGAGTTTCAGCGTTCGAATTATGCGTCTTTTGATCCAGTTAGGAGAATGTGTCGTGACTTTAATGAGCTATATCAGTTTATTGATTTCACTGGTAGTTGGGAACTACAAAGTCTAGGATAATTTGTCATTTGAACCGATTGCATTAGTGCTATATATTCCTTTACATATGTAAATTTACTTTATCCTTACTATCTGGTCTGATTTATAATTTGGTTTTCGTTTTGTTCGTAATTATTATATATTATGAAGTCTGTTATGTTAATATCTCGTGATGTGCTTTTATACTTATTTATGTTAGTGTAATACCAACTGGTGAAGAATTTCTGTAGTTGGTTGCAACGTGTGAACTTAGGATCCTTGCTCTCCCGTTATAAACCGGTCTATAATGTGTAGGCTGTCCTCAAGTTATGGGGACGTGACCCTTTCGGTTGGTAGGGGCGGGTAAGAGTGGCGGCGATGGGTTCGCTCGATAGAAACAAAAAGAAAAGAAGATATGGGCCTGACAAAATGGTCACTTTTTTAAGGGGACCATAAAAAAATTGCATAACTTTGGGCAAAACTGGGACACTTTTATCACGTAGTGGTGTCCGTATATGGTTAAATTTCCATGACTTAAACAATTACACACAGTGTCATTTAATACTTTTCAATAATTTATTTGCAGTTCTGAGCAGAAACAATCCTTGTCTTTATTGGAAAAGTTGGGCTGAATAGACAAGTACGAGGGCGGATCAAGAAGACCGTAACTTTTTGATTGAAGCACAGATTTTTGTGCAAAAACAAAATTTTTTCTCAACATAATCTCCTTTTAGCTCAATACACTTAAACCAACATTTTTCCAATTTTTGTATCCCTTCCAAAAAATAGGATTTTTCGATGTCCATAAAATATGAATTTGTTTGATCAATAATTTCATCGTTGGAGCTAAATCTCTTTCCACCGAGAAATTTATTTTGGGTTGGAAATAGTAAATAGTCACTAGGGGCTAAATTCGGAGAATATGGCGGATTAGGTACCAATTCGTAGCCCAATGCTAACAACTCCAAGCAATCCTTTGAAGTTGTCACACGATTATGTTTATGGTCCTTGGTTTGATTGACGGGGTTTTTTTTTATGTATGTTTAATGAGCATTCGAAATTAATTTTTTTTCCCATTTTCGAAAAAAAATTCACGAGGTTGTCTTTTTTGAACTGCTGTTAAACGCAAAGTGAATGACGGAACTTGCTCAAAATTTGACAGTAGTCTACTAATAGGTGGTACTTGATAAGAGCAGTGTTGCATTTCATATAACTAGGAGGAAAGTTCGAGAAGTCAAGGCCTTATTGATCCCCTCTGTAAGGTGAAAGGTTTTAAATTAAATTTCAATCCATTTGTGAGAAATTGCATTCAAGTAGGCTGTAATTAATATTCTTGATATCTCTGTAGTAAAGCGTTTGTTCAGTATTAGACCTAACAAAGTCATACGTCAAGAATGTTAAGTCATGTTTACAGAAACAAACTTTAAATGAGAAAAAAATCTTAAATGAGTCATTCAGACAGAAAATATTAAGTAGAGAATTGGAAGAATTTGTAAAATGTGTTGGAATTGTAGTAATCGTGGGAATGAGACCAATCGAATACATAACATCAGTTAAAGATGAATCGGTCAAAATGTTCGTGTTAAAATCACCGGAAATTAAAACATCAGTAAAATGTAATATTAAGTTTTCCATCATATTAAAAAAAACTGTAAAATTTTACATTAGAATTCGGCCTATATACACAACCGATCAGCATCTTACCATTAATGGAAGTAACTTCAACGAATATTTATTCGAATGTCTCCTCAAGACCATACTTAATGCATAACTTCGATTTAATATTAGACTTGACAAATATAACCACTCATCCACCATGTCTCAACCTGTCTGTCCTGTGTATATTATATCCCCGAAGTGCAACCAATCCCTTCTACGTAGACGCGCTAAACCAATTTTCGGACACGCAGATGGCATCAATATTACCGTTTTCAGATGTATATCTAAACTCGTTAAATTTATTATTGAGACTCTGCGATTTAAAATGCCAAATTTTCAAATCCTTTCGTTGTTTCATAAGGATTCTAGTCATGCTGTTACGTCTTTGGAAGACACTTGAGAACTAAGATCTAATGGAGATGAAATTGAAAAAATTTATAAAATTTAACCCTTCTGTTAGATTAAGCGCATTAGTTCTAATTTTTTGATCGTTTCCTTTAAAACTTTTGAACGGCGTTATATTTTGCCTTAATATTTCGGCTCAAAATTCAGGTTTCTGACATAAGGTGGGACTGAGAAAAATAGAAAGTTACGTATCTTGGATTGGAGACCATTTGGTCTAATATATATTTTTCTTATATTGAAATTAAAATAATTAGCGTTTTTTAGTATTATTTACAAAAAATGTGTTTGGTCCATTATTTTTGTCATTACATATCTGAGCAAAGTATTATTCGACTTGTTTTGCAAATAAAAACAAAAGTGGATTCCCATAACATCCCATGAAGGCATTGGGGGTGAGCTTCTCACAATCAGTGAGATGTGCGCTTTCTAGTTTTACACTCACTGATTGGGAGCTACAGGTTTACTCCTGTTGAGAACGGTATTTTGAGAAGCATTTTTATGGCTAAGTACTCGATAGTCTTGCCATCATCGTGAGGTGACCGCCGTCGAAAGAAATGTAAGGTGGTCTGAGCACGGATCGAACACACGTTCTCATGTAGAAGAGCCACGCACACTAACTATTGCACCACCGACGGGTTTGCAAATAAACTTGCCGCCAATGGAACGTCTGATGTCAGACTTAGACTTGCACCAGCTACAAATTTCTCTCTTTCTAGCTACCGAAATAGAAGTATCATTGCTTGAAGAGGCCACTGAAACTGAGCACGATGTTTGTATTTCAGTCAAAAGCTGTGCTAAAAACTGCTGTTGAGATAATCTACTCCGTTTCATCATATGCGCCTTAGCCAAAGAAAGTGCCAGTTGCCGCACGAACACTGGTCTCCTGTGCTTTCGATCAGCTGGTGTCCATGAAGCATCAACTTCAGAAAAGAGTTTGTACGCATTCAAAGCAGATATTCTCGTATCTAGTATATTAGCAAATATAATGTTCCGGCATGGATATGTTTTGCGTTTTTTAGTGTAGGTGACAATCATTTGGTCAGCAATATCAACGCCTCCTAGGAGAGACAAAGCACCGTCGGTGGTGCAATGGGTAGTGTAGGCGCCTCTTGTACATAAGATCCTGGGTTCGATCCCTGCTCTGACCACCTTAAAAATTTCTTTCTGCGGCGGTCACCTCGCATAGTGACGGCGACACTATCGAGTATTTAGCCATAAAAAAGTTTCTCAAAATACCGTTCGGAATCGGTGTAAAAACTGTAGGTCCCAATCAGTGAGTAAAAAATTAGAAAGCGCACAGCTCACTGGTTGTGAGAAAGCTCTCCCCAATCCCTTCATGGGATGTAATGGGAAACGGTTGTTGTTGTTGTTGAACAACAAAATATCATACCTTCCATCGAATTGTAATAAGAAACAATCTCCGGCTTTTTCTTCGACCCATTCTCATCAACTTCATCTGTCATGTGCACTGTACTTATCAATACCGTTGCTTTGTTGTTGTGGCTGATGTACGATACTAATGTCGCAATGTCATTGAAAGCAAATATAAACTTATAAAATGGTTCAGTCAGCAATTCGGAGGAAGGACATTTTGACGTAGAATACGTCTTACCTTACGGTATGAGGAGTCATGTCAGGTTTTTATTGTTGTAGTCTTTATTTCATTGAATTTGAGGAAACGGCTAGATGAATTTTTTTAAAATTTTTTTTGTAGGTAAATGAAGATGTTATCTTTCGTTTGATATACATTTCATATTGGTTGATATATTTCTAGTATTTTAATTTCTCAAATGAAAATTGTTTAAACACATACACTCAAACATATGTGTGGTGTTTGGTTGAGTGTTTTTGGTTGCTCAACATTGCGTAGGAACATGTATCTAGTAAAAAGTGAAACGACCAGCAAGCTAATGTTGCTTGGCAACATGTATCTAGTAAAAAGTGAAACAAACAGTAAGCTAACGTAATAAAGCTTTTTTGCGAAAGCTTCAATAAAACTGTTGTAACATTAATTTTGAATTGTGAAGCGTAAAGATTTCACACAACGCTCGAATGCTAATGCGAAGACTCGATAAGGTAAACCTTTTTTAATATTAGGGCGGCCGTCTCAACATTCGCAGAACCTATTTCAATAAAAATATTAATTAAAATACATAAATTAAATTAAGTTTACAAAAATTGAACATAATATTTTTTTTTAAACGGACTTGAATCAAATGCCGTTGGTAAATATAAAAATTACAGCAGACAGTTGTCCGAGGCCTTCGGCCACGGACTGTCCCTGCAGGCTGTGTCAGAGACACGGCCATTAAGTTTAACGTAGAATACGCCATCCGATAAGACAGAAAACATATATAACAATAAATGATAAATAATATAAGCAAATGAATTTATTGTTATATATGTTTTCTGTCTTATCGGATGGCGTATTCTACGTTAATCTTAATGGCCGTGTCTCTGACACAGCCTGCAGGGACAGTACGTGGCCGAAGGCCTCGGACAACTGTCTGCTGTAATTTTTTTATTTTTACGTACTGTACATACACTCCGGTTCACTTATTTAAAGGCACTAGAAATTCCATATTCAGCAGCTTGTATCTTTTACAATTTCTAACCAATTTTAAAATGGAAATGGAAGCTGGACATCTTGAGATATAAACAAATCATGACAATAGTGGTTTCTTAACTAAATACCTTTTTTTGGGCAATTTTTAAAAAAAAGTCCAAAAATGTGCTATTTGTTTTTCGGTTCACTTGAATAAAGGCACTTTAGCTAATTTTAACGAAAAACAGGTTATTTTTCGTTATTATGATGGAACCAAGTTATGACAAAAAGAGGGTAATACGTTTCGAATCATTCGCCAGATGTCTCCAGTGCTTTTGAGTCATACAATTCGTTCCATAGTTCTCTATACTATTCAATACTCTTTGGCGACGACGACCTGCTTGTTTGTTCGCTGCCGCTACATCAATACCATCATACTTATTTTCAGGCAGAGACTATTGTTGTACAACAACCACGTATGTGATGCTAACGTTGTGTGTTGTTTGAACGTTTTCACTGTGATAGATTGACCTACCCGCGCCTATAGATGTTAACACATCAATTGTAGAGTTTACTAAAAATCTAAGGGAATTTAAAAAATGCAATTTATATGATCACTTTTAAACTAACTCCACAACATCATCCAAAACCCGATTAGATATTCATTATAGCGTCGTTTATCTGAACAATTTTCAATTTTCTTTTAATAGTTCATTAGCAATCACTGCATTTCTTGTTTATTTACATGCCAACATTTGCATGCCACATACGGCTAAGTTGTCAATTCTAATGCTGTTGCTGCTGCTGATGTTGACGTGGATGTTGATGTTGCAAAGCTCATGTAAATATGGTGCATTTTAATTGCGTTTAAATCATCGTTTACCAAAATAGAAATTCAAATATTGATAGACCAAAACTACACATGCGCCCACAGAAAAACATAAAAACATACCATTTTGATATACAAAATAGTTATTTACTTAATGGTTTTTAGCGAAAATAGCAGACAAAATGGATGAGATTTTACTAAAAGCTAAAACTGAAAATTCATTTGGAAAATCAAACAAGCATTTTAAACGGCAGAAAATAAATAAAGAAAGGAACCTAAAAAAAACACAATCATTTTCCATGAGAAATTCACTAGTTGCGGTTTCCTAAAGTAAATTAAATATTTATTTATAAGGGTGTCCGAAAATTCAGTTGATATTTGAATTTCATGTCATATGTCCGGCAAAACTGGCAAATTCAAATTTCCCAAATATTCAAAATGGGACTCTAAGTTACAGAGCAACGCGTTTTCGTTGCTAAGAAATATTTTAAAAATAATGAAGGGTTTTCGAACAAAATCATCTTCAGCGATGAGGCTTATTTTCATATCATGGCTTCATTCATCGTCAAAATTGCGGCATTTTGGGGTTCAGAAAATACGTGAGTGATTGTTGAAAAACAAATGCATCAACAACGTGTCACTGTTTGGTATGGATGGTACATGGAACCATTTTCCTTCACAAATGAGGCTGGTCGGGGAAAGCAGTTAATGGTCACGATATGATAAACTAGTTTTGTTGTTCCAAAATTGCATGATATGGATTTGAACGACATGTGCAAGATGGTATCACGTGTCCGAGAAAGATGGTATCACGTGCCCGAGAACTAATTCAATTAGAGCCAATCCTGCGTTAATTATTTTGTTCGAAAATTTTTAATTTCATACGAGGGAAAACGTGAACTTCAATTAGTGAAACATTTGAATAATGACCGTCACTGGCCTAGTTTGGCAAGGCAATGACTTGAACAGTCAACAATTTGGAAATATCCGTCCGCCAATGTGAGTTCAAATTCCATTTCGGATTCATATTTTTCATCATCTTTATGAAATATTCTTGATTTTTATATACGCGAAGAAAAAACTCGTTCCTCCCAAACGAAACTGCATTTCGTTTGGGGACTGTAGATAACTGAAGTTCGTTTGGGAACTGTAGTTGGGAAAAACGAACTTCTGTTAATACATACAGTTAGAGTTATGAGTTATAAGCTGAAAAAACGTTTGCGAGAAACGGAAAACGGTTCCACCAACTGTTGTTTCGGTTACATCAACCGGGTTCTAAAAAAATAAATGGTTTCCCATTAAATCCCATAATGGAATCGGGGAGAGCTTCTCACAACCAGTGAGCTGTGCGCTTTGTAGTTTTTATACTCACTGATTGGGACCTACAGTTTTACACCGGTTCCGAACGGTATTTTTGAGAAGCATTTTCATGCCTAAATACTCGACAGTGTCGCCGTCACTATGCGAGGTCACCGCCGTCGAAATAAATTTTAAGGTGGTCAGAGCAGGGATCGAACCCAGGATCTCAAGTACAAGAGGCGCGCATACTAACCATTGCACCAACGACACCCGAGTTCTAGTTACTCCAAAATACAAAAAACGTTTGCGAGAACTGAAAAACGTTTGCAGTAAACTAGTAATGAGAAATGAGAGCTGAAAACCCCTTTGCGATAAACAAAAAAAAAGTGTTCCCGCCAACTGTTGTTTCGGTTACAGCAACCGAGTTCTAGTTGCTCCAAACTAAAAAGCCTTTGTGAAAATTAAAAAACCTTTGCAGTAAACGAGTCATGAAAATTTGAGCTCGAAAAACGTTTGAGAGAAACGAAAAACGGATCCATCAACTGTTCTTTCGGTGACAGTAACCGAGTTGTAATTAAAACTTTTATTTATGGTCTTTTTATTTAAATTTCTTTTTATTTAAATTTCCAACTTTTATGATGTTGGTTTTACCCCTAAAGTTTGTTTTAAAAAAAGTTGAAATTTTTGTCTATTTTTAAATTCTTATAACCCGTTTTTGTAACTTAATTTTTGATCATTCGTACGCCTAATGACTACCGAAGATAACTTTTGGTTTTTGTACGCTTTGATTTGAGTAAAACGAAAAGAGCTTTCGTTTTACTTAAACAATTTGGTTTAGCGAAAGCAAACACCAACGAAACAAAACGTCAGATTAGACAATCAGAAAATATCAATCGTTTAGTTTGTTCACAAATGTGTTTCTTTACGCAAATTGTTGTTTAATATGAATATTTCAAACAAAAAAGTCGCTACTTGTCGCCCCAAATGCCACGGATGCAATCATTTTAAAAACACTTTAATTATCTCACTTCACTAACTTTAATTTTTCCGACTTTCCTTCTTGCAATTTGCTGTTTGTTTGTTTTATTTTGTCTGCAATCAGCTGATTCCAAGTGTTGCCTGCAGTTTGCTAAATTTTGGTATTTTCCGATAGAAAGAGCTTTTAAAATCAACAAGAATAAAACATTGGCAACAATGTACTTTGACATAAGGGCAGCTAGTAAAATGAGCTTTCACTCCCGGACGAAAATGGAACAAAAACTCAAATATAAACTTGATCGTCTGGGTAGCAATCGCACGTCTGCTTAAACAAAAAAGTTCACTGAACAGGCTATTAGTATTAACTTCACTTGTCTGCATGCATGTCGAAAAACTTTGGATTGATTTTTAACCCTTTTCCAGTGATCCAATCTAGCTGAAACTTCTCACACAAGCTAATGGCGACGACAAAAATGAACGATCAAAATATGGGCAGGATTGGCCAAAGGGGCCTGGTACCTCCCATACAAATCACAAATTAAAAATCCATTATTTCATATATAAAGAATTTATATTCAAAAACTACGTTTTTTGCGGGTTGGTTTTTCACTGTCTACTTACGCGTCCGTCTCGCCTTGAAGCGCAGCAAACTATGATGTGTGTGATCACTTTTATGTGAATGCGTGAGTGTGTATAGCAAACGAGTGGATAAGACTGTATATACCGTCGTCAAAATGACAGAAATTTACGTTCTTCGTAATCTGTGTTTCAGTTATCGCAAACGTTTTTTTAAATTTGCGGCAAATGTAATTTTGTATGCGTTTAATGTAAACGAGAACTCGTATGCAACATCATGATACACATTTGCGATAAGTTTATTTGGGAGAACTACATGAACGGTTGCGATTAATAAATTAATACAAATCAATCAAAGTATTGTTGTGGTTACCGAGCAATAAACGGTTTTTTCCTTTGAGTGTACTTATTGTGATGTATTTATGTATGTGTTGGTACTTACGGATCTAATGATGAACTTGTCACGGAGTTCGAAAGTAGTCATGCCACTGAGGGCGCTTAACTGAACGATATATTAATCCAACAGAATCCCACCATTTTCACATTAGAAACATATTCCTGACCTTGTAAAACTATCAAAATCGGACCTAAAACTCAAATTCAACAACTCATCATTAAACATCGCGAGTTTCGTAAACTTCATAGATGTTTTGAAAAAAATTTCTTAAACGGTTAGCGAACTTCAAAACAAGTTTCGTCAAAACATCATAAAAAATTTTACAACTTCTTGCTTTCAACAAGACGGTGCCACATGCCGTAGATTTCGAGAATACTGGTATTACAATTCAATCTTGCTTGAATTTTGGGACACCCTTTATGATCTGAAATAGAGTAAACGTTTCAAATTATGATGAGTACTCTCCGCTGTTTATACAGTAGGAATCGTTTTATTTGGGCTGCTTATTTTTCATTATATTGAAGGTTTGTTAGCAAATGAGAATCCATATAAAGCCAGATATTAATATTTAATTTTAGCTCAAGTCAAACGGCATAATAGCCACTAGAAATTAAATATCTCCAATAATTTGGACGTTATTTAATACTGAATTAACACTCAATGCTTAAAATAAAATTATTTATCTCCAATGCAATAACCATTATATTAGAGATGCAATTTTATCCAAGCACTTGAGATACCCTCGAAAAGGGGTTGTCTTTGAAACCAGGTGCACCCTTTCAGAGTTATTGGAACGATGTTCCATACCGGACTTGCGGGATGGGGACTAAATTAAAAAAACTTTAAACAATTTTTGTTTTAACACTATTATGCTACAAACCACTATTATCAACTATATTGTTTCCTTTCCCTTTGGTTTGTGTCTAGACTAAATAGATGTATCACAAATGTTGGGAAATTTCTTCTTCAATGGGAAGTTTTCTAGGTGGAGCCTGTAACCAATATTTACTATACTTGCAGTTTTTAACCCAATAAAAAGTAAATTAAGAATAGCCAAAGTGAAAGAAGTTTAAAAAAAGAAAAAAGAAAAGTTCTTAAATAACTGCCTTTTCTTAAAAAAACTAAATTTTCTCAAAAAAAAAAACTATTCATATCCTTAAACAAAGTTCTGAAAAAAACACCTTATCTTACAGAAGTGCCTGTGCTTAAAAAATAATGTACTTACAAAAAGTACCTTTTCTTAAAAAAATTTATTTATTTTTAAACAAGGACCTTTTCTTAAAAAAAACACATTTTCTTACAACAAATTGCCTTTTCTTAAAAAACTAAATTTTGCTTAAAGAGTACCTTATTTGTGAAACAAAATAATATTTCTTGAGGTATGTAAGTACCTACTTTTAAAAATTGACCTATTCTTGAATAAAGGGTAAATTTTACAAAAACATTCCATTTCTTAAAAAAAGATATTTTCTTCAAATAAAAAAACATTCTATTAAAGAAATAAAATTTTGAACAAAAATTCCTTTCTTAAAAGTACATTTTCTTAAAAATACAGTACCACTTTTCTTTTCTTGAGATAGGTAATCTTTCTGGAAATAAGTATATTTTCTTAAAGAAATAACCTTTTCCAAAAAAGAGTACCACTTCTTTAAATAGTACCTGTTCTAAAAAGTACTTCTTCATTCTCTTATATGTACTTATATATACTCTTACTCTTCATACTCTTATGGCTTTTTCTTACAGAAAATACTTCTTCTTAAAAATAGAACCATTTCTTAAAAAAAAAATATAACAAGCCTGTGTTAGATAAGACGGGCGCATAGGTCAGACGTAGAATACGTTAGTCATTTTGCAATTAAAATATATGAATTAAATATGATTTTTGATAAATGATTTAAATCTATCTAATATATACGCATACAGCTAGCTGATAGCTAGTTATTAAGATTTTGTAACATAAGTAGGCGTTTGCATGTATTAAAGTTAATTAATTTTAGATAGGATCAGTTATGTGTGATAAGTTATTTTATGTATGTACAGTATAATTTTTAGTAAAATAAGACAACAACAAAACTACCAAAATGATGGCGATAACCCAAATAAGTTTGGAAACCACTGATCTAAACGATAGTTTTGAACAAGATTTATTAATTTATTTTTTAGTTTGTGTGCTCGAAGACTGTATGCCATATGTTTAAGGATGAAACTACATATATCTAGTTTAACGTATTACATTATAGCGACATCTTCATTTGAAGTACAGCTACAGCAATACATTTTATGATATGGCAGCACAATAGATTAGCTGCTTTCCAACTACTTCCCAATCTATTCACAGAAATGTGTTTAGGAAAAACGCCATTGATATAGTGAGCGTATACATCGCCAATCCTTTATATTAATGTACATACACACACATTTACACGCTGCTCGCAGAAGTAAACAAACGACAGAAAAGATCTGTAAACTTTCCCTCCCTTCATTTTATGTTCCCATCCAAACGAACTAATAACCGACCGATCCAACAAAACGAAATGTACACACACACACATTTACACGCTGCTCGATAAATAACCAAAGCACAGCAAAGCCAAAATCATTTGATTTCACAACAACAACAAAAACAACAGCGGCATGTTCAAAAAAAGTCTAAAATATCATGCTCTTAAATATTTATTTCCTTAACTACATAAAACTTTTATATATACACATATAATTTTTTTAATGTAATTCGAAACAAAACATATTACCAAAACTGAGTAACATATAAAAATTGCTAAAATATGTTTTAATATTTAAGTAAAAGTGGGTGAAAGTTGACAAACATTTTCTCAAAATGTTGTGCTCCAGATCAACACCCCTACCTTACCGTATAACGTATTCTACGTTAAAACATTAGCTTTTAATAAAACAAGTACCTCTGTTATAAAAAGGACATTTTCTGGAAAATATAATACATATTCTTAAAAAAGGACCTAAATATATAATTTTTAAGAAAAAAAATTCTTTCTATAAAAAAATACATTCTTAAAAAAAGTTTACCATTTTACGAAAAGTATATTTTCGTAAAGATCCATTTAAATTATCGCATTTTTCAACGGGCGCCTTAGGCGTGTTGGAACTTTCTAGTACATAATATATAGCGAAATGAACTTCGTTCAAACCCGGTGTCCCCTGACACATCATGTGATTTTTTTGTATATTTTAAAATTTTTTCAATACGAAGTTTTCCAAAAACCTTTAAAATATGTAAAAATTGCAAAATAAAGGGTGTCTCAGTGAGAATGGACTTTTTTACTTTAAAATAAAAACACGTATTTTTTGACACAGTTGTAATTTTTTTACTGTATTGTAAAGAAGGTATCTTCCGATTAAGTATGGAATACATTATCCGTCAAATGACCCCCACGGCTCTGATGACAGGTCGTTAATCTTTTCATGAAATTTCCATTACTTTTTCGCAGAAATGTGGTTGGATCTCAGATTGGACTTAGTCGCATTATCCAGAGATTTCAAAAAACTCCATAGAAAAAATCGAACGGCGTTAAATCGCATGATCTTGGTGGCCAGCTGACATCAGAATTTCTTGAGGTAAGTTGTTCTGGAAATCGTTGCTGCAATAAATAAATTGTTACATGCGCGGTGTGGCAGTGGCTTCGTCTTGCTGAAACGATTGTGTCTCACTTTCTCGACTGAAAATTCTTCGAAGGTTGCGAGCGGCTGAGACCTTCCAAATTTTTGTATGTAATAAGTTTTCGCATTTATAACGAGCTGTTCTTTAGTAAAGCGCTCCATTTTTAATAAAAAGAATAAACATATGTGACAGCTGCCAAATTTCAGAGTTGCCACTTGAACAAAAAAAAATACACTAAATTTAAGAATGTCAATCTTACTGAGCCACGATTCTATAGCGTTGTTGTTTCGATTATATCAAGATTTTCATTGTGGTTATGAAGGAACGAAAGTGAAAATATCGCAATTATGGTTCTTGTATTAAAACGCTTTATTTTCCACCAAATTTTCCACATTTATCAGCGTATATTACAAGATGATGTCAACAGATCTGAAGATGTTTAAGGGCGGTCGTTTGTGATGTGCTGCCATCGTTTATATATAGAACGGTGTTCACGTCAGTGAACAATGGTAACCCTAACACCATCAACACCCCATCATCAGCTGTTGATTTTTACCCTCACCAACGGCAACCAACTTCAAGCAGTACATCAAGGGCAGTTCGAGTGAATTTTTGTGAAAGTTTTTACATTCTAAAACTAAACTAGCTAAAATCTTAAAACTAAAGTTAAAATCCTAAAAGGTTTAAATTCTAAAACTAAACTAGCTAAAATCTTAAAACTAAAGTTAAAATCCTAAAACGATAGTGAAAATTGTAAAGCAAAAGTTAAAATATTAATTCTAAAGTTAATTCTAAAACTAAATTCTAAAGCAAAAGTTAAAATCTTAATTCTAAAGTTAAAACTTAATATTAGTTAAAAGGCTGAGTAAAATAGCATTGTGAATAACTAAAATAATCAAATTTTAACACCAATTTATGAACTAAAACCCTAACCCTAAAATTATAATATATGTTGTGAATTCTAATAAAGTAACCTATATTGTAACGTTTACCGAAAATCCCTATTTACTTGATTTGGAATTACATATATGTAGGCATATATTTATGTATTGTTTCAATGTCACTGTTTCACTTTTACTTAAGGTTTGAAAGGACCATGTTGAGGAATCGAACAAGACACAAGCCATTGTATCATATTTTAATTCAGTCGCACTTGATAAGTGTTTGACAAAATTTTGGGAAATTGAAGAAGCCCCAGGAACATCCATTAAGCCTGCCGAAGATTCTTTTTGTGAAGAAACTTATAAAAAGACAACCCTACGCCTACCCAATGGCCGGTATCAAGTTAATCTTCCGTTTCGTATCCCACGACTTGAGTTAGGAAACTCACGTCATGTGGCAATGGCTCAATACTTAAGGAACGAGAAGAATCTAATGAAGAAACCCGAGTTGAAGAAAGAATATGATAACGTGCTACAGGAATATGTTGACTTAGGTCATATGAAACCCATAGCCTACAAACCTAACACTTCTTCAACTGATCATTATTATCTACCCCATCATGCTGTTGTAAAACCTGATCGTGTTACAACAAAGGTTCGAGTTGTTTTTAATGCGTCAAGCAAAACCTCGAATGGCAGCAGCTTAAATGATGCGTTACACATTGGTCCCACACTACAACAAGATTTAGTTGTATTAATCTTGAAATGGCGCTTTTATAAGATCGTCTATAACGCCGACATTACAAAAATGGACAGGCAGATCTTATTGAACAACACCCACACACCCTTTCAGCGAATATTATTCCGCAAAAGCGTAAATGAACCCATTCAAGATTATGAGCTTCAAACAGTCACGTTTGGAGTGAATTGCGCGCCATATTTGGCAATTCGTACCCTACACGAACTGGCTAAAGACGTACAAAATACCCACCCAATTGCTTCAGATATTTTGAAGAATTACATGTACGTTGATGATGTTTTAGCTGGAGCGCATACTCTTAATGATGCTAAATTAGCTCAGAAGGAATTGATAACAGTATTAGATTCCGCCGGGTTTCCATTAAGAAAGTGGGTTTCGAACTCTGTGGATCTATTAACACACTTACCCAAAGATCATTTACTCAACGTTGATTTACTTACCCTTCCAGAATCAGATAATGCTAAAACTCTTGGAATTCGCTGGAATGCGAGAGAAGATTTATTTTTCTTCAATGTACCCTTAATTGACCGAAAAGCAGGAAACACTAAGCGTACAGTTCTATCTGATATTGCGCGTCTTTTTGACCGAGCTGGTTGGTTGGCACCGATTGTTATTTCTGCTAAAATTATTATGCAGCAAATTTGGCAAGATAACACAGCTTGGGATGAATGTATTAAACCCCTTACCCTCGTAAAATGGCAAAAGTTTTTGCAATTTTATGACAATATTAATCAAATTCGTATTCCGAGATGGATTCAATTTACCCCCTCAGCCAAATATGAGATTCATGGCTTTTCAGATGCCTCTGAAAAAGCATACTCTGCAGCTTTATATGTACGAGTCAAGCCCATAAACGGACCAAACGCCGTAACCCTGCTTTTCGCTAAGACGAGAGTTGCACCCATTAAAGTTCTGTCTTTACCCAAACTAGAACTTTGTGGTGCTGTATTGCTGGCCAATATGGTACACAATTTAATTCCTCAACTCAACTTACCTGTACATCACACGTATTTTTGGACAGATTCGACCATCGTGTTGGCTTGGCTTAATAAGCATCCAAACTCTTGGAACACTTTTGTAGCGAATCGTGTATCTGCTATTTCCCGGACAGTTGGAGTGGAAAACTGGAACCACATAGCATCATATGATAACCCTGCTGACGTCGCAAGCCGTGGATGCACAGCCGATGACCTAAAAGATGATTCACTTTGGTGGAATGGACCCCCTTGGTTGAAGGATTCCGTGTCAACATGGCCAAGTACAACACAAAATTTTGTTACTCAAGCTGAAGCAAAAATTGGTAGTTCTTTTAGTACTACCGTAGTGACCCACCCTACCCACAATAGAAATAAATCCTCGGATAATACGAATGATGATACCCACCCAGACATTCTAAAAAGATTTTCAAAATGGTCTAGAGCTCTTCGAGTCTCATCTTATGTTAATCGATTTATTGATCGTGCCTCATGTACCCGTAAGAACACTATTCGTCATGAACGAGTTGTTCTTGATCCAACAACAACAAAATCAGTCGAAGAGAGGCTGAAAATCTTGTTGAATCACCCAAGTATTCAACTTGAGGCACAAGAAATACAATCAACGAAAGATAGACTAGTAATTATATGTCAAAATCTTTATTTTCAAGAAGAATATAACTGCTTAAAAAGGAAAACCCCAATACCCAGAAAAAGCACCCTTCTTACCCTTACACCCTTTCTAGACTCTAAAGACATCATGCGTGCAAATGGACGATTAGCTAGCTGCAACGCCTTGTCATACGATGAAAGGCACCCAATTTTGTTACCCTATGCTAGCTCATTTGCCAAACTACTAACGCATCACGTCCATTTGATAACATTACACGGAGGAAATCAGGTAATGCTTAGAGTAATTCGTTCAGGCTATTGGATTCCAAAGCTTCAGAATCTTATAAGCTTTGTGATTAACAATTGCTCACCCTGTACGCGATACAAAAACCATCAAGCGACTCAATTTATGGCAGCCTTACCTCCAGAACGTACTCAGATATCAAGACCCTTTTGTAATGTTGGAGTTGATTTTGCAGGACCTTTTGAAATCAAAAATTACACTGGACGAGCATGCAAAATTACAAAGGGTTACGTATGCGTCTTTGTTTGCTTTGCAACAAAGGCAATTCACTTGGAACCTACTTCAGACCTCTCTACACAAGCGTTTATGGCGGCATTTGCCCGATTTTTTTCGAGACGGGGATGCCCTGCCGCTATTTATTCAGACAACGGTAAGAACTTCATTGGAGCAAGTCAGTTGCTGAAGAAAGAGCGTCAAGAATTTATGAAAACCCTGAGAGGTTCTGTCGTGTCTAATAATAGTTTCCAGAACTTGACGTGGCATTTTATTCCGCCAGGAGCTCCTCACATGGGAGGTTTATGGGAAGCTGGAGTGAAGAGCTTCAAATCGCATCTCAAAAAGTCTAACATCCAGAGATATACTTTTGAAGAACTGGCTACCCTACTTGCTCGAATTGAAGGATGTCTCAACTCAAGACCACTCAGCCCGTCAAGTGAAAACCCACAAGACTTAAACCCTTTAACCCCAGGTCACTTTTTAATTGGATCGGCTTTATTCACCCCTGCTGAACCAGATCAAAGCGAAGGAAATGTTTCCCTGGCAAATAGATGGCAGAAGCTCAGGATTCAACACCATTACTTCTGTCGGAGATGGAAGGATGAATATCTAAAAGAGCTCCACAAGAGATACAAGTGGAAGCACCCACAACGTCAAGTTGAAGTAAATGATGTGGTAGTTGTAAGACAGGATAATCTACCCCCTAATGAATGGTCACTCGGATGTGTGATCAAGGTTTACCCAGGTTCCGATGGTCGTACAAGAGTCGTAGACTTACGCACCCCCACGGGGAACTTAACTCGACCTATAGCAAAAGTCGTAGTTCTGCCCACTAAATGATTTTAACCCTCTTGTCTTATTAACTAACACCCACTTGTATACTAAACCCTAACATTTCATACTCATCCATAAAACACTTACACTTACCCATAATACACTCACACACATACTTACCCCCCAAGCTTAGTATGTAAAGATTGGATCATTGTTAACATTTTATTTAACTCTTTAATGTTTAACATTCAGATACACCAATTTACATGATAAACCCTTAGATTCTCGCCCAACTGGTGTATCTTATCAAAATGATCCACCCTTTATATATTAAGACTACGCTAACCCACTCATACTCAGTCATCCATTTTCTAATTTAATCATTCTAATTTACACAGAAAATGGCACCCAGACACAACAATAGCCAGGCACGTCGTGGACGTCAGGCTTCTGACCAGAAGAATCGCCAAAGGTCTGATCGTAGAATCGTCACCAATGAGGACAGACCGAGAAGAAACAATGCCAGTCGACATTCTTCCCCAAGTCGCCGTTATTTCGGATGCGGTATATGCAAGGCAGACCATCGGCTCACCGCTTGTAAACAATTTGAGCGCATGAATTTGTCGAAGAAATACAAAACGGCGGTCAAATTGCATTACTGCGTGAATTGCTTGGCTCGCAACCATTTAATTGGGGAGTGCACCAGCAAAAATCGATGCCAAAAATGTGGTGGCAAACATCACTCCGTTCTACACGGACCTCAAAGAATCTTGAGTGGTATTTCGTCTAAGAGTTCGACGACGCCAGCTCCTATTCTACCATCAGCACCAATTGCCGCTCCTCGATTGTCGAAGGTGTCTGTGCAGTCAACCCTATTAGCCTCAACAATCGCAAAAACCTTCGTTCCGACGGCCATGATTCAGGTAGTTGCGAAAAAGAAGACACAGTTGGTTAGAGCTGTGTTAAATCCCAGCCTCACCATGTCCCGCATAGCAGTGTCGCTTGTACGGGACAGTGGCCTCTCGCCTTTCAAACTTGACGAGCAGGTCTACGCGAAAGTTGAGATGACGGCGCACATATCATCAGCTGTCAAGTATGAAGCTTACATGTTGGTAGTAGATGACTTACCCAAACCCCCCTACCGAAGCGCCGTGAGTGACACGATTAAGGAAAAGGTTTGCCGCATTTCTTTAGCCGACCCGGACTTCTATGGCAACTCTCCAGTATCAATCGAGATTGGTGGAGACCTATACACCTCGATCCTAAGGTCTAATACGATCCGGGTAGATGGAGGATCATTGATTGCCCAAGACTCCTCCCTTGGTTGGTTGGTCATGGGATCGATTTCAACCTGAACACACCATTTCACCCGAACAAGTATTTGTTTTATAATATTCACCTTTGAAGTACCCTAAACCCTCATTTGAACACATAAAAATAAGTGTCTTTTTACTTCACAGGTTCCCCAGGGCCGGGAGAATGTTCACGTCAGTGAACAATGGTAACCCTAACACCATCAACACCCCTTCATCAGCTGTTGATTTTTACCCTCACCAACGGCAACCAACTTC
The DNA here is from genome assembly GCA_963931995.1 of Phaonia tiefii. Taxonomy (NCBI): domain Eukaryota; kingdom Metazoa; phylum Arthropoda; class Insecta; order Diptera; family Muscidae; genus Phaonia; species Phaonia tiefii. The sequence continues at coordinate 290,129,858 of OZ008368.1, forward strand.
AAGCAGTACATCAAGGGCAGTTCGAGTGAATTTTTGTGAAAGTTTTTACATTCTAAAACTAAACTAGCTAAAATCTTAAAACTAAAGTTAAAATCCTAAAAGGTTTAAATTCTAAAACTAAACTAGCTAAAATCTTAAAACTAAAGTTAAAATCCTAAAACGATAGTGAAAATTGTAAAGCAAAAGTTAAAATATTAATTCTAAAGTTAATTCTAAAACTAAATTCTAAAGCAAAAGTTAAAATCTTAATTCTAAAGCTAAAACTTAATATTAGTTAAAAGGCTGAGTAAAATAGCATTATGAATAACTAAAATAATCAAATTTTAACACCAATTTATGAACTAAAACCCTAACCCTAAAATTATAATATATGTTGTGAATTCTAATAAAGTAACCTATATTGTAACGTTTACCGAAAATCCCTATTTACTTGATTTGGAATTACATATATGTAGACATATATGGACGGTAAGGTTTATTAACCCTATTCAACCCTCTCCCTCTAACCCGTTAAAACAAACGGTTTAGCCTCTAAGTCGACAGACACAGCGCGTCAGAATTGCTGCGGTGACCCATGATGGGCTGGACTTCAAAAACGTTTGGAACTGGCATCTAAAATTAATTTAACACATTAACACATATTATGAGAACAAGAATTAAACAATTTTTACTAAATGTAAATCAGAAATCAATAGAAAACTAAGTTGTAAATTGAACCCTTGGTAACTCACTTTTTTTGAAAAACAATATTTTCCTTCTATCAATGTTTCCCGTTTAATGTTTTTTTAATTTAATTTTAATAATTTAAATATCATCTGTTGACTTTTTTCTTATTGAAAACAAAATCAGATACCATAGAAACATTAAGAGAAGAAAAATATTGGTTTTGGAATAATTGAGTTAACACCTTCTTTCACTAGGGGGCTTCAATTCGTTTGTGACAATCTCTACTTCAGATATGAGAACCTCTCATTCGGCTGTGACAAACTGTAGGTATTCTAGTTCAGCTTTGCTGACCCCTAATTCGGTTGCTACGATCTCTAAATCTCAACCTCTAATTCGATTGAGACAACGTCTGATTCTGTCTCAACTGCTGTCACAACTGAATATTTCGTTGGGTGCAAACATCCAGAAATTATAACTTCTTACAGTTCATTTACCTGAAATAGAAAATCCTTTGGTACCACCGCTAGCTAGTTGAGGCTTATTTTTGACCGTGAATCTTATTGTAGGAAAAGGACCAGATATCACTTAATATTTCTTAGAAGAAAATTTATGCAGCCATTTATAAAAAATTATTTATTATTTTAGTAGAATGAATAATTGGTATATTCGCGTGTCACTTCATAATTGTTGCCGGTAAATAAAAAAGGATTTGAATACATTTGCTTTATTTGTGGAGTTGGGATGTGAATTCAAAATTTTAACATTGCCGAATTGGAGTCGGAGTTTACAACATTGTAGGAAAACTCCACGTTGCTCTTTTCTACTTCGCTTAATTCTAACTTATAAGATAAATAATATGGCTTTGAAAATATAAAAAATTCTATTAACATTTGCTTTACCATAACTATTTTGCAAACATTATTGCAAAATTTTCTCCGAAATAATCAGAACCACCATGGTATTTTCTCTTGGTAAACCATGGAAAAACTTTTTCCTGCTAAGGTGATTTCACACGTAGCGCATTTGCATTCTTTTCTCTCCTCCGCTTTAAATTAAACTTTTCATTGCCAGTATATGTAAAACCCGGTTGGAAATTTTGTCTTGAAGTCATTGGAAGTAGTATTTTCTAATGATGAGGTCAATAGGTAGCGATTGTCTATACTTTATAAGACCGCCACAACTCAAAATTTACCACTTTTGAACTGAGTACTACATGGTATTCTCCTGGAAAATTTCTTTCGGATAAACTAATTCCACTATATAAAAGGATAATTTGGGAGAATTTTGAAATTAGCATTTTCCGGACAATGCTATACAACTTGAAACTTTCAAAGTGAATTTTTGGGAAACTATGGTTTTGGTGTAATGACTATGATCTGGATTATTGGTCAAGATGGTGATATCCATCAGCGATGTGGCTAAACCTATTTTGCAATCACGCCTATTAAGGTATAACACATGTGAAGGCATTTTTTCAATGTCTGATTACCAACGGGTGTGATGGTAATGCAGATAACTACTACTGCTTAGGCTTCTTAATATCAATGTCCAGCATAATAAAAATGTCATCTTTCACTTTAACCGCTCGTATAAGGTTGGGGTTCTAATTCAACGGCCGCAGTCTTTAACAACAATGGAGTGTGGTTTGAGGCCAAAGTGGTAGAAGATAATAGCTACAATCCGTGTTAGCATTTCTTAAGCTTGTACTGTGTCCGGGAGTGGTTTAGATGTCATCTTTCAACACAACATTGCGGTCGCATTGTAAATATATGCCACATGATAAAAGGCATCACAAATACCTATCAGCAATCTTCACTGGTCTTACAGAGTATGTGAAAATGATAAGTACTAGAGATTGGCACGTGAGTCCGTTTTAACACAAAAGGAAGACGGATACTCAAGCGCGAAGATATTATTGCTTCTGACATTCACGTATTTTGATCGTACTCACACTCGCTCGTAAATGACGCATGATTTACGGGTTTCACGGCAATCACGCCTATCTCTATTTGGTACCACAGTAATGGGGTACAGGACCAGTTGCGAAAGCACACTATCCATTTAGGTACATTCATTACCACTAGAGTGTCCAAACGGTAACCCGAAAACGGTGTAACCGGCTAAACGGTTTTTTGCTATCAACTGTGTGCTAGGGTTTTGACAAACACGATTTTCGAGCAAACCGAAAACTTGTGTTAATATCCTTAAACAAAGTAATAATACATTCTCGAATTTTAATGACAATTTGGATTAACAAACATGATTTCCATAGAATAATACATACATAGATAAACTTATTCTCTCATCTGACGTTTCATTTCACACTCTTCATCGTAGGTTTTTGGAAATGAGAGCAATTAAATTTAAAATTAACTTACACCAGGTGGAGTTACAAAATATGTTCACTTAACTTTTTCCTGTCGTTTTGATGTAGAACTGAAAAATTTAAATATATTTTGCACTTTTTTGTTGACTTTTGTCGTTGGTATACATTTTTATTGTATTTAACACAACTAGTTTGCCACAAAAATACGAAATTCGCTTGTTGTTCCTTTGTAGATCGCTGTATACTATTGCCACTATCTGGTATAATTGAACCCATATTTTCCACCTCCAATGTTTACTTTCCATCGTACCTATGACGTTTAATTTATTGAGCGAATAAAAGCTTGTATGGTATGTATTATTCTATGATGATTTCTGTTTTCAAATATGATATTATACTTCAATAAGTTCTAGATGACATTTCTAGGGACTTTTTTTTACTAAAATTTCAAAATGATTTTATGATTTGAATAAGAATTTAAAATTTTTTTGTTTCAAATTTCGTAATGAACTTAATAAGATTTTCATACCTGAAAACGTCGTCCAGTTTTGGTAGTTGATTTTAGAATTTGAATCAATACGAGTTTGAATAAAACTTTAAAATTTTATATTAAACACGCATTCCAAATTGGAATACTATGTAAATTTAATTAAAATGTGATTGTCAAATTTAAATGCAGTTTTAAACACAAACAGGTATATGAAATGTATTTGCTACATATGTAATTTAATTTATAACAAAACACCGAAAAAACTGTTCCACCGAAAAAACTCGTTCCTCCCAAACGAAATCTGAATTAACTGAAATTCGTTTGGGGACTGTAGTTGGGAGAAACGAACTTCTGTTAAGGATAACCGAAAAATGTCTTGCTAGCAAACGAGTTATGAAAAACATCAGCTGAAAAAAAAAAACGTTTGCCAGAAACGAAAAACGGTTCCGTCAACTGTTCTCTCGGGTACACCAACCGAGTTGTAGTTGATCCTATCTAAAAAAACGTTTGCGAGAACTGAGAAATGTTTGCAGTAAACGAGTTATGAAACGAAAAACGGTTCCACCAACTGTTCTTTCGGTTAAAGCAACCGAGTTGTAATTAAAACTTTTTTTTATGGCTTCCATAAGCTCGTTTTTGTTTAAATTTCCAACTTTTATTATCTTGGTTTTACCTATAAAGTTTTTTTTAAAAAAGTTAGAATTTTTGTCTATTTTTTCACTGTATACTTACATATCTTGCATTCAAATAACAACTAAAAGCGCAGCAAACTACAACGCGTCAATTGTCCAACCCATAGACTAGTACTTATAGTAGACTTAATAGTTCGCTCTGCAAATTTATTGCACTTGGCCTGGTGTGATATGAACGTTGGATGTCGAAAAAATTTCTTCAATAATACCATAAAGAGGGAATGCTTCAAAACAACCAACAAATAACAACAACGGTATTTCATTTTGTGTGTTAAAATTACTGTGTTAAATACAACACAAATGCATGCTAATACTAACAGTCAATAAAAAAATGTAAAACACATTTAACTTTCACAGTTTTTCACCAAAACGACCTGAAAAATTGAAGTCAGAAGTTATTGTAATTCCATATCTCTCTATCAAACCGACCGCATCGAGAAGAGTGTGAAAGGAATCGTCAGGTGAGCCAAATATTCTCTCTAGTATGAATTACTCTATGGTCCAACCAAGTGATATCGACAAGGTAGAAGCATTAGTGTTTGTGATCACTTAGTTGTGTTTTCGTGAGTGTGTATGTCAAGCGAGTGGATAGGACTTTGTATACAGTCGACAGAATGAGAGAATGAGCGATATTTACGTTCCTCGTAATCTGTGCTCTCATTAGAAAAATGGCAAATTTCAGTTATCGCAAACGGTTTTTAACTTGCGGCAAATATAATTTTGTACGCGTTTAATGCAAACGAGAATGCGTTTGCAACAACATGATACACATTTGCGATATATGAGTTTATTTGGGAGAACTACATGTACGATTGCGATTAATAAATAAATACAAATCAATGAAAGTATTGTTATGGCAACCGAGCAATAAAACTGAGTTTTCGAACAATCCGAAAACCGGGTTTTAAAATTACCGGTTTTTGTACACTCTAATTACCACATGCAATACAGATAATGAGGCGAGTTTTTCCCCAGCACCATGCCAAAGCTTTTAAATGTCATCCTTGCAATGGTATACTTGAGGCAAACAATATCGGGCAAAACAATATTTTTGAAGAGAATGAATGTTGCTCTGATCATAAAGATATCGGATTCGAGAAGGTATCCCAAATACTTACTAAAAGTTAATTTATCCAGAATAAACCCAAGAGGAAAAAAGAAGACAACCTAATGGACCGAAGAATTTGCAAATAATTGTTTGAAGAGACAATTTGTAAATGCGGCTGTCGCTGCTGAATTGCAGTTTCTAAAACCAAATTAAGATTGTCACGACTGAATTTCGTCCACACATGTGAAATTCGGTTGAACCATAATTGAACCATAATTCGGTTGAACGGTTGTGGCCACTGAAACTTCAATTATATTCTTTCTGTTATATAATTTGTTTTATAATTCAGGTTGCAACAACCAAATTTGGAATTAATTCGCATGCGGTTCAGGTACAAAAGCCGAATATGGCGTCAATTCGGCTGAAACTCTTGTATCTGGTATAAATTCGTTCGCAATAACCGAATTTGGCGTTAGGCCAGTTGCAAAGATCGAGATTAGCGTCAAGTATGTTGCTGTAACCGAATTTCTCATGAATTATGTTGAGACAACCAAATTCATTTTCAATTACCACAACATAAGTCTATATAACTCAAACCTGGGGTTTTAATTTCGAAAAACAAATTTAATATTAAAAAGCTAGAAATCATTTACAATTGTTGCGGTCGCGGTTACACCAATGCCTTTTTGTGGTTGATAGCAAAGGTAAGTAAAAATATTGTAATTCTTTCGTCTGCATTAAAACGTCCTATTTTGCAGAAAATATCCATATTTATCAGTATGCATTCTAAGTAGATGTCAATTGCTTATTTCATTAAGATCGGTGGTTACAGCTGTGCTACCACATCTCTTTTATAAAGAGGTGTTATATCCTGTATCGCGGCTGTGAGAATCTCTAATTCGGCTCCAACAACCCGTAATTAGATTAAGACATTCTCTTATTTGTCTGTGACAACCTCTAGTTCGATTGTAACAGCGTCTAAATCGGCTCGGACAATCTCTAATACGGTTGTCATAAACTCTAAAGAGGTTGATACAAGATCTGAATCCGCTGGGACGACCTCTAGTGGGGTATAATAACCTCTTAATCCGGTTACGACTAAATCGGCTGGCTCAACCGAATTTTTCTATAAGTGCCGGAAGTCATGCCGGAAACTATTTGATAGATCCCATGAATTCCCTTAATTTGCTTATGAATAACAATTTCCTTCGGGTCTTGTTGAACGAAGCGACTCAAGTAGATGAACATAATACCTCTAATGCGAGGGAAATTATTTCTCAACTGTGGATCGCATGGATTATCAGAAGCTTCAAGCACTTTAAGTGCACTGGGCTTGACATGGACTCTCCAGCAAATGTTCAGAATATGACCGTTAAGGTTAGCCATCGCATTATACCCGAAGGTACCACGGAACCTATCATTGAACGCGTGTAATTAAATAATTAAGCATACAGGGAGTGCCAAATAATTGCGGGACAGCAGCATATATAGTTTAACACCCAACATAGTTCAAATTGCCGACGTTACCCCTCTATACCAGTAAGGGGGCTATAAGTCATAACTGGAGATTCTCCCGTAGATTTTTCACTAGACACTGATAAGTACCTGATATTGGACATATCATCTACTGATATGAACTGAACTCAATAGGTGTCTCAGTATGACTGCACTTTTTTATTTTAAAGTAAAAACACGTATTTTTTGAGATAGTTGTGTGTTTTTTTTTGGGTTGTAAAGATGATATGTTCCGATTAAATACGGAATAAAATATCCATCAAATGGCACCAACGGCTCTGATGACAGGCTATTGCTCTTTTCATGAAATCTTCCATAACTTTTTCACAGAGATGTTATTCTATCTCACCGCTGACGCGTTAGATTTCGGATTTGAGCTCAGGAATTGTTTCTGGTTAATTTGTATAAAGGCGAGATTTCACAAAACCCCAAAGAAAGATCTCGCACGGGGATAAATCGGCTGATCTTTGTGGTCAGTTGACAAAAGAATTTCTTGAGATAATTTGTTCTGGAAATCGTTTCTGCAATAAATCGATTGTTTCATGCGCTTTGTGCCAGGTGGCGCCGTTTTGCTGAACCTACATGTTGTCCAGATCCACGCCGTCAATCTAAGACCATAAGAACTGCGTTATCAAGTTCCTGTAATGAATGCCGTTCGCAGTCACTGCGATTTTGGCCTCATCTTCAAAAAAGTAAGGCCCAATCACGCCGTCTGACCAAAATCCGCACCAAACAGTTGCTCGTTGTGGCTGCTTTTGATTCTCGTGGATTGCATGAGGATTTTCTTAGCCCCAAATTCGACAATTTTGTGTATTTACAAAGCCATTCAGATGGAAATGCGTCTCAACAGAGAAGATGAGTTTTTTTTTTTGAAAAATTGACATTGACTTCACTTTTTTCCATTACCCATTGAACGAATTACCGGCGCTTACCATGGTATGCTGGTTTGAGCTCCTGAGTGAGCTGCATTTTGTATGCCTGAAGGTGGTGGTATTGTGGCAAAATTCGCTACGTAGTGCTACGTGAAATGTGAAGTTTATAAGTACGATGCCGAATTGATGTTTTCGGGTTTTCTCGGACACTCTTGTTTACAACAGCGATGTTGTCAAGAGACTGACCGGTACGTTGACGCACAGTGATCCTACTATCCATACCTGACGCAGTTTCTTCAAATTGTTTGATTATTCTTCTAATGGCTGAGACATTAGACCTTTTCGACTGAAAATTCTTCGAAGTTTGCGAGTGGTCTCAGTATAACTTTCCAAATTTTCGAAATAAGTTTTAACAATTATAACGCCTTGTTCTTTCAAAAGTGCTCCATTGTTAACAATCGGAATAAACACGGAATTTAATCGGAATTTAACAATCGGAATAAATGCTGCCAAATTTTAGAGTTGACACTTGCAAAAAGGAAAATTACACTAAATTAAAACAGTGCAATCTTATAGCGCATTTACACCGCCGCTTTTCGGTGTCAGTGTAGTGATAACCTAGTTATCTAATCTTCGCCGTTTACACCACCCAATTTGAGATTAAATTGACATTTCAGGTGAGAACTCCGTGCGGCACAACGCAAAAATTAAGTTGACGGCCATTGGTTTCGCCAGTTTTGTACAAATTTGGGATGTTTTTGAACCTTGAAACCTTCGAAATTGGATCAGTGGGTCAAATCCGGAAAGTCGATAAAATCGGCTAACAATTTAAACCAATCAGAACCATTTATACCAACGGCGGCGTGAGCTTCAAAACATTTTTGGTGGCGGCGACGCGGCGGAATATATTCGATCGGCTTCCGCTTGTCAACAGTTGATTTTTTGTGTATGCTTTTATAATGGTTGCATATTTTAGTAACTAACAGTGTTGCGTCAAAATGTACACCAGTTTAAAAGGACGTTAAAACTTAAACTGCAGTATCTACAGATTACAATTGTATGAGTTAGCTTCTGGGTTAGCGCTGGCTATCGGAGTTAATTTTCGAAGTACCTTAATCTTGTTTGGTGTAAATGCCGTATTACTGAGTAACTGTACAAGAAGCTACTCCCGAACTTACTGCGTATGTCGACTATGCGAAAGTACAACCAATATTTGATCGGTCATATCAGACTTTCAGACAGGAATAAAGAGAATTGCAATTTGTTTAAGGCTGGTTGAAAATTGAACGATTAGGTTGGATACGAAATTTATTCTAGGGAACTATGGTTGTAACTTTCTCGTTGTGGGTTATGTCTTTTGTGGCAATCAGGCGGTATTCAGATCTATCAGCGAGATGGATGGGCAGTATTATATTCACCTTTATAAGTGCGTGAACACAGGGATATTTCTAACGGAAATGGCTTAGAGTAAGTGATGATTTATCCGACCTTTCGTATTGTATTCAAAAATGTAATTGTTCGAGCGTTTGGTCGTATTTTTCGTTTCTAATTAATAATTGTGTTTATCTTTTACAGAACCTAGCGACCAATAGGTCAATCCTGAGAGAACCCCCCCTATGTAATAATCCAGGAAATTTGAGCGAAAGTCACAGATTGTGCACGCGCAAGAAAAGTCAGCTGGTGGGATATTGATGAAGCTTCTGTATCTATCAAAGTATCAATGCTTGTGCCTGTTTTGAAGAGACACTGCCTGACTGGAGGTCAAGCGACGAGACCGAATGGCAAATGGCGTCTGTAAAGGTTGTTATAATGATAGGGAGTCTATTGAACATCTTTTAGTACTAGGCAGTAGTAAGAATTCTGATAAATGGCCTTCTTCTTTAGGGATCTATTATAATTGTCATATTTTAGTGTCGATAGTATTTTTAGTTTCCTGAAGCAGTGCTTGGGCTTAACCTCCTAACATGTCTAAGGGCCATAATTACAACTTGCCTTTAAAGTCAATGTTAGGAAAAGGTAACTTTAGTTGAAGTGAGCAATAAAGTCACTATTAAATGTTTTTCGTAATTACAACTTCCTAGCAAAATAAAATGAATATTTTTGATAAGGTGGCAATACCAAAGAAAACACCGATTACTTTTGACCAAATGATTTATAATAAAAAAAACGTAGTGGCAATGTACTTTTATTTCTTTGTTGACAAGCCAAAAGTGGAAAAGTTAAAAAAATTTGGTTTTGTATGTTTGAGATTTTTTTTTAACAAATGATAAAATGACGACGCCAAACAACTCAACATTACGAAAACGGGCCAAAAATTCGGCATAGCTAAATTCATTTCTTAACCAAATGAAAGAAAAACATATGAAAAAAAACGTAGTGGCAACGTACTTTTATTCATTTCTTTACAAGCAAACCATAAAAATTTGTAGATTTATGAACAAGAAGTCTGCCGCTGGTTGCAGCATTCCCCTTGCATCGGAAGGGAATTTTATATACTTATTCGACAAAGCAGCAGCTACGAGTTTTCAAAAATAACCTCTAGCTGGTTTTTATGTAACAAATAGGTTCTGCTTTTTTGGTCTTCCATTTTTTACTTTTTGTTTCCATAGCTAAACTAATTTTTTCTTCTGCATAGGTCGGAAAATGTGGCATCTTTAAAAAGATAAACCTTACGTTAAAAGTTAAAGGGAACACTGGGTACCCTTTAACTTACCAGTCACTTTTAGCCGAAAGTTTGCTTATAATAACGAAAATCTAATAATCTGTCCGATTACATCCTAACTTTAGCTATTGGCAAGTTGTAATTATGGCCCTAAGTCAGTCATCTAATTGGTTGGCACTTAGTCGTTACTTTACCCAACCTCTGAAAATTTCAGGCGGTATTATTAACATTTTATAAGTGGAAGCAAGTCGGCGGGGACATTGAAATTCCTTTTGTTCAGTCAATGTATAAGTGTTTGGTAAATTTCCAAACGGGAAACTTCTGCTGGTTTCCCATTTTACCATTTCCATGCTGTTAAACTGTTAACATTTACGCAAAACGATTTTAATCAGCCCAAACTAAGAACCAAGAACAAAATTAAATCAGGACTTTCCCTATGATTTTTTCCTTTTCCTACCATTTTCTCTGATGCTGCTCCTTCAATGAAGGCATTTTACGTTTAAGCTTTATATTGTACTCATACAATGTGAAAGCGCCACGATACGCACAGACTAAATGAACTTTTCTTCGAATGAATCTACAACTGTTCGTTCCATGGATAAACTTTTGCCTACAACATTTTAATTTGCCAAGAATGTTGAAGGGTATTGTTGGGAAATGGAAATTGTGAAGCCTTCGTTTCATTCGTTCTTCATCATTCCAATGCATTAATGCAGGTTTACTTAAGTAATTTTTACAAGGAAAACTTTTACATTTTCAGTACAGTATGTATGTTTACTATATGTATGTATGTATATACACATCTATCTGTTCTCTCTAATGGAAGAAGGAACCACCATCATGATAAGAAGGAAATACGATTTAAATTTAGTTATGGGCATTTGAGGCAATGTATGTTGCTACAGAAGGAATACAGTGTGGAACAGGCGCAAATCTAAAGAAACGTGAAATTGTACAAACGATACAGTCAGTCCTTTACCGTATAAATTAATGATGGCCTTATAATATTTGTTAAGTCTTTTGAAACGAAGTTCCTTATCGCACGTTGCGGGATGGGGATTAAATGAAAAAAAATTAAACAATTATTTTTAACACTATTATGCTACAACCCAGTATTATCAACTATATTGGGTACTTTTGCTTTGGTTTGTCTTTAGACTAACATATGTTGGGAAATTTCTTGTTTAATGGGAAGGTTTCTAGGTGGAGCCAGTAACCGATATTTAGCTTTGAACCCAATAGAAAGTACATTTCGGAAAGCCAAAGTGAAAATAGTTTAAAAAAATAAAGTTTTTCTGAAATAAGTGCATTTTCTTCAAAAAAGTAAATTTTAAAAAAAATCCCTATTCATCTCTTTAAACAAAGTACCTTTTCTTAAAAAAATACCTTATTTTAAAGAAGTACTTTTGTTTGAAAACAGTAAATTTTCATACAAGAAGTACATTTTCTTAAAAAATAGTATTTTGTTAAACAAGTATCTTTTCTTAGAAAGTTAATTTTCTTACAACAAATTGCTTTTTCTTAAAAAACTACCATTTCTTTAGATAATACATTTTGATATGTCAACATCAACAGCACGTGTAGAGCAATCTACCAAAGTGAACTTATGCAAACAACACACAGCGTTAGCATCACATACATGGTTGTTGTACAACAATAGTCTCTGGCTGAAAATTAGTATGAAAGTATTGATGTAGTGGCAGCGAACAAATAAGCACGTCGTCGTCGCCAAAGAGTGTTGAATAGTATAGGGAACTCATGGAACGAATTTTGTAGCTCAAAAGCACTGGCGACATCTGTGTGGGGGATTGGTTCAAATATTTTGCACCGAACAACATTTTGAAGTTTGTGTGGTGAATTTCTAGTGTTAACAATTAGACTAGCCCTAGGGCTACAATAAATTTTGACAACGAACCAAATAATGACATTTGTTTAACAACAAGATGTATTTGGTAAGGTGATAGCATCAACAATGCTGATTGGTTTTGTTTCAGTCAGGTGGCCAACGAAAATTATCAAATGTTGTTTAAACAATTGTGTTTGTATTGTCTATAATTAAAAATATAAATATTTGCAATTTTAAGTAATGTTTTAGAGTTTTTTTTTAATTTTTATCAGGTCATATTGAAATCAAAGTTTGCTATACAACATCAACATCTGCTGCTTCCACCACCTTATTGAATACATCTTGCTAAACATTGACATAAATGTTTCTTTTGTTTTGATTTTGTCGTATGTCTTTTACGCGGCATATTAACAAAAACGTCCTTTAGCTGAGCTGCAACTTCATCAATTCTTCGAAAGACGCAAAAATAAATGCAACATATTTTTGATTTATTTATTTTTTCATTTCAACGCCACCACTCACTGACTTGTATTTTGTGCGGCGACTGAATGTCAAAAATTTGTTAATAATCTGTCAAAATTTCATCACATGAATCCGCACAGCAACCAACTACCATACCAAAATTTATTCACCCAATTTTACCACGGACTAAAAGAGTTCGTTCCGCCCACAGCCTAACATTGTCGAAATGGTGCATTTATATTCAAATATTCTATAAAGAGAATAAAACTCATTTATGCTCTTTTACTCAGACTCTCTACATGAGAGCCGAAAAAGAGTGCAATAAGTTCTCTATACTATTCAATACTTTTTCTAGTCTTTTTATTCAGTTGAAGTATTGCTTTTTATTCAGTTGAAAGACAGCATTCAAACAAGCAGGTCCTCGTCGCTCTGTTTACGACAAAACTAGATCAATTAATTCAGTGAGCTAAATATTGCTGTATTTATTTTAACAATATTACATCTAATGTTAAAGCAGATGTAAGAAAAAAGCAACCGCAATAGCAAAAGAGCCTTCAGTTCAAAAACTATTTTTTTTTTCCAATGTAACATTTACTAATGTGTTCACAGACTTCGAACAGGTACCCTGTAACAAAAAGTTGTTAACATATCGCCGCGAGTTCGAACACTCATTGATAACTTTGACAACAAAATAACTTTTCTTGAGATAAGTACCTACTCTTGAAAATGTAGCTATTCTTTAAAAAAGGACCAATTCAAAAAAAAAATTCCCATTTATAAAAAAAAAACATTTTCTTAAAAAAAATATCTTCTCTTAAACAAATACCTTCTCTTACAAAAATTCCTTTTCTTAAAAGTACCTTTGCTAAGAAATAAAACAATACATTTTCTATTCTTCGGATAAGCAATATTGCTGAAAATAAGTATCTTTTCTTAAAAAAATAACCTTTCCTAAAATGATCACCACCTCTTTAAAAAGTACCTGTTCTTAAAATACTTCTTTGTTCTTAAAAAAAATACTTTCTTACAGAGAGTACTTGTTCTTAAAACTAGTACCTTTTCTTAAAAAAATAGTAGCTTTTAATAACAGAAGTACCTCACCTTTTCGGGAAAATATAATAGACATTTTTTATAAAAAGGACGTAAAGATATACTTTTAAAAAAAAATACATTCTGTAAAGAAAAAATTTTTCTTAAAAATAGTTTATCACACAAGCTATCTTCTCTTAAAAATCCATTTAAATTATCGTACTTTTCAACGGTCGCCTTAGGCGTATTGGAACTATCTAGTACATAATACATAATACATCCAGCGAAATAATTATAAAGGCAATATATTTTTTCTCGGTACTCTCAATCCACTGGGTTTTTGGTGTAGAATTTTAATGCATTTATGTGCCATTAGGTATATTATGTCAGAGAATATAACCACTCGATCTCTGTTACAAGTTAAATGAAAATTGAGGTTGTTTTTTCTGTTTCTGGTGCGAAATATATATAAAGGCAAGATGGAAAAGAACCCGAATTCGAACAATAGTAATTAGGAATTTAAGCAGAAGTGAGTTTTCTTTGGTTGCTATTTTATTATTTTAAAATTAACGTAGGTAAAATTAAAAAACAAAATAATTTATAAAGAATACCTGGAGGAAAGTACCTAAGTAAAGAAGAAAAGAGACAAATTTAAGATTATCACGATCAAGGGCTATTTAATCGGGAAATTTCGAGGCGATTGAAAAGATGTAACTGTGTCATTGGCAATTTTATAAAATAGGGTGGCCAATATGGAAACACAAAACGACCAGAAATGACACCACTGATCAGTGGCAGCGCCAAAAGAGAGATCAAAAGGGTTGATGTTAAAGAAAACTTCGGCGATAAGGAAATTATTGCTGAATTGAGCTTGGGAGCAGGGTTGCGTCGTGTTCAACAAATAATGAAATGCGACTTGCAACTGTCATATTGGAAAAAGTATGCAAAACTTGGTCTCATGCCAACACACGAATTGGACAGATTTAAATTCGCTGAAATATACACATTTTTGGATGAGCGGTGATATTTTCCGATAGAAGAAATTAAATTTGGATGTCCCTGATAACTCGGACAAATATAGGCCTTCCCGAGATTTTTCCAAAATTATGTGTCAGCAGCGAAATTTTGGCGGTGGCTCCCTTTTGGTTTGGGCAGGTATGAGTTATAGAGGACCCACTCCAATATGTTTCGTTCCACAAAACTCGACTCCGAGTATTATATTCGAAAGTTGGATGTCGTCTTAGTTAATTCTGGAGAGGATATTTGTGTTCCAGAGTTTATCATCCAGCAGGACAACGCAACAGTACATCGGTCTAAATAAACTCTAAAGTTTCTGGAGTCCAGAAATAATACAAATTCTCGACTGGCCTGCACTTAGTTCTGATCGCTATCCGACCGAGAACCTCTGGTCTATTTACCTACCCAAGTTTACCACCCAGGACTCCAGTTGAAGAATGTCAAGGATCGAAGAGTAGCAATACCAGAAAATGGAAGACAAATGATCCTACGCATATTCATTCGTTGATAAACTCAATGCCAAGATGCTTGGTAGAAGTTATTAGCGATAATGGAGATCAAATGTCTTATGAAACTTTAATTAAATAAATCCTTTGCCTTTATAAATATTTCGCACTAGTAATTAGTTTATTTCACCTTGAAGATGTCATATTCATAGTAGTTTTGCTGAAAAGCAGTTAATTTTTAAAGGACTAATATAATATAAAATAAAAACTTGAAAATTCCTCACAACATTTGGAAAACCCAAAAAATGGTGTTGCCTTTATATTTATTTCGCGGGGTGTACCAACCGGATGGCCCCTAATACCTCATGTAATTTTTTTAATTCGGATCTGATTTTCTTACTTACAGGGTTCTTTATGCAAACCATAGGAGATGGTTCACATATCCTCAGAATTTTAAATTCAATATTTTCAAATCCATAATTTCAATTAAAAATTATTCCACAAATTTCAAATATCAAAAGCTAAACCAAAAACACAACCTAATCAAAGAGTAGGGCATCTTATAAAATGAAGATATAACAAAAAATTTATGGGAATAAATGAAAAATAAATTGATATGATAAACGTTAGTTTGAGGAGGTTAAAACTTTTTGGGTATATCCATGTTTGTTTTAAAGAAAAACTTTTTCGCAAGCGAAAACAGAAGAAACTTTAAATGAAACCCCAAACCTAAAAATAAAAATGTTAATTTCTTCATGACACAGGAACGGGAGGTTTTTTCTACTTATAATAGTTTCATTTGTAAGCATTGTAATTCGTTGACTATTCAGCAAATATTCAGTTTAACTTCAATATGATTTCCTCAATTCAGCAGAATTTCGAAATTGTCTATTCATGACTGTCCTTTAACTTAAGTGTTAACATAGGAACGATATGTTTATCTTAGATTCAAACAAATAGATATCTCCCATTTCATGTGTAAAACATTATCACATTTATACAAATCCCTTTTCAAATCCTTTCTTATCCCTTTGCTTTTTTTCTAGCCAATAAAATCGTTTCGATTCTTCTTATGTTCCATTGTACCTGTGTTAATACAATGTTGGCAAGAATAAAGCTGACATTTGATAGTTAAATACATTCGCCAAGATGGGATTATGCCATATGAATGTGTTTACTTTGTATATCAGTGCGGTTTGATCTTTGGGTGTGAAATTCAAGGATTTATTTACTGTGAACCTGCAACAAAAAAAAAAAACAATATTGTGATTTAACCCTATCGATAAAAAAAGACAATAAATTTAATGCCTTTGAAAGGTAAATTTCATATTCAGTGTAAAAAGTATAATACGATGGAAATTGGTTTCAATCTTTTAATGTTTTCACAGGAATGAGGCAGTGGAAATGCTGAAATGCATATTAGGGATATGACTTTTTTGCAACTTTTTAGAATACAACAAAAATAAATTAAAATTCTTGGCTAATTTTATGAAAACAATATACCTTCGCCATGAACTGGATCAAAGATTTCAGATTTTGTCATTTAGCAGATATTTACAAAGTTCAAAAAATATTCAATGTCCATTTAATTTCCGAACATTTTCTGGAAATTCAACTTATTAAATGGTGAAAATGTTACAAAATTTCACTTCCAAAACACACAAGAAAACATTTGCAACAAACTTGTTTTCATCTTCAGAGAATCTTCAGTATGGTGGGGAATAAATTCAGAAAGGATCATTGGACCACATTTTTTCGAAAAGGGTGAACAATTTTTGGTTAACGTGAAAGCCATTCCATCCTGGGAAAGGCTAAAGGTAAAGAACCAACGAGAATTTTAGGTCAAACAAGATGCAGTCACAGCTCTCCCAAATTTAGGTATCCTGTGCAAAAGTTTTGGCTCTCGAATAATATTGCGATTTTCTGATATCAACTTCCCATCGACTTCGCCTGCTGTAATTTTTTAAGTCGTGGAAATATAACCATATCCGGACACCAGTACGACCAGTAAGACCAAAAAACAAAGGACCCGTGTCTCCCAATTTTGCCCAAAGTCGTGCACTTTTTTTATGGGTCCCCAAAGATTTGGGGCCTGGGTGTCTTTTTGCAAAACAAGTGACCATTTTGTCAGGCACATATTTTGCAAATACACAAGAACACAGAAAATCAAAAAAACTTCATCTTCAAAGTCAAAATTTTAAAAAATTCTATTTATTTTACCTTTTTTCCCCTGTTCAGGTCCATAGGTAGCAAACCTTTCAAATTTCAAGGAAACAATCAAACAAAAAAATTTACCTCAATAAACAACTTTCTAGAACAAATGAACTTCCTAGGAATGATTCTTAACACCGTTTAGGCAGCCGCAAAATGAAAAATTTCCCGAAAATTTTTTAATTTCATTTGACTTTTCTTTACTTCAACATTGAGATCTATTACAAAAATAATAAAAAAAAATATTGATATTATATTTATAATATTGATAGCCCTTGACTTGCAAATCGCACTTTCGTAAGTTTAACCTATAAGTTTCTCTATAACTTTCACCGCTGAGCACTCGTTGACGTCGCGCTGTGTAATTCCTCGATGTGAGCGTCGCACAGTGTTTTGTCCCAGTACATCGATGGGACAAAAATAGAAGGAATCGTCGTAGGGTAATAAAATTTGGCACGAGTCCCTAACATAATAAAATTAAGAAAATTTCAAAGTATCGACAAAATTGACAACGCCCACCTCCCATACAAACCGAAATTATTATTGTCTGTAAAAATTGAACTATTGAGACATATTTCATGAAAATTGCGTGAAGAATATATGTAATTATACGCCACGTCATCAAAAATAGCATTTCATCAACATTGATCACGCCCATCGCCTACCGCCCATAAAAACCGAAATTATTATTATTACCATTCTACGCAGAAACCAAAAATGTTTTCAAAAATACTTCTCCAATAACAGATAGATAAATATATAACCTGTAAAAAACAAAAAATAAGTAAGAAACTTACTATTGGAACGAAGTTCCTATCGCTATACAACATGTAGTAGATAGTTCCAACACGTCCAAGGCGCTCGTTGAATAATACGATAATTTAAATCGATTTTTAGGAAAAGACGCTTTTTGAAAAATGATAAACTTTTATTAAGAAAAATGTTTTTTTTATAGAATGTATTTTTTTTAAAAAGTATATTTTTAGGTCCCGTTTGTAATAATAATACATATAATAATACATATTCTCCCCCGAAAAGGTTGTTTTTTAAAGATAACTACCTCTTTTATTACTATTTATTGTAAGAAAAAGCCATGATTATGCATTTTTTATAAGAGAATGTATTTTTTTAAGAAATGTTTTTTTTTTTGATGTGTAAACATCTATATGCTGGGGGTAAAAATCTTTTTCACAATACAATCACAAATTTAGAGTAAGATGTGCGATGTAATCGTTAACCAATCGTAAAGCGTTATCAAATCGGTGTGAGCTATGTATGCGTGTATTAGTGTACTCAAACGCTGCATACAATATACTCACCACCATCTAGTGTGCAATAGTAGCTACTAATTTTCGCTAGTTGTCGTACATTATGTTATCGTAGGCAGATGAAAACAAATAAATAAAATGAATACAAAAACATTTAATTTAATTAACTTTTAAAAAGATTTTTTGCACTTTTAATAAGAAATTTACTAAAACAAAGCAATATAAGGAAAACTAAAAACTAAACTTGTCAAACTAAAAGTCTTCTTCGTCTTTGAGATTGTCCTTCATACTTAACAGCTGCATATAAGCACCATCTAGTGTGCAATAGTAGCTACTAATTTTCGAAAACCATTGCTGTAAAATAACTACATGCATTACATTTCAGTAAACAGCTGATTAATAACTTGTCAACCGCAACAAATACAAAATAATAAAATATTTTACAAAACACCAAAACAATTATAACTCAGAACATAAAACAACACAAAGTGTATCAAAGATGAATGGAGGTAATGTTAAATCTAACAGAATTTCTATTAGATTCTAATATAAATTAAGATTATAACATATCTTAATTACGTACTGTTGCCTTACACTGAAACTGGTGTACGTCAATTGGGTAACAATCTCCATCTCATGCCAATTATTATGGGTGGAGATTTTAATACAAATTTTGCAAACCCACAGTCGCAAGCTTTATCAAAATTTTTATTTGACGTTTTCCACTTGCATATAAGCAATTCTCCACAAACCCCCACAACTAACAATTCCACTACTATAGATGCAGTTGTCCATAGATTTTTAAATACAATCAAGTCAAAAATTTAAATATGTATCTTATTTTAGTTACCATAAGCCAATATTAACTATTTGTACTTAAGGCATTTACCACAGATGGGCACTTTGCAGTACTACTAAAATTTCAGTAAAAATAATTCTTGAACTAGTAAATTTTTACTGATTACTAAAATTTTTTTCAGCAATTTTTATAAAGTGCCTACATGGTTATGATGAGGTGCATTGCATTTATGAATACGGCCCTATAATTTTACTGGTAATGCAAATTAAATTTCATTATCAGTAAAAATTTACTGAATTTTTTCAGTAATCAGTAAATTTACTGCTTACTGTAATTTGTAATGCAGTGCATATATACTGCAGTGTGCCCATTTACTAAACAAATAAGTTAAATAAAACAAACAAAAACCAGCAAATTCCTATGTATTTACAATATTAAAAGTTTTGATACTTTTAATTGATTAATTAAAAAAATATACTAAAAGCATAAGTACTTCCAACTTAAAAAAAAATCCAATGAGTGTTCGAACTCACGGGCGATGTGTTAACACCTTTTTGCTACACGGTACCTGTTCGATTTCTATGAACACATTCGTAAATGTTACATTGGAAAATAAAAAACATCGTTCAATCATATGGTGACGTTACAGTTAAATAATATTAATACTTAAAATTATTTAAAGACCCATTGCAAGCACATGTGTCATTATTTTCTTGCTCAATACTTTTTGTTTTATTCCCACAAAAGTCAAAGAATGCAAAGCAACAGACACTTGTACATACATACATACATTGTTATATTCGTACGATATAACCGAAGATCAACATAAAATACTTTTTTAATATTACTGCAAATTAATACTCCAAATTAAAACACTTAAATCTCGGCTCGCCGATATCGGATCGCCTTAATTTTTGGCCTAAACTCTTCGTCGAAACCCGCACTAGCTTTTTAATCCAAAAATTAATAAAATCGGCTATGAACTTCTGGAGAAAATCGCGTGGGAAAATTATATGAAAATCGCCCAATAATCACTTTCAATACCGACTGCCAAGCAACGAACAAACAAACGATGATTTACTCTTACAAACCTAACACTTGCGTATGTATTAAATTTATAGTTTACTGCCCTAGAGGCGCGCGTATAGATGTTAACACATCAAAAAATTTTCATTACTAGATGTTTACACATCTCCCCTGTGATCGGACTCACATTAATTCTTTTTAAGAAGTGACAATTTTTTTAGAGTTGGTCGTTTTTGCAAGAATAGGTAAATTTTTAAGGGTAGATACTGACTTATCTCAAGAAAAGTTATTTTGTTTCACAGAAAAGGTACTCTTTACAGAAAAGGTAGTTTTATAAGAAACGGCAATTTGTTGTAAGAAAATTTACTTTTTTAAGAAAATGTACTTACTTTAAAAGAAATACTTCTTTTTAAGAAACGGTACTTTTTGTATGAAAATTTACTTTTTTTAAGCAAATGTACTTCTTTAAGATATGTTAGTTTGTATTTTTTTTTTTAGAAAATAAAATTTTTTTTAACGAAATTCACTTATGTAAGAAAATGTTACTTTTTAAAACTTCTTTCACTTTGGCTTTTCTACATTTACATTTTATTGAGTTAAAAACTACAATATACACTAAATTAGCTGGACCCGGCAAATTTCATTTTGCCTTTAAAGCTTTTGTAATTCCAAGATGTGAACAAGAATACAGTGGGCAATAAACCTGTAATTATCTGGAATATTATGAAGAATAATGTAAAATAACTGTTTGTTAGAAGAACAAACCGTTGAGCTTTGTTATGTTTTTTGATGTGTTAACATCTATACGCGCGCCTCTAGGGCAGTAAACTATAAATTTAATACATACGCAAGTGTTAGGTTTGTAAGAGTAAATAAATCATCGTTTGTTTGTTCGTTGCTTGGCAGTCGGTATTGAAAGTGATTATTGGGCGATTTTCATATAATTTTCCCACGCGATTTTCTCCGGAAGTTCATAGCCGATTTTATTAATTTTTGGATTAAAAAGCTAGTGCGGGTTTCGACAAAGAGTTTAGGCCAAAAATTAAGGCGATCCGATATCGGCGAGCCGAGATTGAAGTGTTTTAATTTGGAGTATTAATTTGGAGTAATATTAAAAAAGTATTTTATGTTGATCTTCGGTTATATCGTACGAATATAACAATGTATGTATGTATGTACAAGTGTCTGTTGCTTTGCATTCTTTGACTTTTGTGGGAATAAAAAAAAAGTATTGAGCAAGAATATAAAATGACACATGTGCTTGCACTGGGTCTTTAAATAATTTTAAGTATTAATATTATTTAACTGTAACGTCATCATATGATTGAACGCTGTTTTTTATTTTCCAATGTAACATTTACGAATGTGTTCATAGATATCGAACAGGTACCGTGTAGCAAAAAGGTGTTAACACATCGCCCGTGAGTTCGAACACTCATTGGATTTTTTTGATGTGTTAACATCTATACGCGCGCCTCTAGGGCAGTAAACTATAAATTTAATACATACGCAAGTGTTAGGTTTGTAAGAGTAAATCATCGTTTGTTTGTTCGTTGCTTGGCAGTCGGTATTGAAAGTGATTATTGGGCGATTTTCATATAATTTTCCCACGCGATTTTCTCCGGAAGTTCATAGCCGATTTTATTAAGTTTTGGATTAAAAAGCTAGTGCGGGTTTCGACAAAGAGTTTAGGCCAAAAATTAAGGCGATCCGATATCGGCGAGCCGAGATTTAAGTGTTTTAATTTGGAGTAATAT
The DNA here is from genome assembly GCA_963931995.1 of Phaonia tiefii. NCBI lineage: Eukaryota > Metazoa > Arthropoda > Insecta > Diptera > Muscidae > Phaonia > Phaonia tiefii. The sequence goes on from OZ008368.1 coordinate 290,151,990, forward strand.
TAAAAAAGTGTTTTATGTTGATCTTCGGTTTTGTCTTATCATCGTTTGTTTGTTCGTTGCTTGGCAGTCGGTATTGAAGGTGATTATTGGGCGATTTTCATATAATTTTCCCACGCGATTTTCTCCGGAAATTCATAGCCGATTTTATTAATTTTTGGAATAAAAAGCTAGTGCGGGTTTCGACGAAGAGTTTAGGCCAAAAATTAAGGCGATCCGATATCGGCGAGCCGAGATTGAAGTGTTTTAATTTGGAGTAATATTAAAAAAGTATTTTATGTTGATCTTCGGTTATATTGTACGAATATAACAATGTATGTATGTATGTACAAGTGTCTGTTGCTTTGCATTCTTTGACTTTTGTGGGAATAAAACCAAAAGTACTGAGCAAGAAAATAATGACACATGTGCTTGCACTGGGTCTTTAAATAATTTTAAGTATTAATATTATTTAACTGTAACGCCACCATATGATTGAACGCTGTTTTTTATTTTCCAATGTAACATTTACGAATGTGTTCATAGAAATCGAACAGGTACCGTGTAGCAAAAAGGTGTTAACACATCGCCCGTGAGTTCGAACACTCATTGGATTTTTTTTTCTATGGTTTGTTATTTTTATTGTTGTTATTTTTTTTCTGTTTATTCAAGTGCTCTAGTTTTGCCATCTGGTGCAAATATATGTAAGTCTGAAGGTTTACTCTCACGAGGACATGCAACATATATTGTCCATGGGAAAAACACAGATTTGTCAAATTTAAACCAGACACGAAGCGACTGCCCTACCGCTTTATTAATGGTCATCACAAATGGTCGGAAACTGAAATCTTTTGAAATCGATGGGCATGTCTGTAAGTATCATGGGAATGCGTGGAATCACGACATTGGTTCCATTATAATTTCCAGTGATTATAGTAGCCTCTATTAGATTATTCTGCATTTTTTTTAAAAAAATGCATTATTGGGATAAAGATATTTAGGATGCTCTCGAAACTGACCTCAGTGATATTCATATTCATTCGTACCTGTGATCACTGTTTTAGCTTCATAGTCTGACCTTTTTAATAGCCATAGTTTCATTGGGTTTCTCCAAATATATGTTCTCATTGAAATACATTCTCAAGTGCCTGGTGTACGGTCAATTGTTTGATATAGTATATATAATAGTCAAATAATGACGTGTGTGGGCGGCGCCTCGTCCTTTTGTGGCAACTTCCAAATGGACTGTTCGTATCAGTAGGCAAACTGTAATATTCTATGTAATTTACAGAACGATCAAACTATTATTATGACTGATATAACGTTTTCTTTTAACCCTAGAACACTAAAACTCTTTTTTTGCACTCTAAAACTGTGAGGCCTGTGAGGCTACTTTTTCAAAAAGTACAAAATTTTCATGTTTAAAATAATTTTTTTTATTAAAAAGAACGATTTTTCTTGAAGAATACAATCGTTTATTAAGAAAACAAAAGTGAATTCTTGTATTTTTTTTTTAAATATTTCATAAAAAATTTACTTTAAAAATAACACTTTTTTTTGTTTTGCAAAAAGATAATTTTAAAAATAAATAAAAATAAATTTAATTCCAGTTCATAAACTTAAAAATATATAAATTCTTATACGTATGTGTACATACTTTCATAAATGTTATTATATTATGTGTAGTTTACCTTGTAGATAAAAATCAAATCAGGTATTTTTCAGTATATCACATTCATAACAATTCGGTGATCTATGTTCTAGACAATATGATTTATTGCTTTTAGCGCAATAGTAACTACTCATACAGACATCAAGGTTGAAAGATGATCGCCTGCGATGATATCATCTGCGTCCATATCATCCTCTAAATCAGCAATGTAATTCGGACCATTTAGACTATCATCTGAATCAAACTCCACTTCCAAATTGTCCTCATTCTCGCTGCCAGCCATTTTTGTATTTGGGAGTCGGGAACACACATCTAAAAAAATTAAAAAAATGGTCTAAATATTAGTTATAGACTTAAAAATGCTACAAAAAATTAAACAAGAACTCGCAAAAATAGTTACCTCTGATACTAAACCTCGCCTCTCAGGCGACAAGCGTGTGTATATATCCGTAACAAAAAGACACAGAGCTATGAACGTCTACTCACATGCTCATACAGCAGTCGACTGAATTGACACGAAACCACGTGTTGATATTTGCAACCGTTCGTAAAATATCGTGTAAACAAAAATTCGAGTCACCTCACAGGCCGCGTTTAGTGTTCTAGGGTTAAAATAGGCGTACAACAACATATATACAACATATATACCAAATTGTGCCTTCATACCTCTGATAGCTCATGAGATATAGTCATTTTAAATTTCAAGTTGTGTGAGCGGTACCACCCCCTCTATCCAATCACTACCAAGTATAACTAAGGACTATCAGTAGGTCATAAGTACCACATTGTAAAATTTGATAGTCTATTAGAAAAGCCGTAAGAGCGATTTCTGAAAAGGGGGCGTGACACATCCTACTTTCACCCTAGCTGTAATTCGGACTGTATGAACAACTTATATACCAAATCTCATCTTCATAAATCTGATAGTTCATGATATATAATTATTTTAAATTTGAAGTAGTATGGGCGGTGCCACGCCCCTTTATCCAATCTTTTCCAAGTATAGCCAAGGACTATCAGCAGGTCATCGGTACCATATTTCATAACAATCGGTCTATTAGAAAAGCCATCAGAGCGAAAAGCCATCAGAAGCCATCAGAGCGATGGATCACGAATTTTGCTGCCAAACGCATTCACACAAATTTTCAAGGCGATTGGTGAAACAGCCCTCCAGATATTTCGGTTTCAAGAATAGAGTCCAGTGGGCGGGGCTACGCCCACTTGATATATCAAAAATTCAATTACCCTATTTTCACCACCGACCACACAGCTACATTCTGTGAAAATTTCAAAAAGATCAAACCAACCGTTTTCCAGGTTATACGGTACTAAAAAATGCAAACAAACAAAACAAGCAAAACATCTGATTTTTGTAACACTCAAAATTAATCATTGCCATTGAAAAAAGTCTTTAAAACTCATAATATAATCATTAATATATCAATTTTATAATAAAACTCACAATTATTATGGTCCCTGACTTCAGTGGATGAAGGAACAACAGACGACGACGGTTTCGGAGATAAGAGAAGACTGTCCAAATTATCCAAATTAGGAGTTGCTGGCACAATTAAATTACGTCATTAGAAGCTTTTTTTTCCGTGTTGGAAAGGACGAGATGTCTCCAGGTCATTTAAAAGTATCAAACATATCCTCCAACGATTTAAGTTTCAAACTAATATAGACAAAATCAGTATTTAAAGTTTGAAATCCTTTCTTTGCCTCCTTAAATAGCTTAGCTCCAGCGAAGCCCGCTTTCCTTAGCCGTAATTATATCATAATGCCTTCTATTGAAGCCAGCACACTTCACATGGGCATGACTATCACAAAGCCAACATTGAAGAAATCAACTCTCATATATGTCCCCGACTGTACAAATCCTAAATCCTAAAAGTATGCAAAATAATACTGGGTTGTATACAGGGTTATAACATAATACGGTTAAAAAAAGTTGTTTAAAATTTTTTCATTTAGCCCCCTTCCCGCAACATGCGATAAGGAACTTCGTTCCAAAAAACCTCATATTTCTTATTATTTTATTTTATTTCATGAAACTTTTATAATTTTTGCGTATCAAATAAAAAATGTATGCTGTTTGAAATAGCAAAACAGTATGATTTTATATAGTTTTTTTTAAAGTAATATTTTTTAATTATTATGGATATAAAAAACCAATAAAAACGACAAAACTTTAGTCAATTCAGATAAAAATAATTTTTTTCGTGAAACTACTCGAAACAAGATTTTGTTAAATCACCAAACAAGGTGATGACTTCCGACCAAGTCAGATTTCTGAGTTTTGTTCATGAAACGGAGCAGTGTGCGTCGTATCGCTTTTATATTGTGTGCTGCGTCCCTTGTTGCGTGTGCTGAGCTTACTGATTTGCCTGTTCTGCTGCGGTCTGTGATATAGCATAGTATCTCAGTGATGAAGCAAACGGTGTTAAGAATCATTTCTAGGAAGTTCATATGCTCTGTTGTTGTTTGTTCTTAGGTACATTTTTGTACTTGATTGTTTACGACATATCCAAAAAATCATTTTCGAGGCGCCAAAATTTCAATTGTTTGACTTTTCTCAACTTTTATTTTTAAAGTTTTTTAGTAGGTAATAAAAAAAAAATGGACTGATTTAATTTTTTTTTTAAATATTACATTTCCAAGGTGAAATTGTACGCTAAAAACGATGGCGATAGCAGTTTTGCCAAAAAAATGTTTTTCTTTAGGTTTTGAACGAGTTTTTGTCGAAAAATCAATTTTTTTTTCTCGATTTTTTATTCTTTTTTGATATTTTTAAGGCTCCAAATTCTATTATAATTGCTGTTATGATCTCTCAGGCTTAATTTTTAATGTATCAAATACGTATAGATATGTGTGATAGATAAAATTATTTCATCCAATATTTTGATGAACAAAATTATTTCATCTTATGTATGTTGATGAATTTTATGAATAAGAGATTTTTAACTTTGGATTTAAATGAAGATTTTTTAACTTTGGATTTAATTGATGTTTTGTATGAGTGTTTATTTATTATTAAAAGACATCATTGTCAATTTTCAACATTACTATTATAATTGCTGTTATGGTTGTTAAAATAAAAATAGTTTTTTAACAATTTTATTGGTTTTTCATAAGCGAAAAATATTGGAATTTATTTTAAAATTCAGATATTTCCTTGCAAATTTTGCTTGGATTCCATTCGACTCATTTTACTTCGGCTAGCTGACGTAGTTGCCATGATCCCTTCGCGGTTTTTATGAATTGCACGTTTAGCTACGCTGGTTAGGAGCTGAACGTACCGCTCGGTACCTTGAATGTGGCATGGAATCTTCGGATCGTCTAGCGGTGGATCTTCAATTTCGTCATCATCAAAATAATTTTTCAAATGTTCATATGGTATGCTTCTTGTGAATGGTGGTTCTGACAGGTTTTTATCGTCGTCCAAATCAATCATATGATCGTAATCAGTGGCATCAAAATTAATTTTCGGTTTTACGTAAGTATGAATATTGGACGGTTCATATAGGTCGTTACGAAAATGTGAAATTTTTTCCAGTGCATACTTCCGAATATGTTGTCGATCGTCGAAGAGCATGCTGAGCAAAACATTTTCACAATGGGCAAAATATGAATTATTTTCAATTACGGTGTTTACCACCGAACGTAAATTGTTTGGCAAATATTGCGTCCACCGTATGAATTTTCCAACCAACACACTACCATATACAACCGACTCATAATATTTGATGTTAAAATACATGGGAACGTACACATGAATTATGTATCTTGCCAAAATGTTCAAATTTTCTTACGGCTTGCTTGTTGCAACGTAAATACGAAGTATTCTATTGGCTTTTGTGAGCCATCTAGCATGTGATACAGGTCCCGGTTTAATACTTGCTAGTTGAGTTGAAACGCGACCATTCGAGACAGCATTAACAATTTGGTATAGATACTTCACATCCGTAGAATGTTCTTTCTGTTGATCTTCATCCAACGGTGGAGGCATGTTTTCAAGTGGGATTGCTTCAAAATTCGGAACAACCTGACAATTATATTGATTATTCAAAATTGATTACAAAATTATGTGGCTTATAGGGAATTTTTTTTTAAAAAATGTTGATAAGTACCTGTAGGGCATGGCAATCTTGAATCTCTTTTGCTAACACTCCAGTTGCGGTTCTTGGTCCAGTCGTTTGTGATTTTTCCAATGTATTCCACAAACTTCGAAACGGCAACTCATTGAAATATAGTAAACAAATCCACCAGTGTAATGGTCTCTTCAGCTGCAATTCAAATCGTCCAGTATACCTCTCTCCGTACCAGTATTTGTAACGTCACCGTCAGAGCAAATGCCAATTAATTTATCAAGAGGAAGTTCCGATTCTTTCTGCGTTCTCGAATGGTAAACTTCATCAATTTTTCTCGAGTCAATGCGTCGTTTTTCCGACCGTCAAACGAAAAAGCTTCCAAACACCCTTTTTGGCGTTGGCGGATAACTTCCGTTCTAAGTTTAGCTCTTTCTCTCTCTATTTTGTTTTTGTGACAGACAACGGTTTGCTCATCTTTAAATGCAATGTCTTCAAACAAAGCTGATGCTAAGCAAGATGCCACTCTGTTTGACACGCCAAATCTGTCACAAATCATTGCAAATTTTGGTATACTGTATTTTGGAGAATAAAGTGATTCGACCGAAGTATCAGCCATTTTCATTGCAATATCATCTTGCAATTCTGAAGGAGTTGGTAGATATGTTTCATCAACAGATGATTCAAGTCTTGGTGCGATTGTAGACACTTCTGTTTCTGTAGGTTCCTCAACAACAGGAATAGTTAATTTTCTTTCATTGTGCTGATCAAATATGAAGTCCTTGAGGTCATCTGGAATTTTACCACAGTTGCAACGATTTGATTTTAGTGAGCATTTGCATTCGGCAATGTATAATAATAGTTTAAATTTACGATAATTTTTTCCGCATTTATTCAAATACTTATAGTTTTCAATTAGTGTATTTAATTTGTTTGTGACGGTTAATCTTTTAACTAGATCAATCTTCAATTTGCCCCAAATTTCTAAAAGTTTTCGACAACTTTTGGTGCGAATATCTTGTACGAGAACATTTTATTTCCTTTTTTCCACTGGTCGCCCAAAAAAAGTAATATTTCAAAATATCGAAAGAAGTTGGCAAAGAAATTCCATCTAGTTCGCTTGGTGCACCGAATAGTAGACATTATGTGTTCTAAAGCCTGTGCTGGTGGTTCTCCCTCTTCTTCCATATTGTGTTCTAAATTTTCTGATGAATTTTTATTTTATGTATTTATATTTATTAAACAATTAATATTTTCCACATTCTTGGTTTAAAGTCCACAGATAAACTTGATATTCACACTGTCACTAAAGTCGCAAAGCGGGAGAAACTGGAAAAGAATATAAAAAAATTGGGAAATATGAAACAAAACAAAAAAGCAATAACAGAGTTATATACGAAAACTAGTTGTTGTGAAACCTTCAGGGCTGCTGGCGATACCTGTGGAGAACTGATTTTAGTATAAATACAGTAATCCCTCGATTTACGTCGTCATTGGTTCCGCAAAATAGCATAAGTACTTCCAACGTATGCAACTTACCCAAAAAAAAAGGTTTTTCGACAAAAAATCGTCCAAAATCCAAAAAAAAACAGTTTTTTCGAAAAATTATATCGCCATCGTTTTAAGCGCCCAATTTTACTTTGGATGGGATATATTTAAAGAATTTGAAATCGGCGAATTTTTTTTAACATACCTACTAAAAAAAACCTTAACAATTAATGCTTAAAAAAATTGATTTTTCGACAAAAACTCGTTCAAAACCTAAAGAAAAACATTTTCTTTGGCAAAACTGCTATCGCCATTGTTCTTAGCGTATAATTTCACCTTGGAAATGTAATATTTAAAAAAAATTTAATCAGTGCATTTTTTTTTATTACCTACTAAAAACAACCTTAAAAATAAAAGTTGAGAAAAAGTCAAACAATTGAAATTTTGGCGCCTCGAAAATGATTTTTTGGATATGTCGTAGTGGAACTTTTTTTCCTCATGCGAAAAGCTATCGAAAAATCGATGCCACAATATCGGCAAATTTTTGTCCTTACAAATCGGGCCGGTCTAATACACACGTATACGCAATACACTCCAAGGTGATCATAAATCATATACTGTTCTGTGCTACCAATTAGTTATGTCTTGTTTTATGAAAAACAATCATGCAAATCCAATATCTACGAATGCTAAGTAGAAAGACGCGCGGACTTGCACTGATGATACCTGGCTCGAATATAATTGGTGATTCAGCCGTAGGTGCGAGTACGGTTTTCAAATATAAAAACATAATGGCATCGAACGTACTTTCTGTATCCGGTATCTTTATTATCTTACAATGGAACCATTTTTCAAATGTCTAAAGATTATTTCTGTCGAAGGGTCACCGTTAATTTTGACTAGCGTTGTCCATGTAAATAAATAAATGGTTTCTTTCTAGATTTATACTCACTGATTGGCACCTACAGTTTTACACCGGTTCCGAACGGTATTTTGAGAAGCTTTTTCATGGCTAAGTACTCGATAGTGTCGCCGTCCCTAAGCGAGGTGACCGCCGTCGAAAAACGTTTAAGGTGGTCAGAGCAGGGATCGAACCCACGTTCTTATGCACAAGAGCCGCTCAAACTACCATTACACCACCGACGGAAGATTAAAAAAATAAATGGTTTCCCATTACATCCCATGAAGGGACCGGGGATAACTTCTCACAACCACTGAGCTGTGCGCTTTCCAGTTTTCACTCACTGATTGGGACCTACAGTTTTACACCGATTCCGAACGGTATTTTGAGAAGCTTTTTCATGGCTATATACTCGATAGTGTCGCCGTCACTAAGCGAGGTGACCGACGCCGAAAGAAATTTGAAGGTGGTCAGAGCCGGGTCTCATGTACAAGAGCCGCGCACACTAACCATTGCACCACCGACGGCCGACGGAAGATTACTTATACAATTTCAAGCTGTAGAAATTGAAGTTAAATTTTTAACTCCATTTTAAATAGGTGTACATTTTGATGCAACACTGTTAGGTACTACAAAAATGCAGCCATAATAAAAACATACACAAAAAATCAACTTTTTGGCAGATGGAAGCCGATCGAAAATGGTTTAAACTATAGATAAAGGAAATAAGTAGATATTGCACAGGCGTTGTCAAGTACTGCCACTAGGTGCTGTGTTGTCGTTTTGTAACTTTCATTGACGTTTCTCATAATATTCACTGACGTTTATTCAACAGTGTGGGACATTTTTTCAATACAAACATAAAATCATTTTCCAGGTTGTGCTATGCAAACAACTAATTCAGTTTTTTTCATGTCGTGTTCCCCACTTTCTAATTAAAACGCATTTTGGTTATGTGCTTTTTTTGGTGTACTGTTATTGTTGGTATTCGTTTGTGTTGACTTGTACAGCATCGGCCCACCAAACAAAAAAATGTCTGTTGATGTTACCTACAACACCTACTGCTATCACCTGTTCTAAATACATCTCGCAAGATTTATTTTATTTGGCATCAAATGTTATAATTATTGCTTTCAGCCCCATCTTGAAAATATCCCATTGGACAAGAAATTTCCCAAGGCATGTGCGATATCTAGTTATTGCGTTTATCTATAGTTTAAACTATAAGCAGATTTCATCGACAGGCCTGAGTTGAACTACTGATCCAATTTTAAAAGTTCAGTCATTTCAAAAACATCCCAAACTTGTACAAAACTGGTAAAGCCAATAGCCGCGAACTTAATTTTTCTATTGTGCAGCCGTCTTGTATAATTTTGTATCGGCGAGGAGTTTGTCTAAACACGAAGTTGGCACCTGAAGCATATATTTGCGAAATGGCTTATAACGGGTTTTTCAATAAGAGCGCTGCAAAAGTTTGTTTAAATACAACAAAACGGGTTTTAGATACCAATGAAATTCTTTATTCCTGTGAAAGTACGTTCGATGCCATTATGTTTCCACGGGCACGCTTGCAGAAGTCCAGACGCTGAACCCAATTTCGACGGTTTTCAAGCATAAATCGGCCGATACTGCTGCAATTTCACGTTCGATATTCGTACGAAGTTCATCAATCGTCGCTGGCTGGTTGGCATAGACCATAGACTTGACGTAGCCCCACAGGGAATAATCTACCGGCGTCAAATCGCACGACCGAGAAGGCCAATCGATTGGGCCATTTCGTGAGGTAACACGTTCACCAAACTAGGTTTCCAATAAATTGATTGTGGCATTCGCTGTGTGGCTTGCGGCGCCGTCCTGTTGGAACCACATGTCCTCCAAGTCCATATTATCCAATTGGGGCCAACAATATTCGGTTATCATTGAACGGTAGCGATTCGCATTCACAGTAATGTGCCGGTCTTGATCATCACGCCACCGGCCCATAAACCGCACCAAACCGTAATTTTTTCGGGATGCAATGATGACTCATGTATTACGTGTGGATTGCTGTCTGACCAATAACGCATATTTTGCTTATTGACGAAGCCATTCAGCCAAAAATGAGCCTCATCACTGAAGATGATTTTCCGATGAAAATCCGAATCATTTTCAAGTTGCTGCTCAGCCCAATTCACGAACATACGACGCTAATGGTGGTCAAGCGGCATCAGTTCTTGCGTGAATTTGATCTTGTAAGGATGTAGGATAAGATAATTTCGCAAAATTCGCCACAACGACGTCACAGAGATGCCCAACGCTTGAGAACGACATGTGAGAGACACATTTGGACTTTCTTGAACTAAAGCCTCAGCGGCAGCAATATTCGCGACACTACGGGCACTTCTTTGTCTCACTGGCACGAGAACATTTTGTACTGTGCCTGTGGATTCAAAGTTATCCACTAGACGCTCAATTGTTGATCTGGTAGGACGATTATGACGACCATAAATTGGACGTAGCGCTCTTAAAGTTGAGGCCACTGACTCCAAATTTCGGTAGTAAATTTTAATAATTTCGACTCGTTGTCGGTTCGGATATCTTTCCATGATGAAATGGCAAACCTTACTGAAGAGAAATGTCAAAAGATCGGGAAAACTAAATCGGAAAAATAAATCGTTTGCTGTCCCTATCGATTTACTTTTGTAGCGTCTCTGTTGAAAAACCCTTTCCATGGTAAGTTCATTCAAATTATTCTAGTTAATGGAAGACTACGTCTATTTTTATATCTCTAAATTTGAAGGATATATTTTTATTTCCGATTGAAAACAAAATTGGAATTAAATTGTTGAAAACAACGCGTGGTAAATGTTATACATATTGATCATGGTAGAATTATATGTCATATTATATGGCCGTCGGTGGTGCAATGGGTAGTGTGCGCGCCTCTTGTACATTAGATCCTGGGTGCGATCCCTGCTCTGACCACCTTAAAAAAAAAGAAAATTTCTTTCGGCGGCGGTCACCTCGCATAGTGACGGCGACACTATCGAGTATTTAGCCATGAAAAAGCTTCTCAAAATACCGTTCGGAATCGGTGTAAAGTGTAGGTCCCAATCAGTGAGTGTAAAATTAGAAAGCGCACAGCTCACTGGTTGTGAGAAGCTCTCCCCAATCCCTTCATGGGATATAATGGGAAACGTTTTTTTTTTTTTATAATCATTTAAACAGCTGATTTAATTTTTTAATTTTTCGATCCACTTGTTAAACTTATACGTATTTTGCTTTATATTTTTGTATTGTTGGTATATATTGGTGTAGTGTTTGACAACTGAAACGAATGAACAAAAATAAGATGTCCGTGTGTTGCTGCCTACTACTATACAAAGCTAAGCTGCTACCATGTATTTGTTGGTAGTGGCTACAAAAGTGTTGCCGCAATTCACCCATTGCAGAAAATGTTGTCACATTTCGTAGTATTAAATGTGCATCTATTTTTTGAAAAGTCATAAGTGGCAATAGCTTAACGAAATAAACAATATATAACTATATAACTGAAATATAACTCGATTGTTATTGATTATTGATTGAGTGAGCCGCAAACATTTTTCGGTTGTCGTTAATTTGTTTTTTTGGTTGGATTTTCTGCATTTAGTTTATTGTATACATTTTTCTATTCTCTCGAAAACGATTTTATTTATTTATCATAAACTAAATATAGAATAAAATGACAACAAATTTTCGTTTGCCGGAATTACTTACCCACAACAAAGTTTATTTCAATCAGAATTCGTTTGGCGTAACGAAATGTTTATTAGCCTTCAATATGAACTTTAAATTAAATGCTAAATTGTCGGCCGAAAGAGAATCAAATCTATTATGGGATACAGAAATCGTGTGTGGAACAATTTCACTGACTCACATATGTACTTTCATATTATTGAGTTGATTGTACTCCTACGCAATTTTGCCATAAATATTGCGTAGGGTAATCTTTTCAATTCTTCCATATGCGATTGAATTACTCTAGTTTTCATTAAACTTCAAACATTGTACATACATAGAATCCACATTAAACACCGACTACCATTGATTATTTTAGTTTTGTTAATTAATTTAGTTTTCGTATAAACGAATTTTAGTTACTCTAATTAACCACAAATATTTTATAGAACTTACAACTAAATTAATACTAAGTGCCATAGACAAATCTGCTTATATACACCCACACACACACGCAGAGCACAAATGTAATTACCAATGCCATTAAATGCTGAAAATTCTCAAATTAATTGGCAATACTTAATCAACATCGAATTTTTTGTTAGCTACATATAGTGGGTTTAACCTCTAGTTATACATGAGTTTTATTAATTTGCATTAGATTTTGAGTTTGCGTACTTTCTCTTCTAGTACTGTCAACATCAGTGCCATTGTTAGCAATTGCAAATCCAAAGATTTGGCTGTAGAATTGGATTCAAAATTGTAATGAACATCAGGATTGCTTCGATACATGGCAAGAAGCTGTAACCTGTTTCAATTGGTTTGATTTAGTACATAACTTGCTTTCATACAATGTCTGGACAAATTTCGTTTAGTAATTATCGAGAATTTGAATGTCAAATATGAACCGAAATTAACATTTACTGTCAAAATTGTTCCCAGGCAATTGATTTTAAAAATAGTTAACGCTACTATGGTATTCGAATTGGAGTTTATACACACAGAGAGAAGAGATTCGTTGTCACAACTATATTTACAGCCAACTAAAATTTGTCGGTTCCTTGGACTATCACATACGAAGTTGTGATTACCAATAATTGTGTTCCGTGTCACCAACTGTTGTGCATATCAATTGATTTGTAATTCAGTTTTGGATGCAAGAACTGAAATATTTAGTTGAAGCCACAGCAACAATAAATAAATGTGATCTGTCAATCAAGTTTTAGTTCTGGCAATCAAATTATCCTGTAGTGGTGAATGTTCTATTAGTTGCATGAACGAAAAATTGTAAAACTTATTTGGTTCTACCAAATAATATATTGGTATGCTCAACTAATTATGTACTTGAATTTAATGGCTGTCACAACTATCTAGTGATGTTTTAACCCCTTATGAATTTGATAGCAAAAAATATTTTTTTATTAAAATTGTGTATTTTATATTTAAATATAAACAAAATTATTATTATTTATAACCAGGGTTCGTATTTCGTGCCCATTTTTGATCGAAAATATGAAAAAAAATTCTGCATCTCGAAAACAGAGCGTCCAATCGAAAAAATAATAAATTTTTAGGGGTTTCTAAGGGATTCTCACAAAGTGTTCCCAATCGCATGAAATAATTTTTTTTCAAAAAATCGCCAAAATAAGAAAATCGCTAAAATTAAAAAATTTATAACATTTTTTACCTCCAGAGGTGGCTGTAACCAAATCGCTAAAACAAAATTTTTTCGACCAAAAAATCGCTAAATCGCCTTTATGTATTCGGAAACGGAGCGTTCAATCGAAATATAACTAATTTTTTCGGCTTTCTAAGGGGTTGTCATAAAGTGGTCCAATTCATATGGACTTTTTCTTAAGAACCGCTAAAATAAGTAAAACGCTAAAATAAAAAATGGCTGTAACTCGAAAACGGTGCGTCCAATCGCAAAAATAATAAATTCTTCACCATAGGAGGCTTTAACCAATGGATGTCTCTCACACGGCATCGCTTAAAATCCGTTAAACTATAATTTTTCAAATAAAAAATAGCTAAAACTCACATATGTATGTATCGGGTTTTTCAATAAGAGCGCTACAAAAGTTTTTTTTAAATAAAACAAAACCGGTTTTAGATACCAAAGAAATTCTTTATTGCTGTGAAATTGCGTTCGATGCCATTATGTATGGAACTGGATTTCTTTTGCATGGCCACCACGGGCACGCTTGCAGAAGTCCAGACGCTGAACCCAATTTTCGACGGTTTTCAAGCATAAATCGGCCGATACTGCTGCAATTTCACGTTCGATATTCGTACGCAGTTCATCAATCGCCGCTGGCTTACTGGCATAGACCATAGACTTGACGTAGTCCCACAGGAAATAATCTAACGGCATCAAATCGCACGACCGAGGCGGCCAATCGACTGGGCCATTTCGTGAGATATCACGTTCACCAAACGTGGTTTCCAATAAATTGATTGTGGCTTGTGGCGCCTTTCTGTTGGAACCACATGTCCTCCAAGTCCATATTATCGAATTGGGGCCAAAAATATTCGGTTATAATTGAACGGTAGCGATTCGCATTCACAGTAATGTGCCGGTCTTGATCATCACGGAAGAAGTACGGCCCAATGATGCCGCCGGCCCATAAACCGCACCAAACCGTAATTTTTTCGGGATGCAATGAAGACTCATGGATTACGTGTGGATTGCTGTCTGACCAATAACGCATATTTTGCTTATTGACGAAGCAATTCAGCCAGAAATGAAATTCAGAAATTGGACGTAGCGCTCTTAAAGTTGAGGCCACTGACTCCAAATTTCAGTAGTAAATTTTAATAATTTCGACTCGTTGTTGGCTGGTATATCTTTCCATGATGAAACGGCAAACCTTTCTGAAGGGAAATTTCAAAAGAGCGGGAAAACATATGGCGTCGTCTGCTGTCCCTATCGATTTACTTTTGTTGCGTCTCTGTTGAAAAACGCTTTATGTCCGAGTTATAGACATTTTTTTGTTTCATAATTTTTCATATTTTGATGATATTTGAAACAAAATATCTTCCATACGATGGACCACTGTAAGAAAAATCCTAAGAAACGCGTACAAAATAGTTTTGTTTTCGATTGGACACTCCGTTTTCGAGATAATGGCATAGGGGCGTTTTAGCGATTTTTGATTCCATAAATTTAAGTTTTAGACGCAACGTTTCCACGATATAGCAATTTTTTATTTTAGCGGTTTTCTTATTTTGGCGAGTTTTTGAAAAAAAATTGTTTCATGCGAATTGGAACACTTTGTGAGAAGCCCTTAGGAACCCATAAAAAATGGAGATTAATTCGATTGGACGCTTCGTTTTTCAGATAAAGACAGTTTTTCTAAATTTTTCATATTTTCGACCAAAAATGGGGATGGGTTACCCTGGGTATCATATGTATGTTTAAGTTGATTTGTGACATCCACAGTAATAGTTCCTCAAGCCAACTGTCCACAATTGTTTGCATGTGTATGTGAAGGCATCAATAAGCGTGTTTTGGTTACACCGCTTGCTTATATATTCGCTTGTTTTGTATGAAGCACTTAGCGAAGACTTAGCGAGAACTTAACGACGAGAATCATTTTCGCTAAGTTTAAACAAAAATTTTTTTGGACATCTTTTACCGTTTTCAACCCTTATTCATATTTTTGAGTAAAATGACTTATCGCTAAATTTCCGTTTTCTTTGCAACTTAGCAAGCGACAATCGGTTGCTTGTAGCCGAAACACAACTAATAGTGGCTTCATATTCAACGATTGTGTTTAAAAGTCTCACTGCACCTCAATTTATGATAATATGCATTCGTCGCCGGCTGATATCTATACACTTTATTGGGTTTTCACAACTTTGTTTATCACTTTCTATTTAAAATATTGGTTTTTCTGTAAAGTCCTCGTGTAAGATTCCAATATACGTAGTTTCTCTTTAACAACAAAGCCCCTTGTGAAAAATCGAATACATAACTTTGCAACAAGTGTTTTTGTAACTAAATTAATATTTTAGTGACCAATATTTGAACACGAATACTAATATCGTATTGTACTTTTTATTAGTTGTATCTTCCATTTCAGATGAATGAGGTTTTTGAAATACTCCAATTGGTTAATACAACTAAAATTCGGTAGGAGTAACTTGTATTTAGTAAGACCGGTTTTTAATCTATCAATAACATTGACAATTAAGCCTGATGCTTGAAAATTACAAATTCTGATTAAAATATAAACTTTATCATGGAATTTCTAATGTCTGAATTGATTTCCAGCTCATATTTTCCCTGTGTGCACGTTATTCGAATAAATCTAAAATTTTCACTTTATATCTAGTTAACCGGTCCCATGTGTGATCTTCATTCAGGTTGTGTAAAGGTAAACTAAGTTTAAGAGATTTCCCACCATAGCGCACAATTGTACCTACACTTAGGCTAACATGATCAGCGGCGGTAATAGATACTCTGAAGGGCCTTTAATTCAGTGTTTGCATTACTGCCATCAAAATAGCAATAGTATAGAATTTTTTGCTTCTTTATATTTTTTTTCACAACATAATAACAAAAATATATTTTCAAGTACTTGCTTAGCTTGTTGTTAGTCACCCAGCATTAGCAAAGAGCAAATGGGGAAGATGGGAAATCGTTTGCTTCATATAACAGGGCATTCGGTTTTGCTTAAGCATTCCAACAACGCAAAAGATTTTTGATGAATTGCTGTTGATGCAATCATTCAGTTACTGTTTATTCTTATTTCACAGTGGAATCAGGCATTACAAAAAGTTGGGAAAATGCACCTGTGCTAGAAATCAGGAAAAAATCTGGTTATTAAGTGATAAGTGTGAGCGAATGTAGTTTGTAATAACGTCATCCCAAGTGCCGCAATTTTAAAATTCAATTTTCTCTCGTCTAGGGTTACCGCGTCTTGCCACCGCGAGACTTTTGAACCACTAACCGTGAATATGATTTTTAAATCACAAACGTTCAGAATCAGTGTAAAACTGTAGACTCTGTGCAGTATATCTTCAAGTAGATATGGCATACTACACTCTTCTCAGTGTTGAAATTCCTATTTTTCAAGCAGTAATGTAATTAATTGAAGGCCTTCTAAGCTGCCATTACCCGTTCAGGACCTGCCTACTACACCAAATATGTAAATGCAGTTAAGTAATATATGTATGTCGGATAGACCACACAAAATAATGTGGTTGAGGTGTTGCATGGATAATACTCAACGCCCAAACTAACAAGACTTAATTACCAATTGTTATTGGTAAGGAAGGAGACGATGGTTGTGATATAAACGTATCGTTAAGTATCGTGCACAGTGGGAGAACAAACATGAAATTATTTTACGCACTTAATGATGTTCCATATAGAAAGTCATAACAAAACTATAAAAATAAACTAAATTGAATCAAAAAATCTAAGTCAATACCATACCATGTTTGGTACATATCACCAACAAATTTGTATATGGTGGCCCAAAATATATCGCCCTCTCGGAAGATGCTATAAATTTTATAAATGGCGGCTACTATCAGTTTTGTAAAGTAAACAAATGCAATATATTGAAGACATCCATTGGTTAAAGCCTCCTATGGAGGTAACATTTTTATTATATTTTCGACTGGACGCATGGTTTCCGAGTTATAGCTATTTTTGGAACGAAGTTCCTTATCGCACGTTGCGGCATAGGGGCTAAATGAAATATTTTTAAACAAATTTTTTTAACCGTATTATGCTATAACCCGGTATACATTCCAGTATTATTTTACTTTTAGGATTTAAGATTTGTACAGTCAGGGACATATATGAGGGTTGATTTCTTCAATGTTGGCTTTGTGATAGTCATGCCCATGTGAAGTGTGCTGGATTCAATGGAAGGCATTATGATATAATTACGGCTAAGGAAAGCGAACTTCGTTGGAGCTAAGCTATTTAAGGAGGCAAAGAAAGGATTTCAAACTTTAAATACTGATTTTGTCTATATTAGTTTGAAACTTAAATCGTTGGAGGATATGTTTTCCAAGACGGGAAAAAAGCTTCTAATGACGTAATTTAATTGTGCCAGCAACTTCTAATTTGGATAATTTGGACAGTCTTCTCTTATCTCCGAAACCGTCGTCGTCTGTTGTTCCTTCATTCACTGAAGTCAGGGACCGTAATAATTATGAGTTTTATTATAAAAATTATATATTAATGATTATATTATGAGTTTTAAAGACTTTTTTCAATGGCAATGATTAATTTTGAGTAATATGTATTACAAAAATCAGATGTTGTGTTTGTTTTGTTTGTTTGCATTTTTTAGTACCGTATAGCCTGGAAAACGATTGGTTTGATCTTTTTGAAATTTTCACAGAATGAAGGTGGTGAAAATAGAGTAGCTGGTGAAAATAGGGTACTTGAATTTCTGATATACCAAGTGGGCGTGGTCCCGCCCATTGGACTCTATTTTTGAAAACGCAATATCTGAAGGACTGTTTCACCAATGCATTTGGCAGCAATATCCGTGATCCAACAAAAAATGGGCGGGATCGAAACAGTGGGCGTGGCATACATCTTGAAAGTTTGTACAGCTGTACTTCATGAACTATCAGAGGTATGAATATGATATTTGGTATATAAGTTGTTCGTACTGTACGAATTGCAGTCAGAGTGTAAGTGTGCGGTGCCACGCCCCGTTTTAAAAAAACGGTCTGATGGATTTTCTATTAGACCGATTGTTATGAAAATTTCACAATAAGATACCGATGACCTGCTGATAGTCCTTGGCTATACTTGGACAAGATTGGATAAAGGGGCGTGGCACTGCCAATACAACTTCAAATTTAAAATATTTATATATCATGAACTATCATAGGTATGGAGATGAGATTTGGTATATAAGGTGTTCGTACAGTTCGAATTATAGCTAGGGTGAAAGTGGGATGTGCCACGCCCCCTTTTCAAAAATTGCTCTGACGGCTTTTCTAATAGACCGATTGTTATGGAAATTTTACAATGTGGTACTGATGACCTACTGATAGTCCTTAGTTATACTTGGTGGTTATTGGATAAAGGGGGTAGCACCGCCATACAATTTGAAATTTAACATGGCTATATCTCATGAGGTATGAAGATAAAATTTGGTATATATGTTGTTGTACATTATGAATTACAGCCAGGGTGGAAGTGGGATGTGCCACGCCCCTTTTAAAAGAAACCGATGTATCAGTCATAATAATAGTTTGATCGTCCTGTAAATTACACAGTATGTTACAGTTGGCCTACAGATACGAACAGGCTATTTGGAAGAAAGTTGCCACAAAGGGACGAGGCGCCGCCCACACATGTCAATATTTGACTATTACATAAAGTATATCAAACAATTGTCCGTACACCAGGCACTTGAGAACATATTTCAATGTCTCGCAAAAAATATATGGCCGATTTAAAAAAAGCTATTTGAATCAAATCGGCCATATATTTTTTGAGATACATTAAAATATGTTCACAACTAGCTGGTGCACGGACAATTGTTTGATACAGTGTAGGAATGTGAGGTTCGGTACATATACTACTGATACGATGCAATTACTTTTTGGGGAAAACCAATGAAAATATGGCTATTAAAAGGTCAGACTATGAAGCTAAAAAAGTGACCACAGGTATGAATAAATATGAATATCATTGAGGTCAGTTTCGAGAGCATCCTAAATATCTTTATCCCAATAATGAATTTTGTAAAAAAATGCAGAATAATCGTATAGAGACTACTATAAGTTGTGGAAATTATGATGAAACCGATGTTCTGATTCCACGCATTCCCATGATACCTACAGACATGCTCATCGATTTCAGTTTCCGTTTCTGCAAGGGCAGTTGCTTCAAGTATTGCTTCGAGCTTCAAGTTGCTTCAAGTATGTGCCTTAAATTTGACAAATCCGTGTTTTTCCCACGGAGAATATATGCTGCATGTTCTCGTGTGGTTTATTTAAAAATAAAAAATAAACGGTTTCCCATTACATCCCATGAAGGAATCGGGGAGAGCTTCTCACAACCAGTAAGCTGTGCGCTTTCTAGTTTTATACTCACTGATTCGGACCTACAGTTTTACACCGGTTCCGAACGGTATTTTTGAGAAGCATTTTCATGGCTAAATACTCAATAGTGTCGCCGTCACTATGCGAGATGACCGCCGTCGAAAGAAATTTTAAGGTGGTCAGAGCAGTGATCGAACCCAGGATCACAAGTGCAAGAAGCGCACACACTACCCATTGCATCACTGACGGCCACAAATCTTCACACTTACATATACATATATATTTGCACTAAACAGAAAAAAAATTTGGATAAATAGAAAAAAAAAACTAAATTGTGTTTCATTAAAAATACAATTCAGGGGTAGCGAAGCGCAACGGGAACAGCTATTATAGTATAATGAGTAATCAAGTTGTTCTAACAAACAGTTATTTTACATTCATCTTCATAATATTCCAGACAACTACAGATTTATTTGCCCACTGTATTCTTGTTCACACCTTGGCTTTACAAAAACTTTGAAGGCAAAACGAAGTTTGCCGGGTCCAGCTAATTTAGTATATAATGTATTTTTGAACCCAATAAAAAGGAAATTTAGAAAAGCCAAAGTGAACGAAGTTTAAAAAAAGAACATTTTCTTAAATAAGTAAGTGTCTTTTCTTAAAAAGTGTAAATTTTCTCAAAAAAAATACAACATTTTCTTAAAAATAAAGTATACTTGTTAAAGTACCTTTTCTTAAAAAAGTACATTATCTTACAACAAATAGACTTTTCTTATAAAACTACCTTTTCTTTAAAGAGTACCTTTTTTGTGAAACAAAATAACTTTCCTTCAGATAAGTATCTACCCTTAAAAATTTACCTATTCTTGAAAAAATTACCAATTCTAAAAAAATCCCCAATTCTTAGAAAAATACATTCTTTTGTAAAAAATTCATACTCAAGGCTTTTTCTCACATAAAGTACCTCTTCTTAAAAAACATTAGCTTTTAATAAAAGAAGAACTTCTATTTAACAATGGACATTTTCGGGAAAATATAATACATATTCTTACAAACACGACCCAAAAATATACTTTAAAAAAAATACATTCTATAAAAAAACATTTTTCTTAAAAAAAGTTGACCATTTTACAAAAAGTGCATTTTCTTAAAGATCCATTTAAATTATCGTATTTTTCAACGGGCGCCTTAGGCGTGTTGGAACTAACTACTATATAATATATAGCGAAAGGGATTTCGTTCCAGCCAGGTGTCCCCTGACACCTCATGTAATATTTTTATTTTAGTGATTTTCTTATTCAGGTGATTTTTTGAAAAACATTCTCCATACGAATTGCACCAGTTTATGAAAAACCCTTAGAAACCTGCAAAAATTGGTTGTTTTTCCGATTGGACGCTCCGTTTCCGAGCGTACTTGAGGGCGTTTTAGCGATTTTTTATTTGAAACATTTTAGTTTTAGCGATTTAAAAAAAAAAGTTATGCCATATTGAAGACATCCATTGGTTAAAGACTCCTATGGACGTACAACTTTTATTATTTTGTCGATTGGAGGCACAGTTTTCGCGTTATAGCCACTTTTTTGTTTCAGCAATTTTTTTATTTTGGCGATTTTTGAAAAACAAAACTCTTCCACATGCGTTGGACCAGTTTATGAAAACCACTTAGAAACACGCAAAAATGTATTATTTTTTCCGATTGAACGCTCCGTTTTCGAGATATTGGGATTTTTTTTTATTTTCCATCAAAAATGGGGACAAGGAATCAGCGAAAGTGGGTCTTGCTGTTAATGAGGGAAGACAAAATTTATGGTGTCAACGACTAGAGGAACCTCTCGGCTTGGTCCGCACTTGAACGTTGACAACCGATTTAATTTTGAAGTGGTAGACAAAACAAGGACCACAACGTCAGCCTGGAGATAGATATAAGAATTGTGCTTGCAAATAGATATTATTTTGGACTCAGCAAGCAGTTTAGGAACTCAGCCCTCTCTCAGCCCCTTACCTGTCTTGACATATGGCTCTGAAACTTGGGTCATATCGCAATATATGGTCATATCGCAATATAAAATATATGGTCCTGTTAGAGAAAACGGCGAGTGCCGACGTCGCTGGAACCCAGACCTATATAATCTATATTCTGACGTGAACATAGCTAGGCGAATCAAATTAGTCCACTTGCGTTGGCTAGGCCATGTTATCAGAATGGATGAAGATGAGCCAGCGCGAAAGGTTTTCGATAGCGTACCCCATGGAAGAGGGAAAAGAAGACGACCAAGACTCCGCTGGAAAGACCAGGCAGAAGAATCCCTCCGTATCCTTGGTGTTTCCAACTGGCGAGAAAAGGTGAAGGATAGAGCCAGTTGGAAGAGTATGTTGAAATTTGTTCAATTAATATGTGTTAGACGACTGACCTCATTAGGTTGTAAAATAGTCAACAAGGTTTTAATAAGTAGGTAATGGTTTCCCCTTCTCGGTAGCATTTTTCTAAAATAGTAAATAAATAAATATTTTTCGATTACATACGAGTATCATGAATTGACAGGGGTTGGGGACTTCAACTCGCTGTTTGATTTTTGTGGTAATACATTTTGGGAGAGTATTGTTTTATTAAGTCAGTTATTGAAACCCTTATTATAACACCATCTGTGACTCATGAATTTAAGCTTCTGTTATTATAGTTATACATATAAGTTTTCATGAAATGTAAAAGAAATTTAAGTGTTAAATAAATAATATAATTTATTACTCATTTAAAATCATGAAGTTGGCATATTTTCTAACTTATTCAATTATTCCTCTTTGTAAGCACCATCTGCGGCACATGATTTATAGAACGCAGCGCTAGGTAATAAATTCACCTATTGCAAGAATTTTCAAAATATTGGAAAAAACGAGCCAGCGAATTTCAACGAGTTGTATCGATTTATTAGCTCTGAAATATACAAGCAATTTTGTAGCACTGTGCTAAGTTTGGGTGTATGTCAATGAATACATGCACTGCTATTAAAGTTACATGTATAAGTTCGAACACTATATTCAAATACACAAGAGAATATTTAAGAAACATTTCGCATACGACTTGAATAACACAATTAATGCGATACTAGTGCGTAAATTTTAAATCTCTGGTATTGAACACATCCACAAAATGTCTATAGGGTAACCGTTAAAAAGCATTTGAAACGGCTTAGACTTATCAAAAGGCTTGACATTTTACTTCCGCACGAGGTTATGGAAATAAATTTCACGATGCGGATAAGCATTTGCAAATTAGCCCATTTTTGAAACGCACTGTCAATGGAGATGACGAATGGATTATTTACAACACCGTCAACCCAAATAGATCCTGGTCCAAGCACGATGAACGCGCTCTAATATCAGAGGATGAACTGCCGTCGAGACCTATACAATGATGTCTTGCACGTTACGATCGGGCCACAAACAAAAACACTACGATAAAAAACGGGTTTGGTTGTTTTTCACGTTCACGGAAAGGAAACAATTAATTTTTTTTTGAAATTGTTTCGAGGTGATTTTTAATATTTGCCCTCGACTTTGAGAAACTTTTGTTTTATATGGAGGCCGACACGGTCTAGTGGAGAATCGCGGGTAACCAAGCTTCATTTCTGCGAAAAAGATGTTAAAACTTCGGCAAAGTTATACCCATCTGACTTTTTGGAAAAAGTTGTGAAGCCATTCAATAAATAGCACATTGTTTGAAAACGAGCCGTGTATCTTTCAAAAAGTGTCTGCCCCAGCCCATAACGCTAGTACCATTCTAGAGTGGTTAAAAAACAATATACCAAATTTTATTAATGAATGGCCATCAGGCAGTCCAGGCCTGAATTTTGTAAGATGTGGTCCGTTTTATATAGCATGGTCTGCACTACACGTTACCCAAACTTGGAATCTCTTATGCATGCATTTATCCGCGTAGTGGACAATTTCCCTATGGCATTTTAAATAGACCCGGTTCAAGATCAATAACTATTAAAAAGCACGTTTCCTATGAGAAAGTACATTTTAACAGAAATATTATTTCACACATTTCTTTCTTAATATTATTGATCTTGAACCGAATAAATATTAAAAACCATGTTCTAAAATTTTTAATAAACAAAAAAAATTTTGAAAAATCTTTTATTGTTTGGATTGGATTCATGTTCTAAAATTTTTAATAAAGAAAAAAAATTTTGAAAAATATATTATTGTTTGGATTTTAGCAAGAAACATCCATCAAGGAGGAGAATAATATGATGAAGATTCTTCATTCAATGTACCTGCAACATATGCAGCAGAATAAATTACGACCAACAATCACCTGCTTCACTGCGTTCCAGAAAAAGTACACCCAACAATCACCTGCTTCACTACCCCCCACCACCACCCATATTTCACCCACAATCCTAGTAATTTTTTTACACTTTTTTCAAATTGCACCTGTCTGGCAACTAATTTTTCTCATAAATCCCAAAAGTGTCATGAAAGTCATGTAGTTACCAAAAAATGGAGAGAAAAAACCTTCATACAAAACTATTTCAAATTTGCTCCCATTTAAAAGTTTATTACTGTCATTTTCCAAAACTCAGGTAAGCAAAAGTTTGTGAAACACACACAAACATAGGCAGACTTTCATACACACAACCAGGCATACTAGGGTCGAATAAAAAGCCAGCACTAAAATGGATCATAAGTCAATTGATAAAGTTTTAACTTTTCCGTTATGTTTTTAATAAACCGAGACTAAATCAAAAAATGTGAAAAGGAAAACCCTAAAACTAGTTAACAACTCCTCTGACGATGTGATGAGTGATAAACTTCACCAAACTCAAAAAAAAAACGTCATAGAAAAACTTAAACTGGTGTACAACAATGAGGGGGGCAAAATGAAAGTGTTATACAATTTATGAACTTGTAAATGAAATTGTGCTAAACAAATTCAATAGATTTAATAAAATCTGGTGAAATATTATCAAATAGCATACGAGTATGTTCACAACCTGAACTTATTGAACGAAGTATTGCTACACCCCTGGTAGTACAGTGTTGAATAGTTTCGTTAACATTTCTCTTTACCTTGGGAGTTCACACATAATGAGCACGTATCATGAACAGCATGTTTAGTTATTGTAAATTTTTCCCAGGTGGGATTTTTCGTGTTAATTTTCATTGGGTTGTACCCAGTCAGTTTACCAAGAGCATTAACTACTCGGAAATTACAAATTGAAGTTTTCTCGCGAATAACGTTACAAGCGACATGGTTTACGATATTAATCATTGTGTCTCAAACATGTAATATTGGATAGCAAACACATTATGTTTGGACACAAGTATATTATATTTGCGACAAGTCCAAACATACTTTATATTTGCATGCAGCAAAACACACAAGAAAACAATTGTAAAATAGAGATATATAAGTAGACCAGTCTTGAGCTTGAATAATAAAATAAAAAAAAACATGGCCTAAATAAAAACCGTCCCTGATGAACGTAGGGCACGGCGAAACTGCAGGCAATTGTAATTGCCTGTAAGAATTGTGTTGTCTTTTAGGCAATAACAGAAAATCATTTCTAATGGGGACCGATGTTTCTCTGGAGATGGAAGAAGTTTTTTGCAAATGTTTTCTTGGTGTTTTGCTTGCGATATTTTTCGAACACTTGCATAGTGGTGAATTCTTAATTCAAATGAGATTTCGTTTGCATTTAATTTGACGAATTTATCAAAAGCATTATTCCAAACAACCGCTGATGAAGATCTGTAGCTAGATCTGAAACAGCCATACGGTTTGCCAGGAATCATGAGGATGCATATTGCAAAAGTTATTTTTCTCTATTAATCTCTATTAAAATTAATACTTTATTTTTGAATCTAATTTAATAAATTTTTAAACTTTATACTTCAATTAACTAAATGTTAACTAAGTTGTTTAAAATAACAAAATCCGGCTTTTTGATCAAACATAGATGGTCAGGTTAATAATGATCCAGAACATTTCTTCCCCAAAATACAATAGGAATCTATACTTCAACAAGCGGTAGGGGTAAATAAGTACCATTGTATACAAACAGTTTGACGGTCGTGCACTGAACGGAAAAGCATCGTCACACGGATGAAAATGTTCATCACCCCATCAACTTTTGTCATCGAAAGTGAGCTATAAAAATGTGTTCATCAACTGCAAATTGTTCGTTACTGTGGCGAAAGTATGTTTGTTGTTGCAATGAATTTGCTTCATTATTGCAACGAATTTGTTTC
The DNA here is from genome assembly GCA_963931995.1 of Phaonia tiefii. NCBI lineage: Eukaryota > Metazoa > Arthropoda > Insecta > Diptera > Muscidae > Phaonia > Phaonia tiefii. The sequence goes on from OZ008368.1 coordinate 290,178,100, forward strand.
GTTGCTGCAATGAATTTGTTCATTGCTGCTATGAATTTGTTTCATTGGTGCAACAAATTTGAGTTAGTTTTGCAATGAATTTGTTTCATTATTACAATGATTTTGTTTCGTTACTGCAATGAAAGTTTTGAAGTGTGTTTGAAATTATTTATTGAAAATTATACATAAATACACTGTAAGTATTACATTGCAGGTGTTTTGATAACAATTTTAGAATTTTTATTTCGAAAATTGTCTCAATTTGCTAAATAGATCATATTCATTCCATGTTAAAACACTCGTCTGGAGAAGATTGTGGTTATCGCTGGCTTGAGTGTTATTGTGGCCGTCGTATTCAGGTCCTGAAATTAAAACAAATATGAGGAATTTATTATTAAAATTTCTATTTAAGATATGTAATTATCTATGTCTGTACTTACCATAAACATAAGCACTACTCCCCTATGCTCTACTCCTTTAACATAGAACAACATCATTGTTTTGTTAAGTCATGCAATTGTTGTTGTTGTGTTGTGTTGTTTGAGGACGCCAAATCTCCCCGTCATTCAGCCAGTGATCGCTGTGTATGCAATTTCGTCAACTGCTAATTTAGTTACTTTAACCAAATTTGTCAAAATTTCGATTGGATTCATTTGATTGTACGTTGAATTGTTATTTTTTATGTTCGTCGTACTTGAAACACTTTGTTTCTTTGACTTCTTCGTTTTCATTGACTTCGACTGCTCGCACAAATGTATGTGACTTTCGTTTTTTACTGAATCCAAATACCAACACAATGAAACAGGCGCGACCGAATTCTGATTAAATCACGAACATTTTATTGCGACTTGTACCGTCACGCGCATACACACACACATATGTTCAGTTACTTATTTCGGGGTAGTTTTTCTGCTATCGATGCGTCACTTTCTTTGCTGTCGTGTTGCTCCTTGCATTCTCTGTATTTATCTATTTGATTTATAGATTCGCCAGTTACACTAACGATCACAGCAAACACATAAATTCACACAATTTTGTTTTCACAATAAAAGATCTGTTTTTAACAAGTTTATTTAAATTATTCCAGGGGAGAAATATGTCTACCACTTTCGGCTGTTGTAATGGAACTGATTGAATTTGTGTACGTGACCCACCACTCACGCTCACCATTTTCTCTTGCTGGCTTTTTTTTACGCTCGCTCATTTTTTCGACTGCTTCTCTGGTATATGATGGTATAGACATCATAGAAATTAATTTCGTTACAATAGCGAAATTGTTTCGTGAACTAAAAATATTGACAAACATATAAAATAAATAAATATAATCTATAAAATGTAAAAATAAACCAAAGATCAGTAGTTTAAAACTCATGCCCTTACTTTTTTTAATTTTCAACCCATTTTTCTAGAAAATTCAAATTAAATATAATTGTTGCAGAAACCATAAGTAAGTTGTTGCAGCAATGAAATGACAAATTGTCAAGGAAGTCAAGTATGAAATTTTTCGTTGCAGCGACTACCAAATTGTCGGATATACGACACTTTTCACTATAACAATGTAAAAACATAAACGAAAATATTTCATCCATGCGACAAAGCATTTTTCGTTCAGTGTGTGTCTAGCTCTTCAATTCGCAAATTTTGGGTCACCATTATGATGTTAAAGAGGTCGTACGATCACTGTTTTCTCAATTTTTGCATTTCTACACATTCGATTTGCTGTCCAATTGCTCCAGCTCAAATCATTATTCTCTCAGTTTTGGTCAGTGGTGAAATATGATTTAAATATGACCTTGTTCGGAGAATAAATAGTTGCGGTATTCTTCCCACCAACTCCATTCCCTGTCTTATTAAAAACAATAACAAAATACTGAATATAACTATAAATAAAGAAGAAAAGATATAAAATATTTCAGTTTCAAATAAATAAATAGTCATATGATTCTTGCCCTCGACCATGTAATGGTTAACAAACAGAAATCTGGCGCAATTTTCTCTTACACCATTTCGAATATTTGCGCTTAACTAGAGTAGTGAGTGGTGGTACTCCCTATCATACGATGCCCTTAACTTCATGGCCAACGGAGAATCCGCTGTATGCTACACGTTATATGTACGGACTACTACGTACGTATAAATTCGCAAATGACAATTTATTGCTGGTTTTTACAATTTCCACAATTTTTAATCCACAAGGAAATACATTGCGGTTGTCAGATGTAAAACGAGTAAACGCATTCAACCAATACTTCAATCTGCTCATGTGTATGGCGAACGAGGTTGATTAATAGAAGATGGGAAATTTTACCATCAATGTGTATAGTTAACTTTGTAATATAAATGCAGTGAGCTATGTATATAGTCATGTCACAGGTTTTGTGCCAGAAGTGTGTAGCTTTCCTAACCAGTATAAAACTCCGAGTCCAATGTTCGAATTTTTAAATTATGAACTCTGACCACAAACTCAAACCACAACGCTAATTTTAACTCAAACTGCAATATACAACTTCAACTTCGACGCCACAAATAGAGTAATCGTATTTAAATATGTTTCAATTTTATTTGTCAGTGGAGCCAATTATGAAGAAACATGTGAAAATACAAATTATTAATTCCACTAAATTCGAAAATATTTTTCATGACTGTGCGGCTAAATTTAATGAAATGATATTTAATGAAAGCAATCATTTTCTAAAAAACAAATCCAAGGAAATATTTGGGCCTACACTAACTAATAGCAGTAAATTTTAGGCACCAGAACGAAATCGAAGTTCGAACATTTGGCTATGTAAAGAACCAAATTATACGTCCCTAATATGGCGCCAAAAGATTGAACATGGTACAACATTTATTTCCATACAACTTTTGTATTAACCAATATTTGACATTGGACAACTGCAGCACAAATGTTAACGGCGTTTGGGAAAATGTGAAAGAATTTAAACAATTTTATATAATAGCATTTGTTTCTTATACAAAAAAACTTTTTCAAAGTCACGAGGCCGGTGTTGGAATATCAATAAAGGAAAACCCGTAAGACCGCCCAAAGATGAACATGCCGGAACGCCTTTTTAAACTAAAAACTTCCAAGCCCAAAAACTGTACCAACTTGGTCGCAGATGCCAAAACCGTTAGACTCTCAATAAGGAATGGTAGCTGAACCGGGGGAAGAACCAATTTATTAGGACATAGACGGCGGTTAAATGGCTTTGCAATGCGATGGTCATCAGCTATTCTACTTTAAGTAACGTGTTGTATTCTTGTTTCGAAATGATATTTTTGTTGAAAATTATTTTTTCGTCTGATATGAAATGTTAGAACTTTAATGTCATATATCTTGACTTTTTTTGGGGAATAGCGACTGCGTCTCACATTACACTATGTAACAAAAACTGATTTGAACTTTTCTTCCCTTACAAAAGCACAAAAAATAAGTTAGTTAACTGCATTCTTGATTTCCTTATGTCATAATGAGAGCACAGTATAAACGACTAAATTCGACTTACATATATCTTGCATAAAGTTCAAACAAGGGAGAAGTAATGTCTTTTGATAACAAACTACAATTTAGGGGGCTCCACAATTTTGTAACAAATTATACATACATTGTGCTTCCCCATCTAAATTTACAATAAACATAAAATCATTTTCCCACTCTGCCGGACACATTATTTAGTTGTACAGTGTAGAAAACAAATGCCGATATGCAATCTTACTTCCATCAAACCCAAACGCAGATTGAATTGAATGCAAGTACCACAATGGTTTTGATGTGTTAACATCTATAGCGGCGTATAGGGACTAAATCTATCAAAGTCAAAATCTGCAAAAACCAGATTTTATGCTGCTGCTAAAACCATCGCAGTCGACGTTATGGTGACATACTAATACGTCAGCTACTTCGTACAAAGTATGTGTGATGTTGTGTGTTTGGCTGTTTCGTTGCTGTTGATATGGCAAACATGTGGTTATGTGACACACGTATACGTAGCTACTTCGGACAAAGTATGTGTGATGTTGTGTGTTTGGTTGTTTTTATTTTAGGTACCCCCCCACCAACACACGCCACCCACACAAACACTCCACGGCACAGCAAGCACAAATAAATCACCAACATATCAGTAGTAGTAATTGTTGTTGTTGGTGTTTTTGTTTTTTTATTATAGTGAAAGGTAAGTCCAATAAAATGTGGTTGCGGAGCACTCTCAGAGCAAAGAGAGTAATGACGTATTATACGTATATAAAACTGAGATAGCAAGATAGCAACGACAATTTTGTCAACTTGTGTAGCGTATGTACGAATATAACAATGTATGTATGTATATACAAGTGGCTGTTGCTTTGCATTCTTTGACTTTTGTGGGAATAAAACAAAAAGTATTGAGCAAGAAAATAATGACACCTGCTTGCACTGGGTCTTTAAATAATTTTAAGTATTAATATTATTAACTGTAACGCTATCATATGATTGAACGCTTTTTGATGTGTTAACATCTATACGCGCGCCTCTAGGGCAGTAAACTATCAGTTTTAATACATACGCAAGTGTTAGGTTTGTAAGAGTAAATCATCGTTTGTTTGTTCGTTGCTTGGCAGTCGGTATTGAAAGTGATTATTGGGCGATTTGCATATAATTTTCCAACGCGATTTTCTCCGGAAATTCATAGCCGATTTTATTAATTTTAAAATTAAGCTAGTGCGGGTTAAAAAGCTAGTGCGGGTTTCGACGAAGAGTTTAGGCCAAAAATTAAGGAGATCCCATATCGGCGAGCCGAGATTTAAGTGTTTTAATTTGGAGTATTAATTTGGAGTTATATTAAAAAAGTGTTTTATGTTGATCTTCGCCTTTGTCTTATGCATAGCAAAGAGAATAGTGACGTGGTTATACGTACATAAAATACTTTATATTAACTCTACCTCCGGGTTTGTGGGTCTGTGTTCATAGAAATCGAACAGGTACCGTGTAACAAAAAGGTGTTAACACATCGCCCGTGAGTTCGAACACTCATTGTTTTTTTTTATTTTCCAATGTAACATTTACGAATGTGTTCATAGAAATCGAACAGGTACCGTGTAGCAAAAAGGTGTTAACACATCGCCCGTGAGTTCGAACACTCATTGGATTTTTTATTGCTAGACTTGAACGAAGACGATCATTTCCGAGAACTGCTTAGGTTATGCTGTACGTATGCTAGCAGTGCGTCGGCATAATGTTTCAATCCAACCATGCGTGGTTGGATTTTGCGAAACTGCCCGACACTGGTATAAATTAAATATGTTGGAAAATTTTTTGTTTACACCACTATTCTGTGCATGTGGTAACAATCAAAATGTAACCACAAAATTGTTACAAAGTTGTCACCATTGTTTGTATCTGGTATTCTGGCAACACGGTGACAACGATAAATTCACCTCGTAACAAATAATTCACCTCACAATAACAGGTTGTCAAAAGCAGGGACAACAAAGAAAAACATAGGGTTTTCTGCACAAAATTAACGCGGTAAAAAAAAGGAAAATTAAGTATCTAATATATTTATGTTTTAATGCATTAAAATTAATGCATGATTATTTAGGGAATTTGAGCGCATCGCAAAGGCACAGCTGAAATGTTATATTGCCTTCCTCAAGGAACATCCAGAGATGCTAAGCTGAAAGAATACACCGGCGCATCCGCGCCAAGTAGAAGACGAAACTTACTTTAGCGCCAATTCTCTGATCTACATCAAAATTTCACCACCGACAAAAAGTTGTTTTCCCTCCCGCGGTCGGTCCAACTTCTTGAAATATAGGCCTTTAAAGCTAGGGTATATAATTGTTCGTATATCCGGTATTTATAATCAGATCTGTTGAAATGGCTATCATTACAAAGGTCTTTCTAAGGTCTATAAATCAGTGCATAAAAATGTATATTTCTATTAACTCCTTAATTAAAAAAACATTTTTTAACCTCACTTTTCTGCAAAAAATGTATTTAAAAAAAGCCCTACTTTACTTATTTTTTGGCAGGTTCTGACAATAAACAAGACCTTAGCATTTTTTAAAGGCATATTACTCACGAATATCCCTTCAAAGACCGGAGATATTTACGTTACAAATTTTGTAATACATTTCGGGATTTTTCAATCTTTCTAACACAAATGCAAGTTCTTGCAAGCACAAAACATTTTTTTTTTGCTGTTTACAGTTGTATTGTTTACTTGCAGAATTTATAAAACGTTTTTATATCATCTTTCCGGCAAATAGAACAGCTGTCAGGCATTGTTACCCCCTCTTTGGCAGGTAACAGTTTTTGTTTCTATTGTCACCAAAAAAATGTGTCAGAATACCGATTTGTGACAGTTGTCAAATTGCTGACAAATAGTAACCGTTGTGACTTTTGTAACCCTGCCAGAACAGTGCTGTTAATGAGAAGTTATCTAGGTGGAGCCTGTAAACAATATTTAGTATATATTGTAGTTTTGAACCCAATAAAAAGTAAATTTAGAAAAACCAAAGTGAAAGAAGTTTGAAAAAAATTAAATTTTTTTAATAAGCGTATTTTCTTAAAAAAAGTAAATTTTCTCAAACAAAAATACCTATTCATATTCTTGAGCAAAGTACCTGTCCTTAAAAAAAATACCTAATCCTACAGAATACATCTTTGCTTAAAAAAAGTAAATTTTCTTACAAAAAGTATCTTTCTTAAAAAAAGTAATTATTTAAAAATATGTACCTTTTCTTAAAAAAAATATGTTTTACTACAACAAATTGTCTTTTTTAAAACCCCACTTTTATTTAAAGAGTACCTCTTTGTGAAACAAAATAACTTTTCGTGAGATAAAAATTTTACCTAATCTTAAAAAAAGACCAAATCTAAAAAAAAATTACCATTTCATAAAAAAAACGTTTTCTTAAAAAAATACCTTCTCTTAAAAAATATCTTTTCTTACAAAAATGCCGTTTCTTAAAAGTACCTTTTCTTAAGAATAAAATAATACCTTTCCCTTTCTTCAGATAAGTAGCTTTTCTGAAAATAAGTACATTTTCTTAAAAAGTAAACTTTTCCTAAAAAGAGTACTACTTCTTTAAAAAGTATCTGTTCTTAAAAAAAAGTACTTCTTTGTAAAGAAATTCATACTCTTATGGCTTTTTATTACAGAAAGTACAACTTCTTTAAAATAGTACCTTTTCTTAAAAAAGTACATTAGCTTTTAATAAAACAAGTATCTCTCTTTAAAAAAGAAGCTAAAAACCTAAATAAGAAAAATACATTCTATAAAAAAATATTATTAAAAAAGTGTATCATTTTACAAGACATATCTTTTCCTAAAGATCCATTTAAATTATCGTATTTTTCAACGGGCGCCTTAGGCGTGCTGGAACTAACTAGTACATAATACACAGCGAAAGAAACTTCATTCCAACCGGACGCCTCATGTTATTTTTTTTATTTATTTAAAATAAAGCTAAATATATTAAACAAAATGTTTTAGTTTGTATATAGGCAGACACGGGGCACAATCCCGCCTAAATCGCGGCGGTTGGTCAGATTAATCATACTGCAATTACCCAGTAAAAACATTGTATACCAATCACCAGATTCTCCACCAAAGGAGGTACTACAAATGTGGTTCGCACAACAACGGTTTTCAAATTATGTTGGCCTTGAACGGTAGTACTTCCAATTTGTTCACATTGTATATTAGTAAAAAATGTGGATTTTGGCGCGAGGTTTCCGGACAGAAATTACGATGTTCGACTAGAAAATGACTGGTAGTGAAGATCGCTGATACTGATTTATTTGCCTTATGAGAACAGGAGTCACTTAAACGGTAGACAGATAGTTTCAATTATAGTCGTTCAATTCAATCTAAATGTGCACAACATTCATATATGCTGATGATAACACTATCGTTTAACCCTGCTGTTAGATTAGGACCATTTGGTCCAAATTTTTTCTGTTTTCCCTTGTAACTTTGGAACGGTGATATATACTGACTAAATTTTTCTGCTTATGGGGTCTTTTAATAAAACAATGTTATGTGCGAAAATTAAATTTTCTAACTTTATTCAGGACTGAGAAAAATACAAAATGACGAATCTTAGATTAGAGGACCATTTGGTCAATAGTACATTTTTTCATTACCAAGCGAATGTAAATTCATGTCAATTATTTAGAAGATGTTTTTGATATGTCAAATACTTGCTTTAGAAATTATTGAACCAAAATAGTTACAAAGGATAAGATAAAATTATTATTTTGGATGAAAATTCCAGTATGGACCAAATGGTCCCTCAATCTAAGATTCGTAAGTTTTTTCATTACCAAGCGAATGTAAATTCATGTCAAATATTTAGAAGATGTTTTTGATATGTTAGCGGATGTTTTTGATATGTCAAATACTTGCTTTAGAAATTTTTGAACCAAAATAGTTACAAAGAATAAGATAAAATTATTATTTTGGATGAAAATTGCAGTATGGACCAAATGGTCCCTCAATCTAAGATTCGTAAGTTTTTTCTAATCTAACAGCAGGGTTAATAAGTAATTAATCAAAAGTGGCCGAAGTAATAATGTCCTGAAATTCGTGCAAAGTTGAATGTGTCGGCCACGCTTCTAGAATCAAGCAGAATTAGGGAAGGGAAGGTATAGTTAATACTAATTTTTTTGTTCATACACGTGTTAAATTAGGAACATTAGATGGTTTCAATGAATACATTAATGTGGTTAATAAAATTCTTCAACTATCTAAAGTACCCTCGTTGATAATGCCGCCAAATATTTCAACGTATGCATACAGCTGCAAAAATTGTGGTCTGAAACAGGATGACTGTGTATGTGAGAGAGTATGAAGTAATTTTATATGTGTATGTGTTTATTTGCGCATGTGTATGAATGCATGTGTACCATATATAAAAGCAGATGTATGTAAAAATTGTTTGAGTATAAACACTCGGATGCATACATGCAGATGTATGCAGTGCAATAAAAACTTGTATACTATACCCTTGTATGGTTTAATAGGGCTTGCAATGCCCTGGACAACTTTATTTCCCATGAATCGGGAGCTAGGAGTTGTACTTCATATGACAGGTTGCGAACACTCCAGAAGGTGAAGAAATTAGCGTAAATTTTCCGAAATACACAGATTTATTGCCGATATCACTGTTTAATTATATTCCAAATGCAATGAAATCAATTACCAGTCTTCAAAATAGGTATGTAAAAAAATATTAAAATATGAAATATGACTATAACTTTTAAAGCGGTAAACCTCTGATCGTTTTTGGCAAAAATGTTCGTAGACTACCTAACTCGGGTATGAGAAATCGAACTGCATCATTAGTTTTTTTTAGTTACAATTCATACAAAAATGTTGTTTTTTTTTGACTAATGGAGTGGATTTTTTTTTTGTGCATGAAGGTGTTCCAATGGTAGTGCTTGGTATTCTTCAAACGAGTATGTAAAGGAATTCTCATTAATATGATGACTGTTTATGGATATATATTTTTGAAGAATTCACCAAAAACATACCAAAAACATCTGCTGATGAAGATCTTGGCAAGATCCGAAATAGCTATACAGACAGCCTTGGTATCATTGGAACATTTTTATGCTCGACTTTTTTGAAAGTAATATAAAGATAAAAAGCTTTATATTATTTAAAAAGGTCTTGAGCTTGAATAAATTTGTAAGTTTTGGAAAACAGACCGAATAAAAATTCCCGTAAGGGAAATGATGATTATTCTACACTGAAAAAAGTTACATATCACTTTGTTTAATTGCGGTTTGAACCAAAGAAAAACATAAAAAACAACAAAAAAAAATAACTGCAATGGTTGAAAAAAGTAGTCTTACCTAATTTTTTATGGGTTACGCAGAAACCAGTACAACGAACATAAAAGTACGTGTACTGATGGAACAGTACGTATATTTTCTATGAAACAGAAATTAAAACTAAAAAACAAATGATGAAGTTCGATTCCTCGTACCTAAATTAGTATAAAATCGTCCTGTCCCGGCTTGTCTCGTTATTTGACTTCCACCATGTAATGATTGTTTACACTGAAAATAAATATGTTTTTCATTATATCTGTGCCGAAAATAAAAAATGGCTTATGTGCATTTTTCATACTCTTTGGGAAACATTTTTAAAGATTTAAGTTATTTTTGGGGAAAAATCATGAACACCTACCAAAAAA